>OW026519.1:150574936-151174936 GCA_932274085.1 Protocalliphora azurea | reverse complement strand
AATAAATACTTTTTTTCTTTAACGCCCTGGCAAAGAGGCATTTCTTGCTGCTGTTCTCCTCTCTATATTTTTTCATTTAATTTTTTGCTTTTTATACAGTAATTCAAAGATTTCCTTGACATTTGTATGCAATTAAAATAACTATTGTATGAAAATATATACACACCTATAAAAATATAACTAGTCTTAATAGTTATAGTACATATATAGACACATATACACTGGCATTTATATAACATTCTGAAAAAATATTCTACTAAGTTGTATTTTAACAGTATGTCAGATTAGTAAAAGAAAAATAAGAGGATATATTATGTGTGTAAGACAGTAAGTAATTGTTAAGTAAATTAATTTGTAAGACAAAGCTTAAGAAAAGAAAAAGAGAATGAATCTATAAAAATAGGAGAAGAAAAAAGATAAGTTTTTAGATGGAGAATGTAAGAAAGAAAAAAAATAGTAAATAAAGAACAAAATAACAAAATACTTTTCTTTTATAACTAATAAAATAAATGATTTAAGATAAATGATTTAAGATCCTGTGGCCTTCTTGTTTTTTTTTTAATTTTGTTTTTTTAAGAATAAATAAATATTTACATGTTTAATTTATTTAAAGCAAACTAAGAGATAGATAGTTATTTGTTTATATTTTTAAAATAATTAAAATATTTGTATGTTGTATTCTATAGAAATATATTTACAAATTTAATTAAATTATATGGAGAATTCTTATCTTCTAAGAACACAACTTTTAAATTTAATTAAGATGCATATTTTGCTTACTTCTTCAATTATTTTTTTTTTTGTAGAGCAGCATTTAAGGGTTATTAATAAATACCATTATCCTTAAGTAGTTTTTGAGTATGTGTGTACTTGTCGAATATTTGAAATTCCGTTTTAACACCCTTATAAGAAGATATACAGAAAAGAATTTCAAAAACTTAATAAAATGAGCAAAAATTATGATGGAAAATTGTTGAATATATATATATTGTTGAATATATATATATATGTATCTATATATATATATATGTATATATATATTACATACATATATATATATATATGTAATACTTATAGTTATGTAATAAAGATTATTTCCAAAACATTTTTTCGCAGATTAAAATCTAGACTTTGACTATCTAATGGAGATTGTTTCCTTTAAATGTGGAATTTAATAAGTTCTACTCTATTGTAAACCAATTAGTTAACTACTTTAATTGAAGTAATTTTTTATATTAACACTACTTTTCAGGATATATATATATATATATATATATATATATATATATATATATATATATATATATGTATGTATTGTAAACCAAATTGATTATATTATATATTGTGGGATCAAAGCTAATTTAATTTATAAAGTGGTTAGTGATAACATAAAATTGTCAAACTATATGTCCATAACTTTCGAACTACGACATAAAAATTCCACTAAACCACTAAAGTAGTTTTACATTTTTTTCTCAATACTTATATAACAATTTTTCACAAATTGTTTCATAACGAGGGTGTAGTATTAAATCGTTATCCCGTCTTTTTGTGATTATTAATTTTTTTTTTTTTTTTTTTTGTTACGCTAATGTGCATTTTGAAATGGCCTTTTATACAGCTACTCGCACACATGCATAAAGTTTTTTAATACCAAATAGTAAGAACAAAAAACGTGACTTTGAAAAATATTTCATGGATAAGTTGTTTTAATAATAAATTTTAGCTTTTTTCATATAACACATTTTTTCCTCAGAGTTTAAAGTAGTATTAGTAGTAAAATATACAACTTTTTTATAGATGAACCAAAAAAAAAAATAACAATAAATACATTCTTTAACTTGATTTTTAACTTATGACTGTTGTCATCTGTGTGGTGCGTGATAATCGTGTTTAATAAGTGTTCTTTCCTTTTGGCTCACTTTCATACATTTTATTGTCAAGTTCCTATAAAATCTTTAGTTTATGTCCTGCATACTAAATTAAAATATTTTGTATTTAGAATTATTAATATTTTTAATGGGGATTTTTTATATCTGCTTTAATTTTTTTTTTGAAATTTATAGAATACTTTAATTAAGTACCTTTTTTGTTTTCATTGGAATACGGAGGAGCATATTACAGATTACACAAGATTGCAAAAAAGTGTTTGCTCTTTTAAAAAAATACGACGAATATAAAAATTAAACGTGCCTGATAAGACTATGTTTGTAGCACAGATTTTGTTTTATTAAGGCTAACACACTACTATAGTTTGAGAACGGTTTGTCTCATTTAGATGAATAAATAATTTCGGAGTTGTTCAGACATTAGTTGAGGAAATAATTTTTCTTTCGAAGTTCATTAAAATTTTAAACGGCAAAAATGATCAGTTTTTTATCTTTTCGATGGCAGCTTTTTTTACTTTTTTTAACAAACAAAATTGTTTAATATTTAAAGTATATTAAATTCGTAGTAAACTTCAAGTAAATTTTATCATAGTTTTAGGAGTGGAAATTCAAACAAATTCTAAATTTGGATATGATATTGTGGTCAGCGTTATCATTAGGTGACTTTAATCGCCAATTGTCCCTTTTTCAACCACCTGAACACTTTTTTGGCACCTTTTTTAAAATGGTACTAAATGGCGACTTTCTAAGACTCAAGATTAATATAACTTTTTACGAAATCTACACATTTACATGAATCCAATGAACATAAAAAAAAAAAAAAATTAAGGCCGATATTAAGCCTCCTAATTAAAAAGAAATGAGACTAAAAATGAGTAAACAATTTGTTTCGACCCAAATATCTCTTAAATTAAAAGAGATAACTTACACATACAAGCATATTTTTTGTAAACATTTACAAGAAATATCTATATGTAAATTTTCTTCCGTCAAATCACAAAAGAATTTTTGACAATTTAAAAAAAAAAGTTGCGAGATGTCCAACTCTAAAAATACCTTGTCTCTGGCCATGTGAGTTACAGAATTATTAAAAAAAGTATTTTTGAACCACTATGTAACTTTCAAGAGAAACATTTTTGAATACATTTTTAACAATATAATTTCAAAAATAACGAAAAATTTACATCAAATTCGAAACATATAATAAATTTTACACACATGAAATATTAATTTTAAATATTGTTTGAAAAAATTTAATAAAATATGGTGAAATTTAAGCACTTATTTCTTTCTCCATAATTAAAAATTCGATTTTAGCAGATCTATAGATACATTAATGCAAGAGATGTGCTTCTAAAATTTTTGTAATAAAAATATTAAAATATTTTAAAAATTTTAAAATTCATCCCCAGTTATCTACCAGCGATTGAAAATAACGGGTTTTGCAAATTTTTATACAAAAAATTTTGAGTTTTTTCTCAAAATAAACCTCAAATATTTTTAAATTTTGATCTTGTTTTTGAAGAAAAAAATCTAATTTTCATTCCGGAATTTCTGTCTTTAAGAGAACCGTAAAACATATCGATGTACTGTAGTTAATTTTTATTAACCAAAATTCTTCAACGCATTTTTTACAACATCCTCAAAATTACAAATTTTGTAATAACTACTTTGAGAAAAAGTACTAATTCTAAATATATTCAGCTAATCGTAAATATATAAAATTTGTTTTCTATTGAAAAAAAAAATTTTTTTGATCTAGGAGTTGGAAATTTGTTAAAAAATTGTGCTTAAATCGTCAAGTACAAAAGTGGGGTTAGGTTGGGTTAACTTAGAAGGGCAGCTGTAAATGTAAACCATATAGCTAACTTGGGTCCTGTTTTCACATGTCCGAGTATAGGTTCGATTCGACCAACCTGACGAACGAATAAAATATCTGACATCAATTGCAGAGAGATCAGATAATCCGTGCATATGTAGACTACTAAAGTCAGCAGTCCTTATATTCGCAAGAGCAGGACAAAGAAAATGTTCTACTGTCTCTGCCTACTCCTCGTTAAAGCAACTTCTACAATAGTCGTTAAAAGAGAGTCCTATTCTCCTAGAGTGTGCACCAGCAATCCAGTGCCCTGTAGTAATGGCTACAAGTGCTCGTAGCTGATGCCTTGGCAATCCCAGAATGAAACTAGACTATGTTTGATCATACTGGGGCTATATCTGTCTCAAGATAGAACATGCGGACTCGTTTGTCCATCTTTGTTTAGCTATTCTCGACAAGTACTCCAGTACCATTGATATGCAAGATGACAGTGGTATGCCAAGTAGTTTGTCCATTTCTTCACTTTAAAGAAGTTAACCAGTTCTGGCTAATTCATCTGCAATAATATTTTTCGGCGAGTAAGGGACCCCTTACCCAGGTTTGAATGTCTCGCCATCCCATTTAAAGATGTGCGGCATTCATGTACAAGATGTCGAGTAGACACCCTAACGAGACTTAATCGCAGGTTGACATTAGCCAATTTACAGCTCTTCTTGTGGCTGATATTTTCGCAAGATTTGGATCCATCAGTGTAAACATCAATCGATCCGGCTTTTATAGTGGGATTGGCTGAGATTGAAACAGAGAAGCCTCTGTCCATAAAGAGTTTGGAAATACAGTAATCAGTATTGTCACATGGTCATAGCCCCTACCGTTCCATGTACATATAGTGCTAGTCGCCGACATGATGGCGATTTGCTGGCATACAGTTCATCAGAACGAATAATGCTTGGATGGTATTGTACGTAACGCACCTGTGATTAGTAGCGCTGAGCTACGTAGGTTGTTTCTCCATCGCTTTCCACCATATTATCGCTTCATACATAAGTATAGTCATGATCACCATGTCGAAGAGGCATTTTGTATTCTTTGGATTTAATCCCCAAGATTACCCTAGGATGCACTATGTACAGAGGTAAAGATTGGACTAAATGCAAATTTAAATATTATTAAAGTTTTGTTCAAGCTGGTCGACGAACTCTGTAGCATTATCCATCATAGATTTTTTTTCAATTTTAAGTTCGAAAAGCTAACATCCCTGCTGATAATAATTATATTTTTGGAGCTGTTACTTAAAGCTTTTTATAAGGTGATTAAATAACCAAATCCTAAAGGAAAAACATTTTCAATATTTAGCTTAGTTAAAATAATTATTTAATTTATTTAATTATTGTATTTCATTAATTTATTTAATTTAATTTATTTATTGACCTATACTTAATAATTGAGCCATTTGTTTTGAAAGTGACTTAAGTCATCCACAAAAATTGTAAAATTACGTATGAAAATATTAAAATGTTTACGTAGTTATTAGATTGATGTTTATTTTTTTATTTTATATTAAAACTTGATAAGATTTTTGAATGAATAAAGAGGAAATCTTAAATTAAGATAATTTTTTTTTGACTTACCGATTTTTGTGATGAATGGACTTAGACCACTTTTAAAATAAACGGCTCAATTATTTGTTTAATATTTCGCATATGCATATATATATATATATATATATATATATATATATATATACATATATATACATGTAAACTTGAAGCTATTTCTTTTATTTGATAAATTTTTTAATTTCTTCTAAATTAAATATAAGCAAAGTATAATAAAAATTATTTATTATATAAATGTAATAACACCCCATTTGTGATAAAGTATGTTAATTATTTAGATTTCAAATCACTTTTAACTAATTGATACACTAACTACAGTTTTACAAAAAAATTTCATTAAATTAAAAACCATGTTTACTTTGCGCTTATTATCCATTAAAATTCAGTAAATAATTTAGCTTTTTAGAAGCGATTATAATTAATTAATTTAAAAGTACATTTATCATTTCAATGTGCCTTTTAATTAACATGATTTTAGCATTAATATGTATAGGGAAAAAATTGCGAAAAAAATCAGTAATGAAAATGAAAAGAATGAAATAATGAAAAATGTTTCAACATTTAATTTATAATTTCAAATAAAATTCGAAAAAATTAATTATTGACAGAATTGTAAGCTTTAAACAAATTCTTATTTAATAGCTGGAGTTTTTATTATTATTATTGTTATTATTATTATTATTATTATTATTATTATTATTATTATTATTATTATTACTTTTGACTTAACTATTTTATAAATGCGCAATATTATTGGTTTTTAAAAAAATATCTGTGGTTGAAAAATAAATAGAATAATGCATACATTTTCCTTTTTTTCTCATAAATTAATCAAAGATTTTAAATATATAATTTAAACATATAAAATGTTTTTTTTTTTTTTGTTTTTAGCAGTTTCATGAAAACGTGTCGCGATTTTGAGAACTTTATTTTTTGTTACTCATAAATTCGCATCTATAGTTTTTTCAATTCTTTTTCCTTAGTTGCAAACCAACAAAAATTATTTGTTTATTACGTGCCTGGCATATGCCAATATTTAACCCTTTTGGGGAAGATATGATTAAATGAAAAAAAGACGAGAAAAATCCGTTTTACTGAAAAAATTTTTAATTTATTATTTTTTATTCAACATAAAGTTTATCATTTTATATTTTATAGAAAGTACATGACATTCCTACAAGGGTTAATAATTGTACTTATGAATAAGCTTTTGCGCTCAGTTTTTTCTCTACTACACACTTAAACATATAAATAATATATCTACACACAAATGTGAACATACTACAAACATTATTTTAACCACACAAGTAGTCATATAATACCACTTAAACTAAAATATATTCATTATAGCTTATGTGCATTAAATCATACTATTCCACACTCATTCATGGACACATATTTAAACCCATTTATACAAAGTGTTTCATACTTTTGTACGCCAAAATATATTGCAAAAAATTGGGGACTGTTTTTTTTTCCTTTTAAAAATTGAAAAAAATGCAATGACAATTATATAAATGAGATTTTTTTTTTTTTTTTTTTTTTTTTTTTGTTACGAGAAACTATTCTTTTTTCAATATGAAAAAACGCAATTTAATTTTTTTGTATACAAAATTTATTACTTAAATACTTAAACAGAACTTTTTGTTGATTATCGTTTTTATTTTTTTAGGGAAAATTGTTAACAAATTTATATTTTAATCAATAATCTTTAAAGTTTTACTCAAAGAGAATTTTTTATTGATTTTTAATTATTTTTTTTTTTTTTAGAAACGTGTCAACAAATTTATAATTTAATCAATATCGTTTAGAATTGCAAAAAGCCCAGTTTCAAATGTTCAAACACTGGTTTGCTAGTGAGTAAGCAGGTTGACATATATTTTCCACTTCAAATTCTACTTATAAAGTCATATCAGATGAGTCTAGCCAACCAATGCTAGAGTATAAATGAAGTTGTATTTCATAGAAATTAGTGGTGAAAAAGCAAACTTTTTTTTTAACAATTTTGCTCCTTAAAAGTTTCTAAAACGAATTACAAAAATTTGTAATTTTGGGCCTTCTAGGATAAAAATATTTAAATATATTTCCATAAATAAATAAATAAATCAAATTCTTAATTTTATTTCGGACAAATCTCTTGAAGGAAGCTTAAAACGAATTTTATTATTATTATTGTTTTTTTTTAACCTCGTTAATATGAATCGTTTAAGTGTAAGAAAAATTTCATTAAAATTCAATTTTACTTGTAAAAAATACGAGCTTCCAAATCCTTTTAAAGTTCGAGTTAGTCAAATTTGATACTCTGTACCTCTCTTCGTATTGTAACATGGTAATTATGACATATTTTTTCAGAAAGTTCGTATTCATATCTTTTCGATTAAACCAGCAGTTTAGGAGAAAAATATTTAGTACCAAATTGTTGCAAACAGCGTTACCGCAAATTGCCCCTTTTTTAACACACTGGCCAGTTTTCTAGGCCCTTTCTTAAAATTAAAATAAATGGCGACTTTGTAAGACTATGTGCTAAATAAAAGAATTTAAAAATGAAATTAATTTGTTAAAAACTAAAACTAATAGCATAGTTTATGAACAATTATTTAAAGTATCAAATGACTAAACTTTTTGGACATGATTGTAAATCTTCACTAATGAAAGATAAATTGTTCAACACACTTAAGGTCAACACTTGTTGATTTATGCTTTCAGTTTTAGTTTGTTAGACGGGATGTATAAGATCTTTTTTTTTTTTTTGCAATAATAAAAATTATTATAAATAAATTATTTTGTTGTTAATAAAATTTAATTTAGTAATTTTTCTTGAAAAAAATATTTTTTTTTAGTTTTTATCAAACAAATTTTGCGGAGTTTTTTGGGTATTCGAGCAGCTGGTCCCTTTCTTCAAAATACCCCTTTTTTTGGCGACTTTATTTTTTGAAATTCCCTTTTTGGATCCCAAGTTTACATATGATTGGAAGCAGATTGGAAAGAGATGTGTGTTTCTTATGTGATAATTATTTAGTTTTAATTTTATAGTTTTTTATTTAAAATATATATTGTTCAGTATTATAAACTTATTTGTCAAAAATCTCCCTGAGTATCATACGCCATACTCTAACCGAATCTAATATGTATATCAGAAACTTTTCCCAATTTTCAATCTGTATTATTTAAATAAATTTGTATGTGCTTTAAGTGAGATAAAATGTTTAGTATTAAAACAAAAAATACAAGATATGTACTTCAAAGTGCCTTACGAAAAAAGTTGTAAATGTACCCTTCTAGAAACAAAGACTAGTATGTTCTTATATGATTCCCAAAATATTGCGGCTGAATGCTTCATTTATGTGAGCTGGACCATTTCTAAAATACCACTAAAAAGAAGGATTTCTTTCAATAACATTAAAAGAATCTTCGTTAAAAGAAAATTAACTTCAAAATATTATATTAACGCCTGGAATATGTATTTAAATAATTCTTACATCTCTTGTCATATTTTCGTTGTTTAAATATGTAGTTGTATATATTTAGAAAATTCTTCGACATATATTGGTCTTTGAGGTATATTCTGATAAATCAGCAGTTTTTGCAAAATATGTTGTATGGAAAATTTATTATACTTAAATATCAAAGAATTTATGAAAAATATATTAAATTCTTTTAAAATCGAGGTAATAATTGAATAAAAGAGAATCTTTAAGTTTTTGGACCGGTGATCGCATAATATTACTTTTGTTACTAAAGGGTTAAATGAATAGATATATCAGAAGAATTGAATGAGACAATTTCACTGATGCTCTAAAATCTAGACTGCTATGGGGAATTCCGAAATACTCAAATAGTATTTACAACAAAATAGTATTAAATATATATATATATATATATATATATATATATAGAAAGTTTTACTAAAATCTTCATTTCACAATAACGAAAACTAATTTTAAAAATCTTTTTTCTGGTTAGGTATTAGTCGACATATGGCCATTGCATATTGTATTATTTTGTACAAAAAGTTAAGAGTTGTGTACACAGTTTAGCGAAAATTATATTTTTTTTAGGTATTTTAAAAATGGTGCAGCTCACTTGAACGAAATAATTGAACCGAAATATTTTGGAGATTAGTATATAACATATTAGTCCTTAATTCTTGGGAGGTAAATTTACAACATTTTTTATCTTCATAAAAATCGAAGCACTTTAGTGCACATATATAGATCAAAAAATTTTTTTTTTTTTTGTAGTATCGCTGTTTGATATGGCTTCAAAAATTCCTAGAAATGTTAATAAAGGCCAAAAATGCTTAAATTGAATCCAACATATCATTGGGACAAGAGCTATATATATATATATCTTCATTTTTGTAGAAGCTATTGTATCAATTCTTCCTTTTCGTCTGAATATTCATTATATGAAATATTTGTAGAATTCGATGTAAATATGGAAGTACTTGCTTCATACCGACTATGATATTTTGATGTAATTGAAGTTTCTGCAAATTATTTGTTTTTGGTTTTTACACTAAACTCCAATTACATCCTAAATCCTGAAATATTTTACACTCATTAAGTATGTATATATGTATATATCTATAAGCTAATGTAAGAAATTACCCTTGTGAAAAAGAAAAACTACACTTAATTTTAAATATGAAAAGATTATAGATTTTTCATAAACCAAACATAAAAAAGTTGTAATTTTTTTATTTTGAAATACATTTACTATAGCAACATTTACATTTATCTTTTGTAGATGATTTCATTTTTAAATAAAAACTAATGTATACACCATATTATTTATTAACTTCATATGATTATGCATACATTTCTTTAGTCAAAAATTAAAATGGAAAAACTAGCAGAAATATTTATCTAACATAAAATTATACAAAATTCATACCACATTCATTTATCATGATTATTTCAAAGTGTGTATGACTGAAAACTTTATGATTTAGTTAAATTTTTCATATATAATTTTTTATGATGTGATTTTTCTAATATTTTATTTACTATTTAAATTACACTAGCACAGACATTATATATATATATATATATATATATTCTTTTATTCACTCAACTTAATCTTCAGTACTTTATAATACACCCATATTTTTTTCCTATAATTTTGATAGTTGTAGTTTTTTTTTTTTTTTTTTTTTGAAAACTTTTCTCTGCATTAGTAGAAATCTAGAAACTAAATTAAAATAAAATAGTAAAACTTAAATGAAATTTCCTGTTTTTATATGAAAATGAATGTACAGTAAGCCATCATTATTTTTTATATGCTAAAAAGAATACAGAGGGTGACCAAAAAAAAGGGTCAAAGAAGTTTTTTGAAAATAAATATTTTAATTTTAAATAAACTGTAAAATTCGTATAAAATACGGAACACAATATGAATAATATATATTTTTTTTGGAATGCTATCCATATTAATCTATAAGTCCCTAAATAAATACACGGTGATATCCGTCTATGGGAACTCCTTACTATGTCTTCTTATTTATAAATTTTAGATTTCTTGTTAATAAATTATCTTCTATTTGTTATTTTATATACAGATATATTTTTTTATTTTATTTGGATATTAGTTATAATATGTTAGGATTTTATAAAATTTATTTTATTGAATTTATGGCCTTACAGTTCGCTTCTCCCATTTTTACCTTTTTTTTTAATTACTTTCTAACTTTTTTTAATTTTTCGTATACGAAAAAAATTATACCTAAGAAATTTTTTTAACTGGCCAACGACCCATTTAGATATCGTGGATGAGAATCATATACAATTGTCGTGCGTTTGTCATACACATGACCAACATTACTATTAAGAATTTTTAAAAAGGTTGCCAAAAAAAGGCCATCTATTTTAATATCTAAAAACGGCGTTAAAATTTGTTTATTTGATAAAAACAAAAACAAAAAATTATTATAAATTATTTTGTTATTAATAAAATTGAATTGATATTGTACTTTAAGAAAAGCTATCTTAAAGTACAATATCAATTCAATTTTATTAATAACAAAATAATTTATAATAATTTTTATTATTGCAAAAATAAAGATTTATTCATAAAAATAGTCAAAATAAAATCCTTTTTATTAATTAAACTGCTGTACTTTTTTACGAGGTTTTCACTTTGACTCCAGTCCTACAAAACCCTGTCTAACAAATTTAGGACAAAAGGCCAAATACATTCGACTGAGGCACTACTAAGAGCCAAAGTAAAAGTGTTAATTAGGATATAAGTATCATCAAATCTATTTTTTAATTTTCTTAATTCGTTCCAAAAATGTTTGCCATTTGATGTTTTAAATTGTTGTACATAAATTTTATCATTACCTTTAGTTTTTAACAGTTTCAGTTCATTTGTAAATTCTTTGTGTTTCTTTTTACATCAGTATATTTTGAAAATAATCTCAAAATAATAAATAATCTCAATATAATGATATTCTTTGTTTGAATTAATGTATAATGTATAATTATTTCCATTTTAAAAAAGGACCAAAAAAGTAGCCATAGTTTTTGGAAAGAGGTCAAAAAATAACGTTGCACATGGCACGCTTCAGGACAAATGAATAAAAATAAAGAATAAATGAAGGTGTTCTGTTATCGATTCTTAGCAGCACCCAAAAAATTTTTTTAGCACAGCTGACGAAAATATGGATGTCAATGTCTCTCAGGTTGTTGTGCAGAATTTCAGCGCCCTTTGTTCAAAAAAGTTGTTGAAATCTGTCATCAATGTATCGTACAAAAAATCATGCACTCAGTATCGAGTATGTCTTCAGGACATGACTAACTAGGGAGAGATCAAATTTTTAATGTGTTTTTTTTTTGTTTTTTATTATGAAGATCTTTTAAGCAAGAATAACAGTCAAAGTTAAATAGTTAAATTGAAAGTTGAATTGAATTTTCTGAAAATCAGAAAAAAGTTAAGTAAAAACAAACGAATAGTAAACTCAAGCATATGGTTTTAATTCTCGCTTTTTCTCATTTATTCTTTGTCTTTGCTTGATTAGAACAATATATGTAAATTATTTATCAAAAACAAGATTTTAAATTTAACTTCAAAAAATGTATGAAAAGCTGAAATGTGAATGCAAACACGGGCAAAAATAAGATTCTATTCGATTTCGTTATGATTTTTGTTCGGCAACGATGGATGTATTTCTTGAAAACAAGTCTTCGTACCGGCCAAGAGAGCAAGAGGAGATTAATTTATTATAAAAATGCCACCTAAAGAATGGGACCAAAAAGTTTGCCGGTCTACCGGAGCTGTTCGGCTATGGGAACTGTCCTTAAAGGTGCTATTACTGTGTTATATTCCATAAAAATATTACAAAAAAATTTTAATTTAATTTTTTTTTTAATATTAGGAATAAAAACAAAAATAATTAATTATTAAATATTATTATGTGAAAAAATAAGAAATAAAAATAATAATAAATATATACTTTTTTCAATTTTATACTTATTTTTTTGTTACTAGCTGTATGCTGCATACTTTAACATATTTATACTTAAAAGCTTGATTATAGCAAATGTATGTAGTCAGTCATGTAATTGTAAATAACACACTAAATAGCTTTCACTTTACTTATCAGTTATTTTTTAGTTAATAGTTAAGTGTATAAAGTTGAATACTAGCATTTAGTTATAAAGTTATTTTTAAAATGGACATTTCTGTTACAGATAGATAGACATCTTTTCAAAATAAAAACTTGACTCGTTTTTATATCTTTTTCCAGAGTTTTTTTTTCTTATTATACGCTTTCAGTTTTATCTGTCAACTTATGTTTTCAAAAAATTTGGACGACCCTACGTCGCTGTATTTGACACTGATACTTTTTAAGTTTTACAAGTACATACATAGATATGAATAAAAGAAAAAATAAAATGTGTTATAGGGGCATTTTTAAGAAAGTAATATAAAAGTAGCAGCAAAATATTTTCAACTAAAATTGCAATTTTCTACATTAGATATACATTTCAGTAATAGATATCAATGTGTCTTCAATAATAATAGTAATGTATTAAATGTTTGTGTAAAGTTAGATTTTATGATTCGGTATGATTTAAAATTAATATTGTATATTCACATAATATATGAAGTTAATAAAGGTAATAAAGGTCAATTATTACTATGGATTTAAAATACGAGCTAATAGTATAAATTTTCGAACTGTATTTTTATACTGTTTATTAGAGTGTCTCAGAAAAGACTTTTTTGTGATTCCGATATAAATTTGAGCTAAATGCTGGAAAGGTTTACATAATTTTTAAAAATTTTTCTTCTATATGTATTTTTTTTTTCGTTACAAACACAAACTAATTATTCGAAACCAATTATGAGAAAAAACAACATTTTTGTGTTCATTAGGTGATTTTCAGTCATTGGTAGAGAACTGATGATAATTTTTTAAAATTCCTCCTATATTAAACTCATCAATATGTATCGTTTGAGTGATCTTCTTAGTTTTTTTTTTCTTTTTTTTGCAACGGTACACTATTGATTATACTTTCTACAGTACTATTCATGACAGTTAATACCTTTTATGATACGCTACAACCAAGTCTTAAGGCCATTTTTTCCACTTTGATTAAAATACCTTTAAAAATGTATTTTTGCTGTAATAACCGACTTTTCTAGTGTCGAAATAAGTTGCCCAGCCAATTTATTTTAATATTTAGTAATGAAAATTGAAAGTTATTTGATAAGAAAAGCAGTGTTGTATGGCAGTTAACCCAACAAATCTATGTTTGCGATTTTTTCAAACAATGTGTAAAAGCTAAAATTATCGTAGTGTAGAATGATCAGAGATTAGTAATTAATTTTCCTTGCTTCTTCGAAGACCTTCTATAAAAAAATGATGGCATACCATTCACAACTAATAGTTCTTTTATACCCCAAATGTACACTACCAAAGTGTACGTATTTCTCAAGAAACAAGCGACTGTTTGATTTTAGATGCGTATGTGTGCAACTTTTATGGGGTTAAGCAAATTTTGAAGGAGTAATACTGTTGACTGGTCTTTATTTTCGGAATCATACGCATAGGTCCAGATTTCATCATCTGCAACAATATCATAAGTATGGCTTCGAGGACATTCTTCGTTTCCTTGCAAAAATTAAAGCGTATCTTTTTTAAACGATTGCAAACTTATATTTGGTTATAAGAGAAAAACTGTTTCCTACGCTCAAATATTTATGCAATATTGAATACTTTTTAGTGGAATTAATGCCCATGAACTTCTCGATTACACGATATGCCATATATTGGTATTGCATAATCAATACACGCACAGCATCAGGAGGCCAACAGTAATAAAAACTGGATTCTGAATACCAGTGATATAAGGTGGCCCCATACAGCATTACCGTTTGGCAATTTTAGTCGCCAATTAGCCCTTTTTCAACCACCTGGCCACTTTTTTGGCCCCTTTTTTAAAATGAAAGTGAATGGCGACTATTTAAGATTATGTAATAAATAACGAGAAACTAAGTTATTTGAAATATCTCGACCAATTATATATTAATTATAATAAAAAAATTAATTATTTTGCGATTGCTTTACAATATAGTGATGCAAAAACACCCCGAATAACTTAAAAATAAACTAAAACTTTTAAAAACTGAAGCTGATGATAAAGTTTATGAACAACTATTTAAAACTTCAAATGCTGAATATTTTTGGACCGGAGTGTGAAAAATAAAAGATAGATTTGATGAGTGCTTTTAACCTAAATTGTATTTTTACTTTGGTTCATAGAAGTGGCTCACCAAAATGCCTTTTTTCTAAATTATCGCTTATGAAAAATAAATTGTCCAACAGTTTTAAGGTCAATACTTTTGTAAACTTCTGTGAACTACTTTTATAAAACTGGAGTCCGAGTAAAGACCTCGTACAAAAGTTCATAAGTTCAATTATTATACAGAATATTTATATTAACTATTTGTATGAATAAATCCTGTTTTTTCTTTGTTTTGCAATAATAGTTATAAATAAATTATTTTGTTATTAATAAAATTTAATTTAGTATTTGTTCTTAAGATACAATACTTTTTGTTTTTATTAAATAAACAAATTTGATTAGTTTTTCAGATATTGTAGCAGTTGACCCTTTTTTCAAAAAAATCTCCTTTTTTAGACATTTTTTAAACATTTTGAATGGCAACGCTGGCTCCCTATAAAGCTTCATTTTTAAAAGCTAATTAGAGTTTAAAAATATATTCTTTTGCAATAAAACCGCATCGAAAGTTATAAAAAATCATTGCATAAAATTTCTTAATTATAAAATTATATTTTTTGACGAAAGCGATTTTGTAAATAACTTTAGGTAATAGAAATAGTCCTCGTATAAAAATATTTTCAGAAAACGTAAGACTTAAAAACAAAACTTATGATGCCTTTGTCAGATTTAACATAAGTTGCAGAGTTTTTCCGTTTCATAAACATAAATAGTACCCCTCGTATGTATTTTGGGTGTATGTATAATCATCTTGCACTAGATTGCGTTAGTAGTATTTTTGTTTAAGCGGTTAAATTTTATAACTATGTCACGTGAATGTACCATCATTAATTCCTTCTTATTCTTTTGTTATTCATTTCTTATTCATTCATATATATACTTAGGTTTCTTTCTGTTGTATGTTTGGATATGAAGAGTTTCATAGAAAAACTCTATTTGCAGGAAGTTTTACTTTATTAATATTTTTTAAAGAAAACCGTCATTTTGGTTTAGACTATTTAAAAGTGGCGATTTTAATTTTCTGATAGGGAGCGTCTCAATCAATCAAAAAAGCTTAAAGATAAAGAATTGTAAGTTTTGCTCTATCAAAGCTAATGCCAAATACGAAAAATGCTTGCAGAATTATTGGGAGTAAACTAAGCAATAACTTCCAGATGTTCAAATGTACGCGGATTCATCAAAAATCAAGGAAATTGAGTGTCACAAGAACTAAAGCCAAGAGAAATCGAAAGGCGATTTTGCATGTCTGAAATGCTGCTTTAGTGCTACAAAAAGTTTGAAGGGAGCATTGAATAGCAAATGTCCATAATATGTCACCAGATATGAGCCCATAATTTTATATGTATTTGAAAAATATTGTAAGTCAAATTTTTTCACACCCATCGCAAAAGTATTTGAAAAATCTAAAAATTTATTAGCACTGGACCGAAACAATTGTATTCGAAAATTACTTTGAAAATTAGATTCGAAAGTAAAATCGTTCGCCATAATCAATGAAGTTCGATAATGTTTTCTTTCGAAGCAAAATACAAATGAAAATTTGCTTTATAAACAGTTGCCAGTTTAGCTCTTCTAAGGCCAAATCTAGCCTTTTAATTCTGCTTTTAACCTCAAAATTTTCATTTTAGCCTCTAGCTTTTTTGCTAGCCTTTTTTGATTCTTAAAATTACCTTAAAAAAGCTGAAATATTAGTATTTCAATAACGAAGAAATTTCTTATTTGCTATTATCAATTTTATTTCAACAGATCCTTTAAGCATTTTTGTGTATTTATTCGCACAAGAAATCGAAATAATTTATATATAATAAAAAATTTCGTCTGCGGCGCTTCATTATCCAAATTAAAATTGCCTTAACTAAATTTTTAGATTATCTAAGTCGATTATTAAAATTATTTTTTAATATACTTCATCAATCGTAGAAATTATTTAGGAAAATAATTTAGAAAAAATCTTATCAATGCGAAAAATCACTAAAAATTTAGAAATGCTTGATCAAAAAGTTGGAAAATTACGAAAAATCACTTTAGTACATTGGGTAATCTTTTATATAAAATATAACCCAAATTTGCATGGGAATTTTTTGATCGATTTTTCATTGAGTCATTTTGTTGGGTGTTGTTCATAAATGTGTTACAATTTATTTACGATATATCAAAAATTAATGAGAACGAGAAAAAATAAAATTAACTTTTTTTTCCTTATTTTTTGGGGCAATTAGCCTTTTTTGACCCATTTTAAAGCTCAATTTTGCCTCATATTTTCTCATCTACTGGCAACACTGTTTATAAAAATGTATATTTTATAGTTTTTGTAATTTCATATATTTTTTCAAGGTGATAATATGCAGCTTTAGTATCATGTGAAAGGCTTTTGAAAGGCACACACAGTTTCGAATATATCTGAAAACTTTCACAAAATTTAAAGTTTTAAGTATTTTATTTAGATATAGCTGAAGAAATTGTATTAAATATAATAAAATATGATGTTAATGGAATTATACCGAGATGTTTTTTTAGTTTTTTTTCTTAATTTGAATTAATTAAAATTTGTTAAGAATTTCTGGAAAGTCTATTACTCACCCCATACGATATTCTACATTATTAGAACTTAAACTATATTAGAATCGCAATATGCAATAATACTTAATACTTCCTTTGTATTATAAAACAAAATTTATAAATACCAAAAAATAAAAATTAAAAAAATTCACATGAATATATCTCACTCAAATATATTTCTAATGAGGATAAATTATTCCTTAACATACTTTTTTGTTACATATGTACGTAATTTTATTTAAATTTTCTTATAACATATTACTCACTGTTTCGAATTCAATAAAATAGGTGTATACTTTAAGGTGTTACTTTTAAGTTTATTTATAATTTTAAGTAAAATTTTTATTTTGGGACTCACCTAAAAAGAAAGAAATATAAAAATAAATTACTAAAACATTCGCTTAGATAATAGGTGGGAACAATATTAATTATACTTGAAGATATATATAAAAAAAAAATCAATGATAATAGTTTAGTATGTGATGTCATGTGTGTAAAATATATTAAAATCAAGTTTACGATAATAATAAGAGTTAGACTTAACAAGCTCATGAATAGTAGAATTCAAAACATACGATATACATCATAAACTTCTTTTTGTCATGAATATGAATATTATGACCTTTACTTAATTAGATTTTCTCCTGCTCTCTTTTTTTCTATTTTCAGTTATACGTGAATCTAAAATAAATTCCTCAAACTATTATTTTCTCTTGAGATTAATTTTATTATTGCCTTGAAAAGGGTAAAGAAACCTTCCCTGAACAACTCTTCTTATACCCTAAATAAGTAAAAAAAAAACAATGGAATAAAGAAAAATAAAACGTCTTTATATTCGTATTAAAATGCGTTTAATTAGCGTCAAAATATGCTTATGATTTCCGTTTTATTTTTTTCTACTTCCTTTAGCTAAAGTAATTTTTCATTTTTTCTTTTTTATTCCCCCGCTGACATTGTTCTTGGTAATATTTATAAAACATTTATAAAGCGATTATAAAACCTCTTTTTCATTCAAATTCAAATTTTAGTTATTATTTTTTCCTTTGCATTATTTATTTATTTTACATTATGCCCAACGGTTTTTAATGCAAGAAAAAAAAAAAAAAAAAACGTGAAAAGAGAAATGATTATTAAAAAATATAAAAAAGAGGGATTTCATCTTTATTTTCCTTGAACACCCTTTATATAATGAATATATTTATTTAAAATATATTCTAAAAATTCTAGTTATCTGAAAGAAAACCTTAATGTTAAAAAAAAAATTAATAATCATGGTAAATATTCTTATAATAAAAAATCAGTTTAACCGTAAAAAAAGGTTTTTACAAAAAATATTTAATGCTAATGGAAAAATCAGCTAAAAAGTATATGAAAAAACCATTTAAATAAAATAAACTTGGGAAATAATTTTTCTAATAAAATTACGAAATTATGCCAAAAGTCTACTAAAGGTAGAAAATGGCCACTAACATCGAATTAAACTTCACTAAAAAGACATAAAAGTTTTAAAAGACGCTAGAGTTCAAAGCAATGAATAGGAAGGGAGAGAGTTGATAAAGTAAAGATGAAAATTAAAAAATAAAAAATATAAATTGAAATCATGTAATCTTATTAATGATGACTACATTCTTTAAAATATATAAAATTTTATAATATTTTTAAAGAATATCTTTCCATTAAAAGGCTAAAGAGAAAATAATTTAATTAATTATTTTAATGGCAGTAAGTCTGGAAGAATTAATTTTATTAATTTCATTATGAAATTAATTTTTTTAAATTTCTAATGGTCACCAGTGTTGCCAGCTTTTTAAGGTTAAATCTAGTATTTTTATTTTGCTTTTAGCCTAAAAATTTTCTTTTTTGAATCATAAAATTGCTTAAAAAAGGCTAAAATGTTAATATTTCAACAACAAAGAAAATAATTTCTTATCGTCAATGGCTAATAATATAAAATTTAACAGTTTCATTCGTTTAAGCATTTTTGGTAATTTATTCGCGCAAAAATAGTGGAACGAATGCCGGTTATAACGAATTGTGGCCAAAGCGAACACTTTTCTTCAGTCCCATTGATTTTACAGAAATTTTCTATATATATATATATAATGAACACAGTTATAGCGATTTTTTTTAACGAACATCTCTATGGTCCCAAGAATAATATTTCGTACAAAAGACTAGTTTTATAACGAAATTACGAAATTATACATTTCAAAATGTTCAAAAATGTAAAAGCTAACAGAAATATTTTTTATTCATTTTAATTTAAATTATTGAATCGAAAATAGCTAAAAATAAAACTGAATTTATAAGAGGATTAAAAATTAAATATTAGAAATTCGCAATCCCTCAAAGAGTAAATATCTCAAAACGTGCCAGTTTCAAAACCTCGATTAAAAATGAATACATTGGATTAGTATAAAAAGTATAATTAATTTCAATTTACCACTTCTCAGATAACTGATGAATGTAAAAACATATTATTTATGATATATTAAGATCACTAATACATAGATATTTAGAAATCATAAATATAGCCCGTTTTCAAATGAATGAAATGTGCTTTAATTAGTGTTAATAAAATACGTAATTTTGTTAACAAATACATATTTTTTCGTATTTTCCGAATATAACGAACTACGTTTACAACGAACTAAATTTTTCAGTCCCTTCTAATTCGTTATAATCGAGTACTACAGTATTTATATTTGACAAAAATTTTGTCCTGCGGCATATGATTATGCAAATCAAGAACAGCTAATATACTAAAATACTAATAACTAATTTGATGGATTTTGCTTCATTAAATATAGAAACTATTATGTTTATAAATTTTAACAAATTGATATAAAAAAGAAAAATCATCCAAAAACTTAAAAATGCTTAATCAAAAAGAAATTATAGTTTAAAGATATTGAAAATTAGCTGAAAACATTAAGTAATTTTTCATATGAATATAATCCAAATTTGTATAGGAATTTTTTGGGCGATTTTTGATTCATTTGCATTTTACTGATAGTTGTTATATGTTTTATTTATGAGTTTATTACAAAATCTTTAAAAAATATAAAAGACCAATGAGAATGATAAAAATAAGTTTTTAATTAAGGAAAATATTTTAAGTTTTTCTGGCCTTATCTTTTGGGGCATTTAGCCTTTTTAGACCCTTTTTAAAGTTGAATTTAACCTATTTTTTTTCTCAGGTACTGCCAACATTAATGGTAACTTTTGAAGTATTTAAAGCATGTACACGAACAATGTTTCACATTTTGAATTGGGAAAAAATAAAAGGATTCTAATTCTGTAAAGTTTTGAGAATATATTTCCGTTTAAGTTTTTAGTTTCGAGAGATCATTCAATGAAATATCTTAAAAATTGTAAAAGATCAGAAAAAAAAATTTGGACAAATTTCTTTAAAAAATATGTAAACGAAAAACTTTTAACATTTTAAAATATAATTATTTAAGTTCCAATATGATATAGGTGCGAAAACTGAAGATTAGAAACATATTATATCAGTCAAACCGTTGATTCATAAACTTAAAAATTTGGATATAAAATAAAATTATTTTGGACTTTTTTTTTATTTTGAAAACTGCATCGACTTTAAGTCAAAAAAAATTTGTTTAGGAATGATAATTTCGTCAAGTCATACACCAAAGAAAATATGATGTTATGGTGTATCATCCAAAACAATAAGTAATGTGCAGATCGATAGTTTGACTAGATTTGGCAATGAAAAGTGAATCGTTAAAATGTTTTATACACTAAATAAGTGTTTCATAAAAAATTAATATGGGTTGAACCCAGTTGAAAAATTTGAAATCTAGTATTGGCATAATGTCAAAATAACGTATAAACTGTAGAAAATTGTAAATATTTATTATAGTATATTATAAGAAATTTAAAAACGCAGAAAAAAGTTTATGCATATACAGAAAAAAATAAAATTTAACTTTAATTACGAAATTGTTTATATTAATTAAATTTTTGTATGATTTTGCTCCAATCTCCAAATTGATAATAATAATTAACTCTAATAATTGATTTTGGCTCAAGTTTCAATTAAATTTTCCAATCAAATTAATTAGAATTATGATTGAATATTTGCCTAAAATCAAATAAAAATTTTATTGATTCAATTCTACAATTAATTAAGTACCTCCTTAAATAAAAACGCAGGGATTTAAATACAATTATTTATTGAATTATTAGAAATATTTAAATAATACAATACAAGTAAAATTAAAGGAAAAGAAATATTAAAACTCCAAATTTGATTCAGGGAAACGAAACTTGACGCATATATAGTTTCATTTTGGCGTCATATGCACCCTGTTGAAATCACTGATAATCACGTATAAATCAAATTTTTGTAACCTTTGACCACGAGTATTTCATATAATATAAGTAATAATATAATTAATAATTTCATCAAATATTTAAAATTCGAACTTACTAAATAATTATACATTAAACCAGTCACCAAAAACTGCGGAAATCATGTAAATATTTCCTATTGCTAATTTTTTAACTATAGATTGATCCCAAATAGTAGAAAATGATTGGAAATTGAATTATGTTTATTTTATTTTTATATTTTTTATTAACACGTTTTTATATACTTTTTAAAAGCTGCCGATTTTTGTCAAAAAATTTTAAACCAATTAGAAAGTTAATTACATTAATTAATAATATAACTAAAATTTCAATATAAAATTAATTATTCATTTTATTAAAAAATTATTTGCGATAATTTTTTCTGTATAAATATAAAAATTTACTTTTCTTGATTTTAGTTCATAATATTTAAGAACAATGTCTTAAATATTAACACTTTCTTTATATTTTTTTGTTTTTTTTTTAATGAATCAAAAGTCAAGAATACTTAAACAAATTGTTTAAATTTTCATTTATATTTTAAATTTTTAAATGCATTTTTGAAATTTTCTTTGGAGAATATTTAGTTTTTAGTTTAGCCACATGTTGGGAAAAGAAGAACATAACAGAAGCATTTTTTTTATTAAAATGATGCATATGCTATAGAAACACAGAAAATTTATGCAAATTTCTAAATATTACTTTTTAACAGCTTTTTCTTAGAAAATTACCATTTAGAAGGATTACTATTTTTATTTGGCATTTGAATCAAATCTAATAAAACTGTACAAAATTTTTTGCAAAATTTTCTTATAATTTTCATTAAGTACTATGTAATAATATCTACGAATAAAAATTTATTTTTTATAAAAAAAAGTTTGGGAAAAAAATATTTATGAAAAAAAATTTTCAAATATATGCATTTTTTTCTCTGTGTACCCCTAATAGATACTTAAATATTTACATTTGAAAATGTAAAAAATTGTTCGTTTATTTTATTTAATTTTAAAAATTTATACAAAGAAGTGCAAGGATAAAAGTATTGGTAAATGTGTTATATTTAAGAACTGATTACAAGTTTGTACTTATATAAAAACACAAATAAGATATTTTATATCGTTATATCATTTTCGATAAATTTGTAAGGGTTTTAATGTTTTACGCTCCATCATAACAGACTTCAATTAAAAAAGGAATTAACTGTATAAGAAAATTTATATTTTGGTTGTATTGACGTAAGTAACTTAATTGAAATTCATCCTAATGTAGTCATATTAGTTTCAAGTAAAACTGAAAATAATTAAGCTAAAATAAAACTTAAAGAACAATTTAATTTAAAATCACATTCCGAGTTGACAACGTTGGACAACTGACTAGTTGTCAGTCCAATTAAAAATTAGGCACAAAATATAGGTCGTTTTTTTACTCCCTTATTTTAAAAACATTCTAACTCACTATAAAAATGTTTCTATAAAAAAATTTTAAAAACAAAAACAATTAGGGTACGTATATGAAAACATGTGTATTTTGATTAACTAAATTAATAAATAGTTTTCAATTAAAATATATTTTTAATTTATCATAAAACTAATTTTGTAGGTCAACAGGAAAAGATATCAAAATTTTGGAAAAAGGATGAGAGATAAATAATAGAAAAAAGTAGTTGTAAATGATCAATTTATATCAAAACATATTAGTTCTGCCTTTCTGTGATTGTTGCTAAAAAATTATACATATTTTTAAGAAAAATATAAAAAATACACCATTTTTAGATCCATGCATTTTTTAAAAGACAACATTACTTGACTCGTGATTTTCAATCACAGCACGTTAGTTTAAACTGGTTCATAAAAGAAGCATAATTCGAAAAGATCATAAGTAGAGGGCGAATTTTAATGCATTTATTTTTTGAAAATATGCGCCTAAAAATGCATTTAAAAATACAAGATATGCCCTAAAAATTTAAAAAACATTCACTTATATTTTTAAATTAAAAAAAAGAAAATTAATCCATAGTAAGCATTTTTTTTAACGTTAAAACTTAGTTTTTATAAGAATAATGATATTTCTTTGTATCTTGTTTTTAAGATTTGCTTATATTCGTGACACTGAGTTTGATACAAACTTAGTAAGATATACTAATTGTTTATTTACAAGCATATTATTTACTAATTAATCAAATATAAACCATTGTCTATTTTGGCGTAAAAAGTTTGTTTACATAGAAAATTACCGTCATACGTCAACAAATGAAATATGATCCAGCGTTACTGTTGAGAATTTTTAAAAAGTGTCCAAAAAAGGGAATTAAAAAAATCGATAAAAAGAGAATTTAAAAGCAAAGGCCGCCAACTGCTTCAATACCTAAAAAACTCATCTATTTTTTATTTTATAAGAATACAAAAAATTTTATTTTAAGAAAAGCTAATGTAAAAAGTTCTAATTTCCCCTAAAATTAACATAAATCTTACACTAATTTTTTTAAAAGATAACCCATTTATACACTATTGGAATACTTCTAAAGGACTCTTTTATCATGAGTTTAAAAAATCGATGTTGGAAATTTTCGAACTTTTTATTCGGTTATTATTTTGTCGAAATTATTCCACAAACTCTTCCATGTTTAAATTATTCCAAAACTTATTAATAGATATTAATTTAAAATTATTTAGATTTTTTTTTTTTTAATTTTAACACTTCAATTTAATTTAGAGATTTTTCTTGCTCCTCAAAATCATTATGTCTTTATATCCATATACTAAATTAATTAGAAGATACGTCTTATAATATACCTAGATATTTCTTTTTATGAAGTCCATCACCTCTGCGTTATGCAGCTTAATATCTTAATCAAAAAATGCAGTCAAATCAGAATTTCGAAAAGTTAAAAATTCTCCATAAATTAACTTTGATCCATAACAATTTTTTCTTCTTTTTGTACTTTTTCTATCAATAGCTTCATATCTATCGACAAAATAAAATTTCTTTAACACTCTTTGCCATCTGATTTAAAATATAAATAATTTCATGTGAGGTAAATATAAAAATAATCCAAAAAATTGCAAACTTTTTGCTTAATGTAGTTCTTCTTTTTTGTTAACATTTACAAAAAAAGTAGAACTCCTACTTTTACGCAAATTTACACAATTATAATAAGAAAATATGTAGCCATATAAAATTAGTGATAAAATGTATTTATCATAAATACACTTTTATTAAAACTTAAAAGTCAAATTATATTTTTGAATTGTTCCAAAAATTGTTTGCCTCAAATCGACTTTAACACATACACATTTTTTTTTTTTTTTTGAAAAACATGTGACCACAATTTTTCTATTTTTTATAAATGAATTTATATCTACCGAAAAAAGGAACTTCTTTGACTCTCGTTATCATTTGAGTTTAAATATAAGTCATTTTGTGGTGATGTATATATAGAATTAGTCCAGAAAATTAGAAATATTTGTTCAAAGTAGTTTGTCTTTTATTATCATGTTGAAGCCACTAGAAGTCCAAATTTCATAAAATTTTCACAATAATATGAAAAGACATATGACCATTCAAAATTGATAATAGAAAGTCTCTATGATAAGTAAACTGGTTTTAACCAGCGCTGAAAGTTTGTTGCAATTTTATTTTATTTTTATTCTGCAGATGTTGCTAAATTCAATTGAAAATAATGTATTTACAATAATATTTATTATTGAAAAAATAAAGATTTATACAAAAAATCGTTAATATAAATTACTCTTTCTTTTGAAACTAAACAACAAAAAATAATGTATTAAATTTTTCAATTATGTCATTAAACCACAATACAAAATTTATTATTTTAGTGTAAATAATATTTATTCAATAAACTTTTCGTTATAATTTAATGTAGCATTCTTACCAAATTTCATTAAGCAAAGATTTTAGTAAAAAACTAGCATTAATTACACTGTGCTAGTAGCAAATCTAAACAAGCTGGGAACCCCATTGATAAAGCTAATTCAAGTACGCTGAATTCAATGGTGGCAACCGTTTTTCGAAGTTAGCGCTCGTATTTGCCATATTTGGGCTTAAATTTTATTATGGCAGTAGCACAAATAATAGCAAACTAGAAATAAAACGGATATTATTTATGCAAATTAGATAATAAATTTATTGAATGTATACTGAAGTCATAAATTAAATCCATTCCAGCCAGATTTTTAATACATTTTTAATAAATTTTTTATAACTTATCCTTTAAAATATATTTGATAATAAGAATTCATGATACGAGTACTTCAATGAAATCTTAATTATTTATTTTGTTAAAATTTAACAACTAAATTAAATTTATAAAAAAAAAAAGAAACTTAATTCTCTTAATCCCTATTTTCGTCATTCAAAATGAAACATCTCAAAAACGAGCACTAACTTTTAAAAATAGTTAACACCATTAAAGTCAGCGTCGTCAACTTAGTTTTATCCAATGACTAATCATCTTGATAAAAAAAAATAAAATAAGTCTCATTTTCAAGCACAGTGTAGTTAACAATTCTGGAATTTTCGATAAATAAAATAACTTTTTGTTAGAACTTCATTTGGTAAAGTGTTCATTCACTTTTTTAAATCTCGTTTGATTTGGAGGTATAGAGTTCAAAGCTGAAACAACACATACCTTTTGTTTAGCAAAAAATAGATAATAATAAAAACAAAAAATTAAAATATGCAAATTGATATGCACAACTATGAAAGATATGACAAAATATGCATCTTTCATTAAATATGCAAAAAATATGCTGCAATTTTTTATTAAAATTTGTGATTTGGATAGATAACTACATAAGATAGTTTTCAAATATTCCATGAAAATCCGTGCTCTAGTCATAAATGTTCATTTATTTATCTACAGATATATAAAGTAATTAAATCGATCTCTTTTAAAATTTAATAATTTTTCCTAGATATTACAATATTTGTCCAACCGTTTGAAGATCTTTTAATTTAATAAAATCTTTTAATTTAATAAAAGGAGAATTGGACTATAAATTATCATTGTTTTTTAACTTCTTTTCTTTACAAAATATCGGGGTGAACTAAAGTTGCATTTCACAAGTTGCGAAAAATATTAAATTTATTGCGATTAGTTTTTTTTATTTTTAGAAACATTTTTCTCGATACACAACAAATTTATATTTTCTTCAAAATATTGGAGATAATATATTACATTTTCATAAATATGTATACAGCGTTTCCACTTGGAAAATTTATTCGACAATTGCCCCTTTTTCAAACAACCTTTTTGCCACTTTTTTTAAAATGGAACTAAATGTCGACTTTTTAAGACTATGTGACAAATGACAAGAAACTAAGTTGTTTGAAATATATCGACCCATTTTATGTTAATTCCAACACAGTATAGTGATATAAATAAAGACCCGAAAAATTTATGAATAAACTGAAACTGCTAAAAAACTAAAGCTAATGATAAAGTTTAAGAACAACTATTTAAAATATCAAATGCCAAATCTTATTGCACCAGATTGGGAAAATTAAAAAAAAAAAAAATACATTTTATGAATGCTTATACACTTATTTATATTTTAACTTTGATTTATAGCAGTGCTTCGTCTTGTTTTTTCTAAATTATCACTAATGAGAAATAAATTGTTCAACAGACTTAAGGTCAACACTTGTGAATCTATACTCTCAGTCCTAAATTGTTAGACGGGGATTTGTAAGACTTGGACTCCAGTCTTAACAAATCTTACAAATGAATTCCTCGTACAATAGAACGAAAATTTAATATTTCATATTCATAAATTGTTAACTAGTTTTATGACAAAATTCTTATTTTTGCAGTAAAAAAAAAATATTATAATTTATTTTGTTATTAATAAAATTGAGTTCAGTACTTTTTTTTAAAATACAGTATTTTTTATTTTCGTTCAAATAAATAGTTTCGTTCAAATAAACAAATTTTAATAGTTTTTAGGTATTGAAGCAATTGGTCCCTTTTTTCGAAAAATCCTCTTTTTTGGTGACTTAATTTTTTGAAATCCCCTTTTCTGTACACTTTTTAAAATTTTTCAATGGTAAAAATTACACAGTAGATTTTCTATCTATTAATATTTTCTATTTGTTTTGCAAAAAGCAATAAAAACTGCCGGAAATCTTCTGAATATATGTACACGTTTGTACTAATATTGCAGAATCTAAGATTATATAGTATATATCACATTAGGCGGAAAGTACACGCAGAGAAAAAATATAGTTATAGTGACCATAATATAATAATGCCTACATTAAAGGTCGCTCCACGGAGACGGCTGTTCATGAGGTCGTAAGGGTCATCGAGCTATCGATTGAATTTAAACAATACGCTATGGCTGCCTTTTTGGACATAGAAGGCGCCTTTAACAATGTCACGACTATGGCGATATAGAGCGCTCTGCACGAACTGGAAGTTGAGGATTATATCACCAACTGGCTGGTGTCAATGCTGGAGACAAGAATCATCAATGCGAAATTAGGCAACAGTGTTAAGACCAAACAAGTTATGCGTAGAAGTCCACAAGGAGGTGTGATTTCTCCGCTGTTGTGGTTTATTGTCATTAATACCATCCTATGCGAATTGAAAGACAAGGGAGTGAAAGTCGTGGCTTACGCGAACGATGTGGTGATACTAGCATCAGGATTGTTTCTGAACGTGATAAGTGATATCATGTCAACTGCTCTAACTACACTCAGTGACTGGGCCAAAGAATGTGGATTAGGAGTGAATCCGGGCAAGACAGATCTGGTACTTTTCACTACAAAGACCAAGATTCCGAGCTTCAGACTACCACGGTTAGAAAACTGTGAACTCACCTTGTCGGACAATGCAAAGTACTTGGGCATTATTTTGGACCCCAAGCTTTCATGGAAGCTGAACATTCAACATAGGGTTAGTAAGGCTACGGTAGCATACTACACCTGTAGAAAGATGTTGAGTGTGAAATGGGGTTTGAGTCCAAAATTGACAAAATGGCTATACACTGCAATAGTACGGCCCATTTTTGTATATGGATCTCTTGTGTGGTGGACCGCTACTAGTAAACGATATGTGGTGGATCAACTTTACAGGATACAAAGATCCGCTTCCATAGGCATTGCAGGTGCATTACGTACTAGTCCATCAGAAGCTCTGAACACTATATTGCACCTAACACCTATACATAATTGAATCATCAGTTAATAGTGCGATAAGATTATCTGCAACGGAAAGCTGGAGATCAAGAACGTATGGGCACGCGAGGATATTAAGTTTAATGCCCCAGCAATTCAATCAATTTACCGACTATATGATTCCCCAGATGGCCTTCGGAAATACAATTAAAGTCCTATTCCCCACAAGGAGTGAATGGAGAAGGGGAAATCTTCTTGAACAATGTGGAACTAGGATATACACTGACGGCTCAAAGATGAATTGCGGTATCGGCTCTGGTGTCTTCTCTAATGATCTTGGAATTAGACACTCGTGTAGAGTCCCTGACGAGGCAAGCGTATTCCAAGCGGAAATACTAGCGGTCATGGAAGCGTGTAAACTAATTCGCGATAGAAGTATTCAAGGGAATATTGGTTTATTTGTCGACAGTCAAGCGGCAATACTATCGCTCAAATCACCGAAAACTACCTCTATTCTAGTCAGAGAATGTAAAGAGGAACTGCTAGGACTAAGTCGACGGTATGACATTACTATAGTCTGGGTTTCTGTGCAAAGGGACTACTATGGCAATGAACAGGCAGACGAATTAGCCCGGACAGGCTCTGCTATGAATACCTCCTTATCGGTTTCTGTCGCAATCCCGTTAGGAACAGTCAAAAGCAGAATCCAAAAACACTTTCTAGAAAAGGCAAAAAATAGATGGCAAAATCTGGACAAATGTAGAGTCGCGAAAGAAAAGTGGCCCACCTACAACGAAAAATGCTCAATGCAACTCATTGGTTACAAACGCAAAGACATCTCGAGACTAATAGCATTGTTTACAGGTCACTGGACGATCGGAAAACATGCAAGCAGACTTGGTCTCCCTTACAATGAATATTGTCGTAGTTGTGGCAATCGTGGGAAGGAGGAGCCAGTATTTCATCTTCTATGTGAATGCCCAGCCTAGAACGCAAGCATACATAAATTTCTGGGAGGGTACCAATTAGACAACCTCTGTGAGATATCTGACACTAGACTCAGTGACATCATTAAATATCTCAATGCTACAGGCTGGATCTAATTAATTTATGTTCTGGTAGGGTACCAATTTGACAACCTCTGTGAGATATCTGACACTAGACTCAGTGACATCATTAAATAACTCAATGCTACAGGCTGGATCTAATTAATTTATGTTCTCATTGTTCTTCCGTACACTTCTATATCATTACAGACTCAATACAACTCATTCACCTGGCGAGTAGTGTGGTTTCATCAAAACGGATTCTAACGAGTCTAATTGATTACCCGTAAGGTTACGGGCTACCACGTAAACCAAACAAGTGACCATAATCTAGGAGCAACATATTCTGATTTCCACACATATTATGATTTGGTCACAGCTGAAAGTATATACGATTATAAATAATAATTGTTATGATTAAATTTTATCATATTGTGTCCGATTTTATGGTTCGATTTCATGATATAACTTACATCTTTCTACATTATTATCCCATTCTACAAGATTATGATTTCATTTTATTATATTAAAATTCTATGTTATCATACAATTATCCCATCCTATCGTATTATGATTCCATTTTATCATATTATTATTCCATTTTATCACTTTATTATCCCATTTTATTATATTATTATCCAATCTTATTTTATACTAATTAATTTTTTAAATTTATATTAATTAATTTTATTTATTTATACCATTATATGTTGTGTAAGATAATAAAAATATATTTTATTAAATAAACCCATTAATAGTAGTTAATCTATGATACTGATTGATTGCAGTTACACTATTCATGTATAAACTAATTGAGAATTATAATGAGGGTGGGAAACAAACGTTAAAAATAAAATATATTAAAAACCAAATATGTTATGAGTTTTTTCAACCATATTTATTAAAAGCATATTTATTTGCAACATTTTATTGCTATGGGAATGATATTAATATGGTTTGAAAGCAAAATATGGTTTAAGAACAAGGAACAAGGAATAATATTTATGGTTGATATTTTTACGTTAATAAAATTTTGTTTCCAATAAAAATATTCAAAAGCATTACATTTTTCTAGTCAAGTATTTTAAAATCTTGATTGAATGAATGATAAAACTGAAAGAAAAACATAGTTATCATGAACATAATATTATTAAAATTAATGAAAATTAACAAGGAGAAGATAATATTGTTACAGTGACATTACCGTAAAGATGTTTTTTCTCTGAGTGTATGTTTTGAAAAATTCGTATAATGTTTTAGTTAATTATAATTACATGGGCGTTACAAATATTTCTAAATAAAAATTAAAATATTTAAATTTTGATTAAAAAAATTGAAAATGGTAAATATAATCGAATCTATTGCAAAATTTCCGTTATGCCATTAAATGCGACTTTCATAAGATACTAAAATTTATTTAGAATAAAAGTGAAAAAAATTAAAAAAAAACTCAAAAATATGTTAAGATATCTTGAAGGTAATTTCAGTCAGCATCTTTTGTTGTTTTATTTATCTAAATCGGGCAAACTATTCTATATACAAGGGGCTCATATTATTCATGCCCATAAAATAATCTGTACTTAAAAGAAAAATCTGAAAGCAGATTATTATTCAGCAAATCGAAGTCTTTGTATTTCACCTATTTTTGTTTAAAGCAGGATTCTGAGGCAGATAAGTATCTTAGCTAATGTGGATCAATCATAATTTTGTTTATTTTTTACGATCTTAAACTTTACCTGCAAAATGATTTTATTTGTTGTAAATTTTAATTGAAATTTCTTAAAATTGTTTGTTTGTCATTGAGTAATATACAAATTGGTAAATAAGTTCGCGGAAAAGAATTTATAAAAAATTTAAAAAAATTTATAAAAAATACCTAACACCAAAATTTTATAGCAAACAATAAGAATTAATTGCTATTCAGTAAAAAACTTATATAATCAAAACTCAGCAGGGGACAATAAACTTCAATTTCTCAGCCCATTTTTAATGCAAGTATTTATTTTATATGTCTTTGTTTAGGATACACTGTCCAAGGGGCAGTTAATTTTACCTTTATTTAAAAAAAGGCAAGAAATACACATAAACAATATCATTACAATGAGGTTAAAAGAAGTTAAGTTATGAAAAATAAAGCCAAAGTCTTTTTTTTTTTCTTCTTTTCGTAGCAATTTTTTTCCCATCATTCAATATAAGAAAAAATAACTTCTTTTTGTTTTTATCCATTATTTTTAACTTAAAATTTTTAAGATTCTATTCTTCGGAGTAAAATTTTCCCTTTACAAGAAACTTGTTTAGCTTTTGTTAGGTTTTGGCTCATCTTGTATAGGTTATTTAAGTTATATGGTAGTAAAATTGAATTTTTTATATTTTTTTTAAATTTAAAATATAAACTTCTTTTTAACAGAAAAACTATTTTTTTTTCATAAATCTTTGGGTTTGAGTTTTATGTGGTAATTGCTTACATATATTGTTAACTTATTTAAAACTTATAAAATTTTCTATATTTTAAAAAGTTTCTGCTTCAAGTTTATTAAAGTTAAATAATAAAGTTAACCAAAAAATATGGCTTTTATATTCATTAGTTATAATGAAATTTAGAAAAGTTAGTTCAAATTGTTGGTAAACATATAACTAAATATTTTAGAATATTTATAATAACAGAAGTTTTTTTTAATGTGAAAATTTGAATTTTTTAATAAAAAAAATTTTTCCACTAATTTATTTGCTGTGAAATACTTTGAACTTATAAACATTAAATCAACATCTGTGATAACCCTTAAAAAAATAATAATAATACAAAACATTGATAACAGATGGCTGATGGTTAAATGGTAATAGTTGTTCTAATAAACATACAAACAAGAAAAATTACTGATAAGATAAAAAAAGAGTAGCAAACATATTTTTATAAAACATCCAATGTTTTATAGCACTAATGAATTTTTCTATTTACCCTCTACTTTTCTAACAAATAAATTGCAACAAACCCTATATACTTACACTCATATATAAATATGTATTCTTCTTGACAAATTACATGTGTACAAATGTCAAACATTTTACAAAACGACAAATACTTCACTCACTTATTTTCATACTCGGATAGAAAATCACTTACCCTCTAAAAATTTATCAATTTTACTCAATGGATTTAATGATAAATTAGATAGAAATTTATTCATGTCAAACAATTGTCAATTGGTAGTAGAAATCAATTTATTAAACAATGAAAATAAAGTTAAATTGATTGAAAAAATAAAATAATAATAAGTAAATTAGTAAACACTCAAATACTTGTACACGCACTGACAGTTAATAAATAAACTCTGTGTTCTTTTTTTTGGAGGGTGAATTTTAAAACACACAAAAAAAAAAACAATTAGAAAGTTATAGTCTGTCATGTCCGATAGTATGATACCCTACATTATTGCATTTTTATCTTAAAATTATTTTCGGGATTTTCGAAAATGAACTTAATATGCGACCTATGGGAAATTGCATACTGCGATATCTGCTTATACTCGTATTAAACTTATTTGTGTCAAATATTATCTCGATGCTCTAATTTATGTGCAATGCCTAATTGTAAACCGGTCTTCGTGAAATTCGGCATTCTGAATCACTCTTAGATAAAACTTATTCGTATCGATTTTTATTGAAATAGTATTAAAAATAAGGTATTTCTAAGTGTGAAAATCTTATTCCTGGGGAACACTTCGTCAGTGCTCTGACGAAAAGTCCTATGTGTAATTTAAGGAAATTTTTCTATTGGACCATTGGAAAGATTTGTGTGGAAGCTAGGAGAAATAATGGACCGACCGTAACCAATTTCCACGGGATTGGTCGTTATGTCAAAATAATCGCATATGCCAAAATTCAGCAATTATTATCTTTAAAATTTCGACATGTACTTTGTGCACAAAGTTACATGGACAGACAACTAACCATCTAGCCAGCAAGACGGATGGACATTTCTAAATCGACTGAAAAAATTATTCTGAGTCGATTGATATACTTTAAGTTGGTTGTTAGGATTTTTTTCTGCGCGTTGTAAACGTCAGCACAAACGCATAGTACCCCAACCACCTATGGTGGCATAAAACGAGCAATTTTGTTTTCTTTTCTTGATAAAAATAGTTAATAGTATTAAGTAAAAGCTTTAAAACTTTTACAGATAGTAAACAGTCACCAATTCTTATCAGCTATTTTTATAAAATTGAATTTTTAACCCACTAAGGGATTTAAAAACATAAAATCAATGTTAAACGTATGCCACTTTTTCAAAATTGTTTCATTTACATAATATCTACAAAATAATCCATTTCCAACCAAACAAAAAAAATTAATAATAATAATAATAATTATAATAATTTAAAAATGCCATAATTTTCATCAAAATATTTCATTTTAAAGAAATGAATTTTACCACATTATTTATTTTTTTTAATAAATTTAATTCACTTTCAAAAATGTATTTACAGTAAATTTTTTTAATAGAATTCCTGACTAGAAAACAATTAATTGTATTCCATTTTTGTAAAATTGCATATTTTTTTTAAATTTTGTTATGAATTTTTTATTAAAATTTTTGAATATTAACAGACATAAAGTATAAAATGTTTGAGTTTTCAAATTCTTATGATTTATCAAATAGTGGTGGGCGGCAACCAGCTGATCTCGCACAGCCGCTCGGTCCATATAAAAAAGTTGTGAAGATTCAACTTTACCGCGAGGCTGCATTTCACAGCATTGCCAAATCATATTTATGGTAGCTGGTAATGCCAATATATAAAATATTAAGAGAGTTACTCTCTATGTACTAGATATATATTAGTTCTAAGGTAATTAAGTTTCTTTGGGATAATTTTTACAAATTCAGTGGAGCAGAACTAAAAAAGTTACAGTTTGTTATGGGAAATATTACCTGTGGGACTTTAATTAATCTGATAAAACTTGCCTGCCCATAGCTGCCATTTTATGACACTTTTCCTTAAAAACATCATAACAATTAAAATAATCAAGGAATTCCCTAAGCTTAAAAAGTATCTAAAAGACAAGACCCTCAGCTAAAAAATGAGCCCTAATAGGTTGCTATGGCTTTTAAAGCCTTTCCTCCAAAATGTAATATTATACATAATATTATCAGTAAAAAAACCTCATTATGTTTAAAAGTTGTTAAAAATCGGCCAATGTATCCGATTTTACCTAAAACTGTTCATTGTTTCGCAATATATCAATATTAATTGCAAAAACATAATAAAAAAAACTCATATTTTTCTTGGTATTGGCGACCTATATTTAATTATGGACCGATCCTCAAAACACGGTGTCATGATTCTAACGAGTCTAATTGATTGCCCGTAAGGTTACGGGCTACCACGTGACCATAATCTCGGAGCAACATATTATGATTTCCACACATATTATGATTTGGTCACAGCTGAAAGTATATACGATTATAAATAATAATTGTTATGATTAAATTTTATCATATTGTGTCCGATTTTTATGGTTCGCTTTCATGATATATCTTACATCTTTCTACATTATTCTACAAGATTATGACTTCATTTTATTATATTAAAGTTCTATCTTATCATACTATCATACCCATCCTATCGTATTATGATTCCATTTTATCATATTATTATTCCATTTTATCACTTTTTATCCCATTTTATTATATTATTATCCAATCTTATTTTATACTAATTAATTTTTTAATACGGTGTCATGTTTTCTAAAACTTAGTTGTAAAAAATATTATCTTGATACTAACAATTTTATGATTTTTACCCAAGGCTGATGAATTTTCGGAAATGGGCCCTATAGAATGTTTTTAACTTTTTTTTTTTTTTTGATATTAAGATTTATATAAAATTTTTTCCGCTAAAGTGGGCCTTATATGGGATTATAGTTAATTATAGACCAATAGAAATATTAACGCTTACATAAAACTCATTTGTGCCGAATTTCATTAAAATTTGTTTACATTTGAAATATATACAAGCTTTAAACCCTATATTGGGAGGACATTTGTGTGAAGGCCAGATGAAATATAGATCGTTCGTAAGCAATTTCAACATCCTTCTGATGTCCATGCCAATATAATTACTAGTACCAAATTTCATTAAGATGTCTTCAAAAGCAAGTACAGTTTATACCTTAATTAACATGAACCACGCTGCCCTATAAAATTAGTTAATAAATTAAAAATTATGGGTGTATTTTTTTAAAATTTACATTATAGCGTAAAAGGTTTTTCGAAAATGTGTATTTGTTATACAAATATACAATTTAATTTAAATAAAATTTGTTAAATTTATACTCAAAAAAATACTAAATTTTGGCACAAAAGTTTAGAGCCCCCAGTGGATCTAGTACCGTTTGTTGGTACTTATTGTAATGCTCAAAACATCTTCTTCAAAATGCATTTTAAATTTAAAAATATCTGCGTTGGTGCAGAAGTTATGATTTTTGCAACAAAAAAAGACAAAATTAGTCACTGTCCGTCTATTCAAATCTGCATGAAAATTTAAACACCTATAATTTGAACGTATAAAAAATATGAAAGAAAAAAAAATCGATTTATAGTCTACGAAATTGCCATACATGGGAAAGGATGGATATATGCAAAAGAGTCACAAATAAAAAATCTGTTATCAGTAGTTGTCTTCGAAATTGAGCCAAATCAGATAAATGTTGCATACAATCGAAGCACTTTAAATCAAACACTCTCTGTTTTTTCAAAAATTTGGTAGTGTACCATTGATGTAACTAAGTTGTGTTAGTTATAAATAATACACTAACACTTGTTTGCCAAAGTTTTCCAAAAAGTAAAGAAAATCAACTGCTGAAATCAGATACACTATGATAATGCCATCTCTCATCAACCGTCTGAAAAAAACGCCAGAAATATAAGTCCAAATATCGAATGGATTTAAAAATAAATATTTTTGTTTTATATGTTTTTTGCAAAATATAAAAGTAACAAGAGATGTTCAATTTTACAAAGTATTATATAATTATATATATATATATATATATATATATATATATATATATATATATGTATATATATATAAGAGATTTTTGTATCATAACACTATGTAAATTGTCTCAATACATTTTGCAAAGGAAAAATAGTGCTATGTAGTAAATATAGTACATATATTCATGGCATATCCTACTTGTGCCCTAGGGGTTTTGTAAATATTAAAAATTAAGAATTTCCTTCTAACTATACCCTGTATCTATAACTATTTTATAATTAAGTACACAGTGTAAAAATTTCCGAAAAAAATTCACATATGAAAAAATTGATATATGCATCACACCAGAGTCCATACATAACGTCGAATTTTTTTCAAAAGGACTTCAAAGATTGTGTGTTCATCGAAACGTTCAAGTCTTTTTAAGATAAAGTTTGACGTCCTGAAGAAAAACTGAATATGAAGTTTTACAACATGTGATCTCTAGTTTCATGCATATATCGATTTTTTTCATGTGTGAAAATTACTGCCACACGGTATTATATATTATACTTTCCCAACAAAACAATAACATTAATAATACCATAATTCTAAAATGATATGCTAAAATGTATAAGTTGTTTTTCCCTGGAAAAAAAAACTTCAAACATTTTCAAGAAAATAAAAATCAATTGAGTACTCTTGTAGAATTTTATGTTAGGTATTATATAAAATTTACATTTTAACAGCACAATTTAGTGAAACAGCAAAAAATAAAATAGGCCAAGGTAAAGGAATCAACATCAGCTTTGATTTTAAGAGGAAACTTTTTTCGCATTACTGAAATTTCGTATTTCATATAAAATTTTTTGGACCAGGATGAACTTTATTTTATTATTATCTCGTTTTAATTTTCGATATAATACTTAGAATATTATATATTAAACCAGTCTGTATGTTTATATTCTTGAATATATATTGCTAAATTATCTCGCTGCTAAAATTCAACGATATCATTACTAATACTGTTATTTTAAAAAATTATGATATCATTTTTGAGTGTACCTTTTAGAAAGCATTATTCTTTTTTTTTCCGAAATTTTTTTGTCACCGAAATGATATTGTTATGACATCATTACGATATCATTTGGCTTATTGAGTTATATAGTAACTTCATCTCATTTTGTAAGTATTGCAAATTTCAATGTTACCCTAATAAAATTTTTCATTTCAACACATAATTTCCTTTTGAAATTAATATTCAACAAAAGAGAAAATTCTTTAATTTTCTTTTAGCGCAATCTTAAAAAGAAAACATTTTGCAAAGTCTACTACAAAAGTGTTAAATTACTATTTAGTTGGTATTAAAAAATAAGCAAGAATTTTATTTTTATAAGTATATTCAAAAGTATAATAAACAAAAACAAACTGCATAAAAACACTGATAACCTTGTAAGCTGCAACACAACATAATGTAAAAATAAAGTGTTAAAAAAAATGTATCTTGTTTTTTTTCTGCTTTTTGAGTACTTTATCTACTTAAGTAATAACAATAGTTTACGTTATAGCAACAACAGATTTCTTTCAAACTGCAAAAGAAATTTTGAAAGAAACACAATAACTTTCTTCATTTTACAAGTAACACTTGATGTATGAGTGTATGTGTACTCCTATTTGCGTGGAAAAAAAATTCTATGGATGATATTACTTACAATAAGTTTGTAAAAGCATTACAAAGAGAATATGTAGAAAAGTTATAGGTAAGTTTCACACATTTATGTTTTTACGCATGCATATATACAAAATACACGAATTATGTTAAAGATGTTGCATGATGTAGTTGTTGTTTTGCTGAGATGTGTAAACAATAGGATAGACACGTAGTTACATTTGTCCAAATATAAAAAGTTTAGAACTGAAATTAGGCAAAGTAATGGTCTGTATCAAATCTTAACAAATCCATAAGTTTTGTATAAATGTATTTAAAGTTTGTGCCTAAAGTCTGCCTTATACTTAATATACTTTTAGATTTACTAAAAATTCTCTTATTATTATAATTATCAAACCCCAATTATTACAGGCTCTCATGCATTTAGTTTAATTTATTATTTCATTGTTCAACATTTTCTTGTTTATTAAATCCATTCAACATATGAAAATGGAAATTAAATAGGAATCCTTATACACACTCACTGCTAGTTACATTTGCATACCTAAAAAATTACACTTGTGTATTTGTTTGTATTAGTACCTCTAAGAATATTCAAATAATGTAATTATGTGAGTACAGCACTTACAAACAATTATCTTTATACCCACCATCAAAAAGATGGGGATATATTGGGTTTATTATTCAGTTTGTAAGATGTCGAAAAAGATAATTTAAGACCCCACAAAGTATACATATTCTGGATCCTAGTAAGATTCTGAGTGGATCTAGCTATGTCCGTCCGTTTGTCCGTCTGTATATTGAAAGCAGGATAGGTCTCGGGGAGAATGTTTAGGGGTATGAAATTTGGCTTAAATATTTATCTTATATAAGGTTTGTTTAGTATTGGAAATGTGAGAACTCGGCTAATAAACAAAAAAGTTATGGGCCAAATACCAGTAACATATGGTATTCATTGTAAATTTAGTTCACACTTTTCGGCTGGTATTTTTTAAACAAAAGCATATACGACAGCTATTTTTTATACAGATAGTTCGAGGATCGAAATAAAGTCAGAAACCAAAACACCTACTTTACCACAAATCTAGAATATAAGGAGAAACATTAACGAAATTTTGTACAATTAATTCCAGGACCTATGTAAACTCGGAAACAAACACATATAAGATAAAATTTTAAAGTCGGTTTATAAACAAAAAAATTATGGACATTTCTTAAACTAAAATATGTATGACAACGAAATTTTATACATACAGTTCGATAATCGTTACAAAGTCGGAAACAAAAATATTGAAGTGATCCGCCCACTTTCCTGCCAACCTCCCATAGGAGATAAAATTTAAAAAGTCTAAGATGATGCGTATATAGATTCGACCAAGCCGAATATAACATTCCCACCTGTTTTGTTCATATTTGTTATCTTTTTGGGCACAAAAAAAAATATATACACAAGTATATGTTTACAAGCCGATAGAGAAAATTGTAAATTGTAATAAATAATTATGGATATTTCTTAAACTAAAATATGTATGACAACGAAATTTTATACATACAGTTCGATAATCGTTACAAAGTCGGAAACAAAAATATTGAAGTGATCCGCCCACTTTCCTGCCAACCTCCCATAGGAGATAAAATTTAAAAAGTCTAAGATGATGGGTATATAGATTCGACCAAGCCGAATATAACATTCCCACCTGTTTTGTTCATATTTGTTATCTTTTTGGGCACAAACAAAAATATATACACAAGTATATGTTTACAAGCCGACAGAGAAAATTGTAATAATTTTAGACATCTGGTGAAAAAAATACATAGAAAACTACAAGAAAACAAAAAAAAAAAAAAAAACGAAAAAAACTTTTTTGTCTAAAAAATATGTGTACACAAAATATAAAATATTTATAAAATTTTGCAAAAGTTGTTTTCTTGTTTATGTGAGTATATATTGTGTGGCGTGTTTAGGAGAAGAAAAACACAACACAAATTTACATATAAATTGACAATTTTATAAAAACAATTGTTTAAAAAATATTGTTGAACATTTTTTGTCAAAAAACTAAATTTGTATTTTAATTTTTCCAAAAAAAAAAAAATGTATGTGAGTTAAAAATTGAAATAAGTGTTTTAGATTTTGAATGTCATATGTATAGAATAAATGTTATATAGAAATAAAGTTCACCTATTTGAAACGGGAAATATTTTTAATTTAAACTTTAGCTTAAAGTTGGGATAATAATTAGGAATCTATGCGAAGGAAGAGTTATTTCAGAGTGTGCTGTGATTTAATTTGGCAAGTTTGTATATAATACTCACCTAAAAAAAAAAAAAAAAAAATTACATTTTCTCCACTTTAAAAGTATTCTAAACTTTTTTTGCAGTTTATAATAATTACTTCTAAAAAAGTGAAAATAAATATATTTTTGGCGGAAAAAAAAGTTAATAACTTGTAAGAAAAATAAAATTTCATATATTTTATATTATTTTTATTATCTTATAATAAGGCTAAAATAGAATTTTTATTAAAAAATTTTATAAACATAGTTTTATGGCAGTACTTCAACAGAAATGAACAAGAAGCATAAAAGAAGAACATCCTAGGCAATAGCAGGATGTTAAACAAAAAAAAAGAGGGAAATACACAGTTGGCCAAGCCTGACCATGCGATACCCTACAGAATTCTGTATGTGTTCTGTATGGTTCCGTTAATAATTGGGAACCGATACTTGTATTAAGCATAGTGTATTTTTCTATGAAGCATACCTATGCATTATATTATGTTGTTTATGTACTCTACAGTGATTCCCAGAAGAGTGCTTTATATGTGAGATATGGTAAAATATCTGCCGATCTTCATAAAACTTGATATTGGCATTTTATGTTAAATATTTAAATATTTACCTGATACTATCATTTGCCGGTTAAAGCGATTTTCTGAAGAGGGGTTCATATGGGAGCTATGGTTAATTATGGACCGATTTTCATGAAATTCTGCACACAGATTTATATTTATATGCTGCTTTAACGCTGAGAATTTTAAAAGGTGTCCAAAAGAGGGGATTTTGATACATAAAGTCGCGAAAAAAGGATCTTTTTGAGAAAAGGCCAACTCCTTCAATACTTAAAAAAACTCATTAAAATTTGTTTATGTCAGAAAAACAAAAAACAAAAAGTATTGTATTTCAAGAAAAACTACTAAACTCGATTTTATTAAAAACAAAATAATTTGCTTATAATAATTTTTATTATTGCAAAAATAAATCTTTTTTAATAAAAATGGTTAAGCTCTTACGTATATGAATATTAAACTTTTGTACTATTGCACAGTGGGGCAGAATCGAAATTTTTTGGAAATAAATCTCTAACTTCTGATCGGCCAGTTGGATTTTCATGAAATTTGGTATAGGAGTAGCAGAGGAGTGTAAAATATTATGTTTAGAAGGATGACACAACAATCTCCCCAGGGGCGGAGCTAAAGGGGCTCAAAGTAAGGTACCTCTGACATAAAAAATTCTTAACCGCTTGCAAAATTTTTGTTTCTCGTCCGATTTCAAATATTATGTTGTAGGCCCTAATAAGACCTATAAAAACATGCTTACATGTCCTATTTATCTCTTATAGTTTTCGAGTTTGAATTTTTAAGCACCATAATTTTGCATGTTCTTGGTCCAGTTATTTCATATATATCCTAGTATTTCCGACCAATTTTATTAGTTTTTTTCATAGCTAGTTAAAGAACAAAATTATCTATTGAATAATAAAATTTGAAGTCCATATCTTTATCGAGTCCAAAAGTAAACGATTTTGAATTTGAAAATTGCAAAAAAGACGACTTTTTGTGTTTTTTAGCCGAGAAAGTATCTACACTCTTTTTTATCTAAAATAAAATTTTCTTTAGCAACATATAATAACTGCACTTTTCTGAAAGGTAACTTCACAGAGATGACTTTAGGATAAAAAACAGGCCCAATAACTTAATTGGTCATGGTACATACCCTCCCGAATTCGATCCATTTTATATGAAAGTTTTGATTTTAGACCATATTTTCTCAAATCCCAAAGCACGAATTGACAAGCGAAAAAAATTTAGAAATCTTCAATATGTTATTAAAGGTCTCAAATCAAAATCTACGAGACTGCGGATAAATGTGGATTTTATAGTCAAAAATGTAAAAAATCCCATTTTTGGGAATTTTGATAAGTTTATTCAGTAACTCAGGAAAACCCTACCCCTGATTGAAATTTGGTTAACGTATTTTTATTTACATTAATAAGATCCACATCTCCTGCAAATTTCATTGAGATATCTTTATAAACAAATATGTTATTACAATTAAAAAATTTTTATTTTCTCCAAAAACCCCAAATTGGGCCTTTTGTTTGGTTTATTTCTAAATAGCGAAAGAAATTTTAAAAATATGTATTCCAAATTAAGCTTATCCTTTAGCATATATAATATTTACATTAATGAATTTAAAATAACAAAACAAACAAAAAGGGTCTATTTTAACTTAATAAGTATTTTACTAGTTTACATTTATGGTGTTTACCTAAATTTAACAAATGTATTTATCTATTGTTGATGGTTAAAAATTTATATATTTATGATCTAGTGGCAATGTACAGGTATACTTTCCGGTGATACCTATCTGCAACATATAATATCAATGAATTCGGTATAGGTACTCTTCCAAATTGACTCTTTCAGATATTTTACCTAATGAAAATTCACAAAATACCTGTAAATATATATAACTGTGCGATATATCTAATAGATATATATAAATGTGCAGCTAATCCTTATCAACATCATAACGAAATTGATTACCATGGTGATTACATTGAAACATGAACAATTGTGTTGTGTTCTATGGAGTTTATCTAAAAATGATCTTAATCATTTGGAAGCTATAGTAGAATTCATAAAAGCTACATATCATGAAAAAGTCGACGTCATTGGTAAATCTCACATAGAGAGCTTTTTAAAGTTGTTTCACGTAAAATTGAAGTCCTTGAATCAGCGTACTAACAGATTAAAAATTAAACATTCTGATTGGATGGATACTGATATAGAAACATTGACGTGTAAGATATCAACTGGAGCACCCTGCAAGATATATGATGATTTAAGTACCAGATCTAAGAAGAAAATACTGGCCCATAAGCAATTAATATTGCATAAATACTGCCAACTGCATCACCAAAACATCTTAAACGAATTGCCGAAAGTGTACCTACTCCAACATCACAATCCAATTTTAAAGAGGAAGAAGCAATTGCTTTAATGCTTGAACTGGACCTCAGTCAAAACAAATATCAAATTTTAAGAAAATCTCTGCTTGAAAAGGGACACTCAATTCTACCATCATACAAGGATATTCAAGAAAAAAAACAAACTATTTTACCATCTATTTCGATTAACGAAAAGGAAGCATGTGTAGAGCTTGCGTCTTTGCTTGAGAATACAGCTGCCAAGATAGTTGCAGATTTTTCTGCAGATCAGTTGGAAAAAGTAAATAACAGCGACGTTGTATTAATCTGTAAGTGGGTATATGAGGGACCATCAGCCCTTCCTGAATACAAGCATGTTAGTGGAAGTAAGAAAATGACGGATTATAAAAGCTTATTTATAGCATTTTGGTGCCATTAAGAATGCGATCTTATTCCTTAAAGCAATCTTCATGAAAGTGTAAAAACTCATTTGAAGATATATGGCTTAACACCACTCCAGGATCAAAATATTTTTGAAGACCTATCTGGTTCGAATACACAAGGAAGTCGAAGACAACAACAAAGGATTTAGTGGAATATATTAAAGATGAAATAAATGATTTACAACCTGTTTCAAAGGACTAACATACTATTAATGGCAATTAATTGTAAGCACAAAATTAACCCAGCTCGATTTGGAGAATATGCAACAGAAATATCAAAACTACTTGTTTCTCTATATCCATGGAAAGAAATGACACCAATAGTACATAAATAATTGTGCCATGGTGAAATTATAATTAAACGAAATATTCTTCCACTTGGAGAGCTTACGGAAGAGGCTCAAGAAGCAAGAAACACAGATTTTAAACACGTTCAATTATTCAGCTCCAAAAGGAGGATATTTTTAATACCCTATCATCAGACCCTGTACTATAATCAATAAGAAAACGTTGGATTTATTATGAGCCTTTATCAACTCAAAATACTGAAGACTTGAAGGACCTTTATTATCTTTTAGATATGTATACAGATACAACAGATTATTTTATAGAAAATAAGTAGTATGAGTTTATTATATTGGGAAAATTGTCTACATAAATTTAATGCAAATAAGTAATAAAAAATCGTATTAGAAATAGAACATTTATTAAGGAAGATGATAAATACCAAAAATAATAATATTGATTAAGTTAAAATAGACATTTTTTGTTTGTTTTGTTATTTTAAATTCATTAATAGAAATATATGAATGCTTAGAAAAGGATAAAGATTTACTTAAATTTGGGAAATGTGGCAACCCTATTAAAAATAAAAAATATTTACTAATTATTTTTATAAAAATATTTTTCGTATAGATATTAGAAAAAGTATACAGAAATATTCATAATTTTAAAAGTAATTATTCACGCAAAACTAAAGGCAAAATTTCCAAGTTTGTAAAAATATAGTCATATATACAATAAAAGATCGAAAATTATATACTCTAAAGGATAATCTTAATTTGGTATACATATTTTTAAAATGTCTCGCTATTTAGAAATAAACCAAACAAAAGGCCCAATTTGGGGTTTTTGGAGAAAATACAAATTTTTTAATTGTAATAACATATTGCAGGAAATGTGGATCTTATTAATATAAATAAAAGCTTGTTAACCGAATTTGAATCAGGGGTAGGGTTTTCCTGAATTCCCAAAATACTAATCAAAATTCCCAAAAATGGGATTTTTTACATTTATGGCGATAGAATCCACATTTTTCCGAAGGCCCGTAGATTTTGATTTAAAACTTTTAAAAACACATTGAGGATTCTTAAAATATATTCCGCTTGTCGATTCGTGCTTTGAGATTTGAGAAAAAATGGTCTAAAATCAAAACTTTCATATAAAATGGGTCGAATTCGGGAGGGTGTGTACCATGACCAATTGAGTTATTGGGCTTGTTTTTTATCTTAAAGTCATCTCTATGAAGTTACCTTTCAGAAAAGTGCAAAATTATTATATGCTGCTAAAGAAAATTTTATTTTCAAATTCAAAATCATTTTTTTTGGACCCGGTAAAGACATCGACTTAAATTTTTTTTTTTTGTTCTTTAACTAGTTAAGAAAAAAGCTAACAAAATTGGTAGGAAATACTAGGATATATATGAAAAAACTGAACCGAGAACATGCAAAATTATGGTGCTTAAAAATTCAAACGCAAATAACTGGGAAACTGTAAGAGATAAATAGGATATGTAAGCATGCTTTTATAGGTCTTATCAGGGCCTACAACAAAATATTTGAAATCGGACGAGAAATAAAAATTCTTTATGTCAGAGGTACCTAATTTGAGCCTCCTTAGCTCCGCCCCTGGGGGGGATTGTTGTGCCCCCCTTCCAAACATAACATTATACACTCCTCTGCTATGCCTATGCCAAATTTCATGAAAATCCAACTGGCCGATCAGAAGTTACAGATTTATTTCCAAAAAATTTCGATTCATCCCCATTGTGTATTGTATGAGGTTTTCACTCGCACTTCAGTCTTACAAATTCCCATCTAATAAATTTAGGACTAAAAGCGTGGGTTCACAAGTGTTGAATTTAGGTCAGCAATTTAATTTTCGTTAGTGATAATTTAGAAAAAAAATAAAAAAGACGTTCTGCCGTGGCACTGATTTAATGTTTTAAATATTTGTTCATAAACTTTGTCATTAGCTTCAGTTTTTAACAGTTTCACTTCATTTATAATTTCTTCACATCACTATGCTCTTAAACAATCTCTGAATAATTAATTTCTTCGTTTGAATTAATTTATAATGGGTCTAGATATTTCAAAAAACTTAGTTTCTCGTCATTTAGTTTTAAAAAGTCGCTATTTAGTTCAGTTTTAAAAAAAGTTGCCAAAAAACTGACCAGATGGTTGAAGAAGGAGCAATTGGTGACTAAAGTCACCAAACGGTAATGCTGGTGGACATACCGGAAATAATGCATTACTATAGCAGTCTTCAAATACCTAAGGATATTATTCAATTATTTACTGTAGGTCAAAATATGCGAAAAGAGTGAATATGGCATATATATTGAAAATTTTTCCTTAGGCTACCTAACCACTGTAGCTTCATTTAGGTATAAATTATAGCCATCAAAACAGACGTAAAATTGTTTCAGTATTACGGAATATCAAACGGAGATATTCTATTATTTACTGACAGTAAAATGGCCCTATTAAATGTGAATACCTGCTCAAAAATTGTTCACGAATGCCGGATATCTCTACATTAGATAGCGAGACATTTTTCGGTTACTCTCACATAAGTTTCTGGGATTTCTAGAGCCGATGTATTGGCAGATGCGAAAGTCACTGCAGAGTCGTTATACTGGTGGCGTTGCTGTTTCTCGCAACTAATATCGTATAACTTTCATTTATAAACCAGAAAAATCCAGTAGCTGTTTATAAGAAGCAGATACAAATTTTGAAAAATTGTCCTGAATCTATCTACGAAATTTCATTGGCATCATAATTATGGCTACGGCTACACTCCACTTAATTCTGTAGAAGTTTTAGTGAGGAAGAAGAGGATGAGACTACATTATATCTTCCTTCTCAAATCCTGTCACTCGAGTGATGATATTATTAAAATCAGTACCTTCATCAAAACTAATTACTAAACGGCTGGAAACATATGGTTGTAAGAATATACAGACTTTTTTGCAATGGAAACAAACAAACGGAACTAACGCTGGCCTTAGGCGGCTGCCAATTTCATGTTCAGATCTCAGATCACTTGCGTGTAATAAAACAGTACTATTATACTTTTCTATTATATGTTGAGTTCCTACAGCAATCTCTTTTGAGAAAAGAAAAATTTTCTGATATCCCTTGATATTCAGGGATAGCAAATGAAATTACCAAAATCTCATACATATAGAATTTGTATCATTTTCATTAATTAAATATAGACTTGTTATGGCAAGATATTTTTATTTTTAACGATTATTCACCGAGTTAGAAGAAATGTTCACAATGTCATTCCAAATTAATTTTTTTTTTTTTTTAATTTAGCAAGGTGAACATTTGCAAAACCAAAAACCCATGATTCTCAAGCTACAAAAATTTATCTGAATAAATTTTTAGTAAAATCTTTGGGTGCTGTTAATATAACAAAACAAACACTAATTGATAATTTGGAAGTTATTAAAAAGGCCTTCCTTTAAAATTATTTCTATTTGTTTTTGCTGGGAAAGAGTATTAAAAAATATGCGAACAAAATTGTTTGGGAATTATGTAGGAAAACATTTTCATGGATTCAAATTGCAATAATAAACATATCAAACAATTTCAATAGCGTTTATGCTTTTGTAAAAAAAAAAAAAAAAACAGTTTACATGAACGGAAAAACGATGTACGGTCATCATTAAATAGACTAAAAAATATGTTCTGTGATTGTTACAATGATGAGTCTATTGGTCCATTTATGGCCTAAAGTATAAATATGGAATTATATAACAAAATTCTCAAATTCTCATGAAATTCTTGAAAAATTTCGCAGGAACACATAAAGTATGGAATATAACAGAAAATTGTAAAGAATTATACAGGATAGATTTGTTGACTCAATTAATTTTTATGATTATTTAAGTTTTTCTCTAATTTAATTTAAAAATAAGGTCAAACTTTGCTTTATTACAACATATTTAATTTATTTTTTCTCAATAAAGAAAATTATTAAATTAGTTAGGCCATATTCGTTGAATTAATTTAATGTTTATATAATACCAAACTTGTATTTATTAATTTTCAGAAAAAAAAAAATATTTTGCTTACAAAAGAATCCATTTTGTTAGACTTATTTATGATAAAAATAAAAAACAGATTATTCACTTCAAACAAAATTTTTCAATTAAACTAAAACTATTTTTACTAAAGGAATTGAGTATTAATTAAAAATCTAAGTTTCAATAATTTTTCCATCAATGTTGTGATCAACATTTTCAAATGATTACCGCTAACAATTTATTAGGCAATGCCACTGAAAAATAAAATCAGTGAAAAATTAATAAAGTTGACTCAAATTTGTAAACTCCTATTATTGTTGAAGTAAGTTTTTATTGAAATTTGTCAATTAATTTAACTATTGGTAAACTTTATTTGTAGTCGAATATTATCTTAATTGAAAGAAAAAATTATATTTATTGCACTTTTTAAATTATAAAAAAATAAAAAAAATAACTATGAAGTGCAAACTTTATGCACAAATAACATGCAATAACAATTCGCTTACATTTGTATGGGTATGCAGTTTTACTTGTACTTGAATGTGTATTAGTAATAGTAGTTTAAAGGCATATATTTATAAAGATTTCCTACCTATACATTGCAGCCAGCATATTTTGCGAAAAAGGCATCAATTTTTGAAATAAAAAAGCGAAATAAATGCAAAATAACATTGAAAACCTCTTAGTTAGAAATAACTTTAAAAAAAAAAAAAAACTTCAACTACAAAGTGATGGTAATGGTTCATTGCATATGAGTATGACATAACATTTAAATGCAGACAATTTTACACAACATATATAGAGACACAAATATAAATATGATATTTATGTAAGCATACATCCCTACCCTTACACTTAAATATATATATGTATACATACTAGTATATATGAAAAGGCATGCTTATGAAATCTGTCACAGAATGGTATCATATATGTACATCATAACTTCTATAACTGTAAATAGTTAAATCTTATTTACATATATACATTTTTATGTATAAGAGAGTGCATATATTTTAACTACAAATTTATAGTTTTTTAAAAGTTTGTAAAAAATTTTAAAAATTTCTATTTCTATGTGCTTTTTTCATCTTCTTTCCATTTACCAGCCAGAAAATATTCCATAATGGCATTTTCTTAATATCACAAAAATTTTTTCTCCTATTTTCACAAATTCATCAGCATCACCACAACCATGATGTTGCATGAATATTTTGCTATTATAATATCAAGGTGCCGGCAAGATGTGAAGAAAGTAGGAGTTAGTGGTGGTAGTATGTATAAAATGTATGCGACATTCTTTTCTTCTTTCGTTGTTACTTAAATATGCATGTTCATATGAAAGATTCCATAAGTGATTTAAATATGTTTGCTACCACAAAATGTTTCCGGGCTTTTTTACACTTTTTCTTGTCAAGTATTGTAGATGACTATGAAGTGTAAGGAAATTGGAAATAATGAATTTTAATTTATATGACAAAATATGTCGTCTTGATGTGTAAAAAGTTGTAAAAAATATGTATATTTTTAGGATTAAAATTTAAGAATGTTTGTTCTAAGAAATTTGAAATTTTAGTTTTTTTCAAAAAGGATACAGATTTAAAAAATACAAGAATTGAACAATTTCCTACTTTAATTTAAATGAAGCATAGTCGCGAATTTTAAACATTTTTTTTTTTTGCATAATATTGCTTTATTTTTTCATACAAATTTTTCTTTGGATTTTTAGTTTTTTTTTTGGAATTTAAGTATTACACTAATACTTAAACTTTAAGATATGAAAAAGACACTTGAAATTAATGTCATACTTAATCAATTTGCTAAAAAAAATTATTATCTTGTGAGCTTTAATGCATCAAAATAGGAACAAGTAAAAGGGCGTATATCCATAATTTAAATTGTTAACACTACGATTTTTTAATGAAGATGTAGTCACTAAATTTCAAATCGTCGCGATTAAGCTGCTTCAAAAGTTTAGAAACTAAGGAAACCTCAATTTTGTTAACTTTCTCTCTATATAAAATGGACTTAATGTTGGCACCTACAGGAGTCAATACCAAGGGTAAACGGGTGCAACCATATAATTTTATGTCTTTTGCATTACAATTGACTTTTCTTTACAGTAATTATTATTTTTATTGACTTTTGATTCATTCAAAGTTAACATTAAAAATTGTTTTAGTTTTGTTCATGTCAGGCAAAAATATTATTGTATAAATCTGGTTCAGTTAAGATTTAAAAGAAAATTAGTTTTATAAGCAATAAATTTTAAACTTTCTAGGTTATTTAGGAGCTTATGAAAGAGGAATAAAAGATAATATATAACAATTTTCAAATATTTCTCACTATCACTATTTTGCGACAGCCGCCACAATTATATTTTCATCATTCAAGCTATTTTTACAACCATCAATATTGTTATTCTTTTTATGAATTCTTTTTGTTTTTTTTTTTTTTTATATGTCATGTAAAAACGCCAAATATTTTTACTCTAAAATATCATTCACAGGCTTAGGATGTTTGTATTATTTCCGCTATTCGTGCCAGGTAACATAAATTTGATGGGATGCTGTGCCATCAGTGACAACATTATTTTGGATTGTAAGATAGTTATAGTGGGGCTTGAACTATTTTCGTAGAGGAGCTTATATGAAAAGCTGTGCTCAATTGTGGATTAGGTCAGTGTCATCACTAACAACATTCTTTAGGGTTGTAAAACCGCTATAGTCCGGCTTGACCGATTTTTCTAGAGATTTCTATAAAAAACCTGTGATTTATTTTGGAAAAAGTCTTGTTGTAAAGTTCAGAATTACGATTTACATGTATAAAAAACATAGTGTCTACTAATACTTATGCACTTTATATAATGATTTTCGGAAGTGGGACTTATATGGAAGCTATGGATTTTTGAGATGCGAACCTCAAAGAAAAATATGCTACTGCGGTTTTTACGCTTATAAGAATTATTTTATAAAACAATATGGGGTTTTTGACTTATATAAAACTTATTATTTACCGGTATACTCTTATAACTAATCAAATAATATTAATAAATAATTAACATAGTTATATTTTTTTTGTGGTATAAAATCAACGAGAAACATACTAAGGTACCCGGATACCTTGGATGTTGAGTAATGTTAATTTTGTTGGGTATGTACAGTAGGGTTAATAATTTCAGCTAATTTATTAAAAAAAAGAAAACAAGTAAAAAACATGCTGTGGGTCAGTTCGGATCATTTGATACTCACACCTTGCTTTTTTGATATTTGGGAAAGGGGTCTTTCATGGGCAGTGCTACCGTTTAGCGACTTTAGTTGCTAATTGCCTCTTTTTCAACCTCATGGACACTTTCTTGAACCCTTTTTTAAACTGGAACTAAATGGCGATTTTAAACAAATGACGAAGAACTAAATTGTTTGAAATAAACTGTATGAAATATTAATTCCAACGAAAAAATCAATTATTTTGAGATTAACTCAAAATATAGTGATGTAAAAAAAGAACCGGAAGAATTTATAAATGAACTGAAACTGTTAAAAACTAAACTAATGATAAAGTTTGTGAACAACTATTTAAAACATCAAATGCCGAATTGTTTTGGGTTAGGTTATGAAAATTAAAAAACAGATTTGATGAATGCTTGTATCCTTATTAATATTTTTACTTTAGCTCATAGTAGTGTCTCGGCGGAATGTCTTTTTTCTAAATTCTCACTAATACCTCATACAAAAGTACAGAAGTTTAATTAAAAAAAGATAATTTTATGTAAACAATTTTTATGAATAATTATTTTTTGGCAATAATAAAAATTTTGTACTTTTTTTCTTAAAATACAATACAAATACAATATTTTTTGTTAAACAGACTTTAAGGAGTTTTTTAGGTATTTAAGCGGTTGGCCCCTTTTTATAAATTCCCTGTTCATGTGATCTATTATCAATATGTCGACCGGTTATTACTATATTACTACATATGATATTACCATTCTAATTTCATTTATTACACACCTGATTTCCGAAAGTTTTGTATGGGAGCAAGGGTCAGTTATGGACTGAATATGATAAAACTTTACATTATGTTTTCTACCCATATAAATATATATGAGTCAAATATTATTGTTATGCTGGCAATTATATTATATTTATGCACTTTGAAGTGATTTCAGGAAGATGGGCTTATATGAAATCCATGGTCAGTTTCTAGCTATCTTCATGAAATTTGGCACATTTACATTTATGGTCCGAATTTTAATGAAATCGTGATTAATATGAAGCATTCATAAATATTCATTACTAATAATGTTGTAGAAAAATATTTTGATATAAGCGCTTATTCCATTTTATGCCATTTTTAACCGCAAAATTTAGCGTGCTCTAATCAGATTTTATTTTTAGCGACACTGCATATAGATAGATGTTTAATAAGTCTTATCAAATATTGAAAAAGGTAAAAAAAACCATTTAGTTTTGTGACTTTATGGAGTTTTTATAGTCTTTTGTAAAATTTTCTTTATGGTTTATACGCGTCAGTTCTTCAAATATAGTAATATAAATTTGACTTGAATTTAAATTTTGTTCTTACTGGATTTAATTAAAATGTAATTCAAATTTAATTCAATTTGACTTTAACTTGAATATTAGAAAATATTTATTAGTTTATAATAGAGTTACGGTTCTTAGAGATTCAAAATCCCATAAATTTTAGCACAAATTCTAAAAATTTAAGCATTGGAAAAATTTGCTGAAATCTGAATTAAATTCAAATATATTTTTTTAATTCATTCTTTATTTACAATATGTCTTTAAGCAATAAATAAATGTGTTGCTTTAAGATAGGTAAATAACAGGAGTTAATCAGCTTCATTAAGCCGCATTAACTATAAGGGGAAAAAAAAACTTAATTGTTAATTATACTATTTATATAGGTACATAAATATACATATATAAAACTATTAGCTTCTAAAAGGCAGATCTAAAATATGTACACGCTTTAGACGTGTCATTTCACTGCATGTTCAGTCTGGATAAATAATTTTCAGTATGTCTCTGAATTTCTTCCTTTAGTGATAGTATCTTTAGATCACTGCGAATAGATTTATTTGTTACAAACCATGGAACATTAGTTATTAATCTTAAGGTCTTTGACTGGTATCTTTCCAGTATGTCGATATTAGAGTTGCTAGATGAACCCCATAACTGAATTCCATATGTATATATAGGTTTAAGTATATCCTTATATATTCTTAATTTGTTGTCTAGATTTAACTAAGATTTAGGGCCGAGTAGCCAGTACAGTTTGCTGGTTTTAATTGTTAGTTGTAGTTGTTTCTATTTAATGTCTGGTTTCCATGTGGGACATCTATCGAGAGTCAGTCCTAAGTATTTGACATTAGTTTGCTTAGGTATTTCTTCACCATTAATTTTTATGGCAGGGCAGTCTCCATGTCGTAATGAGAATGTTATGTGACCTGATTTGTTTGTATTTACTTTGATGTTCCACTTCGTTAACAATTTTTCTATTAAATTTACTTCAACTTATACTGAAATCGATGTATCTGCATAGTTTTGATTACTTGCAAGTATTGCGGTGTCATCTGCATAAGTAGCAACAGTAACATCATTAGTAACTGGTATGCCTGCTGTAAAAATCGTATATATTACAGGACCAAGAAAACCGCCTTGTGATATTTCAGCTTTAATTTCAAATATGTCTGACCGTTTATCTTTGACGTTTACGTATAAGAATCTATCAGAGAGATAGCTTTTGAAGAAAAAATAATATGGAGCTGGTAAATGTCTTTTTATTTTAAAAAGTAGACCGTTATGCCATACTCGCTTGTTGAACGTCCAAAAAAAAAAAACTGCAGAGCAATAACGCTTATTTTCAAGTGTGTTAGTTATGGCAATAACGATTCTGTGGCATTGTTCTGGAGTTCCATGTTTATTTTGGAATCCAAACTGATAATCCGGTATTGTTTTATGTTTATCAAGTTCAGGTACAAGCCGTTTTAGAAATATTTTTTCAAATATTTTAGAAAATATTGAAAGCAAACTTATTGGTCTATATGACGACAACGAATTTTCTGGTTTGTTTGGTTTTAAAATCATTATTATTTTAGTGCATTTCCATTGCAAGGGAAAGTGATCTAATCTTAATATAGAATTATAGATTGTTGTTAAAAGTAAAACGCATTTGGGAGACAAAGATTTTACAAATTTTGCATTTATGTGATCATAGCCGGGAGATTTATTTGAAGATAAGTTCTTAATTTCCAACTTTACTTCATTAGGTGTTATATATTACAGTGGTATGTCCATTTGGCATGGAGAATCTAAGAAACAATTAACTTCATTGTTTTCATCGACACTATTAAGATTAAATGGCTCGAATATGCTTTTTAAATGTGATGCAAAAGCATCTGATTGGATTTTGTCTGATCTTCACCACGAAGCATGAAAGATTTTTATAAGGTTATTGCGTTTAGTCGGCCTTTTTAGATACTTTGTCGATTTCGATAAAAGGTATTCGTCATATTTTGAGTTATTTTTTTGTTCAATAAAGTTTGCAGTTCTTTTATTTTTGTACTTATAAAGAAGATGTTTCAGATCTTTACAAGCTTTATTAAATAGCCTTTTGTCATTGGGGTTTCTAGTTTGTTATCATTTTCTTCTTAACCTTCCTTTTTCATCTAATTTCAGATTACATATGCAAATTATTCCTTTGTACATCTAAATGTGGTGGTGTCGAGATAGAAGCAGCTTCATGAATAAGATTGGTTAAGTTTTTCACAGTATCATCGAGTTCTTTACCAGTTTTTATGCTAATGTTTAAGTTAGCATTTTAATTTAACCAATTTTTAAAAAATTGGAAGTTTGTGCTTGAGTTAGTGATGTTGCGGTTGTTAAGGGTGTTTACGTTTACCGAAGTAGAGTAGTTCATTAAAAGGGGAGAATGACCGGAGCTAAGGTCATTCAGGTCTTTAATTACTAAGTGATGTGACCTGAAAAATGAAAACATATGAAAATCTTTCTTTTCTAGTTACCAAAAAATTGTTGGTCGGCATTATAACTAATGAAATTTCCTTGTCGTTGATGTCGTTGTCTTTAATAATTCATGTTACCCCGTCCCTTCGAGCACACTTTCTCTTACACTGTCTATCAGAAAAATTGTTCTAAGTATTTAGCATTTAATTTGCAAAAAATGATTTGCATACTTGTATTAGTATTATAAAAACATCATTTTGTGTGTTTTTGTTGTTGTTGTTATAGTTTGGTAGTTACTGATTCCTGTTCGGTTGTGTATGTCGGAAATACTTGACATTGCTGCTGTTGTCTGTGTGGTTCAGGAAATTGCTTAAGTTTTTGTACATCAACTGAAAGACAACTGAGTTTTGCAAAATAACAAAAACAAAAGCTAACAATCTTACATAAAAGACATGACATACAGCACTCAACCAAACGGAACAATAGTGACAACAGTAATAGAATTAACAAACGGCAGCAATATCAGCACCATTCGTATTATGTATACAGCCCGGCTAAATGAAAGTTAACAAAAAAAAAAAAAAAAAAAAAGTTCTATTTTATAAAAAACTTTTACGGCATATTTCTCAAAAACCAGTAAATGTTGGAAAATATTTCTCATACTTTTGTAGAGAAGAAAACATGCCATTTCACATTGCTTAATCATTGTCAGGCACGTTGGTGAGGACGAGGACGAGGAAAAATATGCATTATTGAATACATGTGTACGAAGGAAGATGGATTTGAAGTTTTAAAGAATGATTTCTTTAAAGAGGAATTGGTAAGTAAAATTTTAATTTTGAGAGGATTATTATGTTTTAACATTTGACAGATATTTTTCTAATTTTCCATTACAAGGCTGACCAAAATTTATCACTATAAGAGAAGATGCTATTGCAAAAAAAAAAGTATAAATATAATTTTACACTAACATGTATTTTCAAATGGTTGGTGGAAGAGGACATGAGCTTTCGGAATAATGATCTCATAAACTCTTTGTTATAAAACGGATTAAGCTACAAGGTATCAAAATTGATCCTTTCGAGCTTTAAAAATTTAGATTCTCATTTTTTCTCATCCGATTTTTATTAAGGAAAATTCTCGTTACACGTAAAGAAAAAATATTCTTGGTAGAATTGGAATTTATGTTTGATATTAAATTATATTTTGTTTAGTTAAAAGACCATAAAATATCCAAGTACAAATATTAAAATATGTTCGTCGAAGAACCATGGTATATATTATTATGCAATATAATTGCATAATGGTTGTATATGGACTTGATTTAATACTTGTAACAAAAATATGGTTAAATCACATTAAAAATATGGTTGATCTCAACCATACTTATATTTCTTTTATATGAACTTGGCTTCATGAATATAAATATAATACGGTTAAGACACAACAAAATTATGGTTGAACTGCAACCACATTGCGATTGCATATGTACACCAACATATAAAATCGTAGTACACTAACATCGCAGTTGAGGAAAATTGAGAATATTTAAAAAGTGTTCAAAACAAGGGGATTTCAAAAAATAAAGTCTTCAAAAAAAAAAAACTCCTTAAAACTTGTTTATTTGATAAAAATAAAAAAATATTGTATTTTAAGAAAAACTACTAAAATTAATTTTATTAATGACAAAATAACTTAGTTCGAACAATTTTTATAATTGCAAAAATATAGCTTTATTCACAAAAATAGTTAACATCAAATTACAAATACCCGTTTAACAAATTTAGGGCTGAAAGCATAGATTCACAAGTGTTGAAATTGAGTATTCATCAAATCTATTTTTAATTCTTCCTAAAATAGTCCAACTTTATCATTAGCTTTTTATTTATAAATTCTTCGGGGTGTTTTTTTACATTACTATGCTGTGAAATAATCTCAAAATAATTAATTTCTTCGTTTGAATACAACATATTTTCTCGCCACTTAAAAAAGGAGCCAAAAAGTGGTCAGGTGCTTAAAAAGGTTGCAACTGGTGTCTAAAGTCACCAAACCGTAACGCTGGTTACTAACAATTTGTTTGTTTGTTGAAGTTTTGGTTTGAAAGCAGTAGCCTTTACACAAATAATACACACTTTTTCCAAATCAATATTATCCAACATAATATTATATTAAATTATATAAAAGTATGGGTAAAAATTGTATGTTGGAAAAGAAATGTAAATGACGCAATTAGAGACAAACATAATGTTGCTAACGATGTTATATTTTAGTTAAATTTTAATTAAATTACTTACATACTGCTTCTGGTTTATTATATTTTTTTTTTGTGGAATTGGAAAAACAAATTTATAAATATAACTTAGATAATATGCATTTGAAATATTTTCACAGTATAAAACACTTATGTTATTTTTTGTAAGTAACTAATTTAATTTCTGTTTATTCACAATTTAATATTATCGCTACAAACCAACTTTTTTTTTTTTTTTGATAAAATTTATTGAACAATAACAATGTTTACGATAACAATATACTATTGTGAAGAAAATAATATTGTTGGGACAACTATATTGCAATTCTTTTTTTCTTTTTTCTGCGTGTAGGATATTTGAAAATTCAGAAAAGGGAATCCAAATGACCATGTCGAAAGTAGTATACTACAAAACGAGGATCACAAGGAACTGTGTGTGTTCTTAAAACTAATGATGCTGAGAGAGAGGAAAAAATTAAATGTATGTATAATAATAAGTTTCTTTAGCGCCACATTCCTCCTTTCAGTTAATGCGTTGATTCCGTGTTAATCCGTTCCGTCAGTTACTTACATCATTATTACAAATCTTTTAAATTAATTAGTTCCTTTAAAGCTTTTCACTATAGTGTTATAGTATAGGTTTAGTTATTTGTATGTATATCAAATTTCTTAGTTTCCTGTTTCTATTCTGTATGTTTAATGTTTGTGTTTATGTACGAATGAGTTTGTGCATATTTATAAAACTATGTACATGTTTTGTTGATATATATATTTTTTCTGTTTTTGTCATCAGCAACCATTATTCAAGTTATCATCAACATTTTCTCCGAGTATTGTAAAATATTTATTTATTTATTTTTTCTACACTATTTCTAATATTTGTCGTAGTATAGTAAATATTGTTGGTGATAATTTTACTTACTTAACAGGTATTTCACTGTCAACACATTTTCTATCTTGAAGCTAAAAGTACGCTACTGAATAAATATATATATATATATATATAGTCAGAGGATAATTTTTATATATAAAATAATTATGTTAACAATAGCTGAAAAGTGGTTATATTTCCGAATAATTGTTTCCATTATGAGTTTATTAACAAGAAATATATAATATTAAAAACTTACTAAGCTATAAGTAGTTACTCGTACATATATTATAGAGAAGGCTAAATTATATTCGTCACCACTCATTAAATATTGTTTTCCCTTTTATTTTTATTTTAATTCAATGATTATACATTTTCTTATAGTATGTCTTTTAAGGATGCTTGCAATGTTATTGAAGTCTCTTTTTAGTTTTTAAAAGTTGTGTTTGTTATAAGAGTTTTTACCAATGTCATTTCTTTTATTTTTTATTTTATTATAAAATTCTTGTGCTAAATCATGGTATTATCTAAGTAAAGCAATATGATTTATATGATGCTTTATAATTTTATTATGTGTATGTGAGTAAATGTCATTAAATGATTTTAAATTTTAAATATATATAAATAATATAATCTTTTAAATATAATAATATAATATTTATTTTTTTTCAATAATAAAAATTATTATGGATAAATTATTTTGTTATTTATAAAATTGAATTTAGTAGTTTTCCTTAAAATAAAATATTTTGTCATTTTGTTTTTTTTATTAAATAGACATATTTAAATAAGTTTTTTAGGTACTAAAGTAGCTCCCCCTTTAAAAAAATATATACTTTTTTAGCGACTTTTTTTGAAATCACCTTTTTGGACACTTTTTAAAAATTCCCAACGGTAACATTGCCCCTAATTTTTATATCCACAGGGTTATACTGGATTTGTCATTTCATGTGTAGCGTGTTGAAATAATCGTCTAAAACCCCATAAATTTTATATATTCCGGATATTCGTGAAAATTGAAAACGATCAAGTTATTTCCGCCTATCCGTTCATCAGTATGTCTGTTGAAATAAGAACAGCTTCCAAGGAGGACCATATATTTGGATGAAATATTTATCTTATGTATGGTTTGTTTGGTATCAAAAATGTGAAAAATTGGTTATTAACAAAAAAGTTTTCGGCCAAATACCAGAAAAGATTAGTGTCCGTCGTAACTCCAGTTCATACTTCTTCACCGATTACTCTTCAACAAAAGCACGTACGCAAAAATTTTGAACAGGTGGCTCAAGGATTTAAAACGAAAATGGACGTGATTCGTCCACTTTACGCCCACCTCCCAATATTATGTGAAATTTTGAATTAAAGTGGAACAAAACAAGTTGCAGATAGTGGGCATAATAAAGCATGTCAACGAGATGTTTTTTACATATTCTATTGCAAATATTTAAGTCACTGCATACAGTATTAGAAAAATTTAAAAAGTTTCCGGTTTTGTAAAGTAAACGAAATATCTTGAAAATTGTAAAATATCAGAAAAAAATTGGACGAATTTCTTTGATATTTTAAAATGTAAAATATTTCAGCCTCTGTAAGTAATATCGGAAATTTTTATGAAATTGTAAAATCCTAAGATTATATATACTATATCCAAGCCGTTAATTCATAGTTTTTTTTTTGAGCCCTGCATCAACCATTTTCAAGTTAAAAAAAGATACTTTAGCAATAATAATTTCGGTAAATCATACATCACAAAAGACAACATTATAATCCATGAACTAAAATACTAAATAATATACAGATCAATATTCTGACTAGATTTAGCAACGAAAAATAAATTGGTGAAATCGTTCAAATTAAAAAATGTAAAACATACTGTAAAAAAAATTCACATCCGTTGATGAGATATAGTGTCAAAAAAATGTAAATATTTGTTACATACACGTATTATAAGAAATTAAAAATTTTTTCTGTTACTGACAACCTTAGGCAAAACTAACAAGCATATTTGTATTCTCTAGAGTCTCTAGTTTTATATAAGTATAACATTGTTTTGATATCCCCTACAGATATCTAAAATATAATATTCTAATTTATTTTTATCACAATTTAGTTTGTTTTCATTAGATAACAATAACTTTTAAATATTTACTTTTATATGCCGTTCATACCAAAATAAAAACCATTTGGTTTTTAAAAAACAAAATTTCAAAAACTACATTATTTACGTACCTTATTTCTTTCCAATGTAGTTTTTGTTCACATTCACATTTCTTGGATATTTTCCATTTCCGCACTGTTTGCTATTTTTTCGATCCGAGAATATATAGTTTCGATGTTAAAATATATTTCAACAATTTTTAATGAAATATTCAATGTAATAATTTCAAATAATTACTACAAATTTGAGATTTAATTTTTTCTCTTTATATATGAAAATTTACTGTTTTGAAATTTGATGTTTAAAATTATATGTTTTTACCATAATTTCGGATTATTTTAATCTTAATTGATTTTTAGATTTAATCAATGTTTTTTATTATTATTATTTTTTTAATAATAGTACTTTGATAAAGCTGTCTATTTAATATAATATACTCGCTGCTTTGACAAAAAAATTTTTGAATTTATTTAATCTTTTAACCCTAGAATATTATCGTACGTAGATTTTATGTATACATTTTGATCAGTTCTACATTACCCTCGCGTTTGGAAATCTATCGTTATGAAATTTTGGAAGTTCTTTCGTCAAGTGTATTTAAATACATATTAAAACGAAAATAATAAATTTTTAGGTTTACATGCTTTGAATTCAAACACAAAAAAGTGTCACTACGTAAAATTGACGTATCGCTTGTATTATCGTTACTGTTAACTGTATAACTTTGAAATGGAAGAGTATAAGGTGAAATATTCTTCGGATAATCTTAATCTTGTGAATGCAGTAGCCAACTATAACTTTTGTAATTATTGAATTATGAGCTGCTGAGATTACCGCTATATTACGAATTCTCTACAGAAAAGAAAGTAACTTTTGATAAACATCTCTGATAGGGTGCTCGATTATTCTACTTTTAGAGAAACCGGTTGGATTTTTTAAAATTTCGAAAAAAAGTTAAACGATTTTTTTTCAGAAGTTAATATTTCCTTCAAAAGACCGTATATTTCTCAAAAAAAGTTATGACTTTTATGTTAAAATTTATCGTTATTTCCTTACCTTATTTAAAATTTTGAATTTGATGCAGATTTTTTTATTTATTTTTTATTTTCTTTAAGGCTAAACAAAATTTTTTAGAATAAATTTTTTTTACAATAAAATAAGGTTATCTAAAAACTCAAAAAATTATTAAAAATTTACTAAACCTTATTAAAGAATTCTCCACATATTTTATTTTATATTTTTTCTTTGGTAACTGCATTTTGAGAAGAAATTTATAAAAAGTTTAACTCAGTTATTACAAATAAAATAGAGTAAGTTCTGCAGTTAAAAATTATTATATCATTGTGTACTCCTTTATAGAAAATATTGTAATAAATTGTAGTTAAACCCGATAAATTTGCATTTAATTTTTGACCAAAATATAAAAAATATATACAGTTGAAAAGCTGAAATATATAAAGCTGAAAATCCTTTTACTTCTCAAGAAAGTTTAAAACGAAAAAATCAAGAAAAGGATACGAGAACCTAAACAAAAATACTTTTTTGTGAATAACTCGAAATTTTGAGGGTGTACAGCAAATTTTTAAAACTGATTGATATCCCCAAGAACAACATTACTCGTTGGCGACTTTCTTTTTCAAATACCTAGCCACTTTTTGGCCCCTTCTTTAAGATGCAAATAAACGGTGACTTTTTATACCATGTACTAATTGACGAGTGACTAAGATGATAGGATAGTTTAAATTAAAAAATATATTTTATGAATACTTTTATCCTTATCTGTATTTTTGCTTTGGCTCATAGCACTAGCGAAAAATAAATTGTCCAACAGACTTAAGGTCAACACTCGTGAAGCTATGCTTTCAGTCATAGATTTGTTGGACAGGAATTTGTAAGACTGTAATTAATAAAAAGAGAATTTTTGTGAATAAATCCTTATTTTTGAAATAATAAAAATTATTATAAATAAACTATTTAATTATTAATAAATCTTAATTTCATATTTTTTCATAAAATACAGTATTTTTTGCTTTGTTTTTATCGAATAAATAAATTTTGAGGAGTTTGAATCGGTTTTTCAAAAAATCCTCTTTTTTGGCGACTTTACTTTTTGAAATTCCTTTTTTTGAACACTTCTTAAAAACTCTCAATGTTAACGCTGCTTAAAAATGCTTTTAACGTGATACTATAAATGTGGCCAAGTTTTTATAGTATGTACAGAAACTTTGGCTTAATACAGAAATGGCTTTTATCAGTTTTTTCCAAACTGATTTCACAGGTAGTACTCTTTTAAATACAACTCCTTGAAATAATTAAGTATTATTACAAATATTTGGTTACCCTATGATATTTAAATTGTTTGTTATAATGTTTCAAGTGTTAAAAGAGAAAAAACTTATTGCATTGATATTCAACATAACTCTTACCTATATAAACTTATACAATACACTTCAATTTTACTCTTTATTATATTTATTCTTAATCAGTTAACTAATTTTTCCTAAATTTCCATTCAAATATTAGTATTTAGTATATATGATTTTGAAATAAAATTTTGTTTTCAAAACTTTTTTTTTTGTGTTTAAAAAAAATGGTTTATTCGACACTCAAAAACGGATAGTTTTAAAAAAGCCGACAGTGCTTAAACCGAAAAAAAGGTTTTGAAACCGGTTGGAATACTACGTCGATAACCCTAGTTTCAAGTCTCTGGTGAACACATGATCATAATTTAACATGATATCTTGAAATATTTTTAAGGGTTTTTAATATTTCATTTTTATTTATTGAAATTTTTTTTTCACTTTAATTTTATTTAAAGACAAATAAATAATAAAAATGCACTTAGCTGATATAATAACAACAAATAAATTTGTTTTAGAAGAATAGTCATGTGTATTCTAGTGTTAATAAAAAACAAAAATATTTAAAACACTTGCTAAACATTGGTGCTACTTTCCTACCAAATTAGTAAAATATACATCTAGGCTGTTGCATAAACAGAATTTTAAATTAAAATCAAACACAATATCTTTTATCTTTATAAAACATTTAAAAGCATTTGTTTACAATGAAGAAAAAATCAACAATAACATCAGTTAGTTTTTATACTGTTAGCCTGAATAGAATCATCTAACAAACAAAGTTTTTATATTTTTTCTACACAAAGTATGGTCAGTGTTTCCGTAGTAGGTATTTAACCTTTGTGTTTTTTGTTCACTTTTTTTTATTATAATACATTGCATTCTTTACTTTTATGGTTCGTTAACAGCAATTGAAATAAGTGAAATAATAATATGCCATTTTTTGAGTTTTGGTGTAATTTTGTTGTGAGTTGGTGTTAAAATTAGTTTCCTCTATTTTCACATTTTCATTTATTACAAAGTAATATTATTAGCATATCAAAGGACCAGCAAGAAAATTTTATGTTTTTCTTGTCGTTTTGAATTTGTATTTTGTTTTTTGTTTTTTTTTTTTTTTTTTTTTTTTTGAAGAGGGTGCGCTTTAAAAATTTCATTTTGAAGTAGAGGTAAATAAAAATTGGGGTTTGATAAGTAATTACGCTACTTAAATATATATATATATATATATATATATATATATATATATATATATATACAAAATATACACTATAAATGGGAAAAAAAAAACTTTGTCAATATCATTATTGTAAAATTTCATACACCACTATATGCTATTATTCCCTTCGTCTACTTTTAGCATGCTTTTTTTCATTATATTTCATGTTGTTGAAACGCAACATCACAAATTTTTAAGCCATTCAATATGGAGGGTTTCGTACCAAAAAAGTAGCATTTGCAGTAAGTTTTACTTCATTATTATTTTTTGAAGAAAATAGCTGCCAAATATCATAGTATTTTACTGAAAATTTATGGGGATCATAATTTTACTGAAATAACTCGGTGTGAATGATAAGGGGCATCTCGTCCAGATGAAAAATGAAGTGTTTGCAGAACCGCTATTGTATGTCTGAAATGCTACTTAAATGCCAAAAAACGAAGTCGTACCTGTAATTGATGCTAGCGATGAAAAATGGTAGGGATCAGTGATCGGGAAAGGTTCAAACTACCGGGGAAAGTTATATCGATAAAAAAGAAGCGTTTCGCTGGGTCACGTCTAGGAATCGAGATATATCGATTTGAAGTTAGTAACTATCATATAGAGGAAATTGTGACCTTTTGGTGGTCTTTTTTTTGGACATAACTCGGGAAACACCAGTCCGATTTTGCTGAAACAAATTAAAAAAATTAGGAATTACAATTCTTTTAATCTGTTCATACAACGTTTCGCTACATAAGCAACAGTTTCGCAGTTATAAATAAATGTATGAAGAAAAAAACTATTTTTTGCCTAAAAAATTGAATTTTTTTATTTTCAATTCATAAAAAATCCAAAACCGTAAAAAAAAGTGTCCAGTCCTATTACTTTCACGTAAAGTCACATAGCCTTTAAATAAAATGAGACATAGATCATGAAAATCGATGGACGCGTTTCGCTCAAAGAGATATGCTCAAAATTCCTTGGAAAAAATATTGATGACTTTTTTTTATGATTGTCAAAATTAAAAAAAAAGTAATAAACAAAAGGATATTTGATTTTTATGGTAGCGGTAACAGACTAAAAAACGGTCATAAATGTGCTTGGACACTTAAAAGGAAAAAAGGAAAGTGCACTTTTTTAATTATTTGGGTTTTTTCCGTTGGCTACCTGCATGATTTTTTTACACAAATTGCACCCACATTTATGAGTGGTCATGTTTTAGAACGTTTCGAAAAATTTAAAACGCACACGAATCAGGTTTATAGTCACCCTGAAAAGATGCGCGAATGTATAAGTACCTCTCAGTAAAATATTAAAACTAACGTAGTATTTATAGATGTTCACTGATCTATTTTTGTCATTCAACAAGTGTCTCCGAACGCGTAAAGTACGGTTTTTTTGAAGTGACGAAAAAGTAATAAAAGTATAAAACCGAAATGAGTGCCTCTACCGCATTCGGATGAAATACCAATTCCACCGCTTCCAAATCCTGACAGAGAAACATCGTTTTCTATTGAAACAATGGATCAATAGGACTTTACCTATAAACCAATACCAGAAGCCGGCCAATCGAACAAAATAATTCCAATATCACAAGCAAGAATGGACAAGATTGTTGCAGAATTAAACCTTTCTCAACGTGAAGCAGAAAAACTTGCCCAGCTTTTGAAAGAAGGCAACAATTTGGAGCCTAATGTCAAAGTCACCGGATATCGAAGACGACAATTGCTATTCCAACGGTACTACACACTCAACGAAGGGAACACATTTGTTTACTGCCACGATATAAAGGGACTGATGGAGGCGATGGCCATTAATTATGTCGCAGCTGATTGGCGAATGTTCACAGATTTTTCGAAATCAAGCCTGAGAGTCGTTTTGCTACATAAATATAATAAAAAACTAAGCATTCCCATTGGCTGCAGCACAGACATGAGCGAAGCATACGATTCCATGAAAATAATTTTGGATAAAGTTTGCTACACTGATCACATGTGGCGGATCAGTTATGATCTGAAAGTCGTGGCGATGCTAAGAGGTCACCAAGGAGACTATACGAAAAACATGTGTTTCTTGTGTCTTTGGGATACCCGATTTAAAGGAAACCAATACGAAACGCATAAGTGGCTTGCTCGAGATCCAATGGAGAAAGGACACAACTGCGTAAATGATCCACTGGTGCCAATGGATAACGTCCTCATGCCCCCTCTCCATATCAAACTGGGAATCGTAAAAAATTTCATCAAGGCCATTGTGAAGCAACCGAAAATTCTTGATTGTTTGGAAAATATTTTCCCACGAATCAGCGAAGCAAAATTGAAAGAAGGTGTTCTGAATGGGCCGGATATACGAAAGCTCATGAAATCAAAGGAATTTATAGGTGCTTTAGACGGTAATGATTACTTTGCGTTGAGGTTAGTGAAGAAAGTCATACGATATTTTTTTGGGAAGTACGCGAGCACACAATTACCGCGCTCTTGTGACCAAGATGTTACACTACTTCCAGAAAATTGGAGTGAATATGTCCCTCAAAATTCACTTCTTGCATCACCATCTCGAATACTTAGGCAAGCAGCTAGCCTCAGAGTCGGATGAACATGGCGAGCGCTTCCATCAAGTGGCAATGCCAATGGAAACGCGACATAAAGGCAAAAGGCTTCGCTGGTGGCTGAAATTTGTTGGTGGTCGCAAAAGACGTACGATCCTGACAATGAAGATGAAGAGGAAGAATATACAATGGGGGTTTCCTTCAAGGGTAAGTCACAAAAATGAAGACAGATCCTCATCGGAAACAAACGAAAATAAGTTTTACGTTCATCGATTTTTATAACCTATGTATCTATGTAATAACCTAATAATTACCTGTAATAATTTCTAATTTTACGTGTTAATAATTATAATAAATAATATATAATAAATATTATCCTAATTCATTGAAACAGAAAATCAATATTCTTGTCAAAATGAGATACCTTCACTTAATTGTGAATAAAAGCGAAACGCGTCCATCGATTTTCATGATCTATGTCTCATTTTGTTTAAAGGTTATCTGACTTTACGTGAAAGTGATAGGACTTGACACTTTATTTTTACCGTTTTGGATTTTTTATGAATTGAAAATAAAAAAATTCAATTTTTTAGGCAAAAAATAGTTTTTTTCTTCATACATTTATTTATAACTGCGAAATTGTTGTTTATGTAGCGAAACGTTGTATGAGCAGATTAAAAGAATTGTAATTCATAATTTTTTTAAATTTGTTTCAGCAAAATAGGACTGGTATTTCCCGAGTTATGTCAAAAAAAAAAAAAGACCACCAAAGGTCATAATTTCCCCTATATGATAGTTACTAACTTCAAATCGATACATCTCGATTCCTAGACTTGACCCAGCGAAACGCCGGGATACGTATAACTTCTTTTTTACCGATATAACATTTCACGTTCGCTTCATCCCATCCCGATTTTGACTGTCGCATAGTGTTATTTAAAGCCTATACCAAACACAATTAATCCCCATAGCACAGGCATTAGCTCTTTTGACTGCTATTTGTTTCGATCAATTATGAATGATTTAATTGGAATACGTTTCTCTACATTGCAAGATATTAAAAATTGGTTTGCTTCGATTTTTTCCTCAAAAAATCAAAACTGGTTTTATGATAGAATCAAATTTTCACAAAAAAGGGGTAAGGCCGTAAATTCTTATGGAATTTTATTTAATTACATTGTAACTTGTTATACATGGTTTAACTTTGCATGAGTCTTTGTCAGAGTTAGTAGACTCAAATAAAATGCTTTTAAGTATCTGTAGTAATTTATGCGACGTATAAGATAATTTTTTTGATTCCAAAAATAATTAAGATATATGCAATGTAATTTTCCTCAAATATTTGTTTAGTATTATAATATACTTTAAGAATAATGTTTGACAACTAATTTAAAACCAGATATTAGTGACACTGTTGTACAGTAAAGTTATTATTTAAAAAATGTAAAAGACCTACGGGAGGACATTATTATTAGATCCTGTATTAAAGTATCCAAAATTTACAAAATTTTTTCCTATAAAAACATATAAAATTGTACAATAATTTTTCAGTAAATTTTTATTGGAAATTCAACAAGATTTGTCTTTTCGAATTCAACGAAAATGTAGAGAATATTAGATTTTTTTTCCAATTTTTGAACGTTCAAAAGATTTATTTTTTGCCCTAGAAATATGCTCTAATTAAAGCAAAAATTTAATTGTTTTGTGTTAAATTATACACAATTTATTTATTAGTATCTCGTTTTGCTAAAAAAAAACATTTAAAACTTTGTATTAAAATAGGTTTAGGTTTAAAGCAAAATGCATCAAATTCGAGTTTTTTTTTAAATAAATACAAATTTAAAAATTATCGTATATATGTATACATAAGATTTTAACATTGTTAAAAATTTATGTCTTTTTGCATTCTAAATAAATTTGAAAATCTAAAAGTGACTTAAAATTTGTGGAGGTACAAAAGTTTTAGTATATGATCTAAGCCAAAAAAATTCTTTTTTGGAACATTAAACATTTTGGAGAAAATTTTGAATGTTTTAAAATCATTATGTGATGCTACTTTATCGATCACTAAGAAAACAATATATATATTTCTGGCATTTAAAGAATTTTTTATTTTTTTATTATTATTATTATTATTTTTTTTTTTTGAAAGAATACTGTTCATCCGTCCTTCTGTCAATTTTAATTATATTAGTGGATGGTATATTACTCTCATCTAAGAATATAGTCTATAAAATATTGTTCAAATCGGTTTTTTTATGGTTGCCCTACAAATAGACTCCCGAAATTGAATCTAAACACTAAAAAATCTCTTTAACACTATTTTATCGAGAAAAATTCGCTTAAAAATTATCTATATATTGTGTAATGGATATTTTGTGCTCAAATATAGTAATTAAAAATAATTTTAGATTATATTTTCGCTAAAAATCTCAAATATATAATATAATTTTCATTATCCAGTACACTAGTACAACAAAAATTCACTCATCAACACAAAAATTGTCAAAAAAATGTCTTTTTGTCGAAATTCGCAAAGTTTAAATCTAAGGTACGGTGAATTTATACGAGATATCGATATGTTTCTTTCTATTTTTCATTTTGTATTGCGGTCTATAAAACAGCGTAGTTTTATCCTACTTTTTGAAAAGTGTTTAACAAGATGTTTAAAAAATTTCAATAGAAGTTTTGCAAAAGCAATAATAAAAATCAACGTTTTTTTAATAAAGTATGAGAAGGGGTCATAATATCATATAGGCGTCAAAACTTATTTCTCAGTAACTGTGGTTTAAATTTTACTAAAAATAGCAATAAATTTTAACTTTTCTGAAAAAAAAAAACTATTCGAAAACACGTTCTTGGTCAAGGAAATTTCTAATAACTTTAATATTTTCTAGTCGATTTTAATAGTTTTATCTTTTCTGATAGATAGTTATGTCTAAATTTCTTTATATATATATATATATATATATATATATATATATATATATATATATATATATATATATATATATATATATATATATATTTAAAAAGTATAATTACCACTTGTAAACTCATAGATAAATAATTAAGTTCTACTGTATTAATAATATTGGTTTGTTTTTTTTTCTTGAAAACAATTGTATAACACAGAAATTAAAACAATTACAAAAGCAAGAGAATGTAATAAATAAAAAAGTCTGCACTTAAGGTGTTTTTGTTTAAGAGTTACTGTAAAGATTTTTTGAGAATATTAGAAGAGACAATATGCAATAACTATCTTGTAATATTTTAAGTTCTTTCATCAAAGTTCAAAATTAGTGTATTTTAGAAAAAAAAAAAAATAATATTTTTTTTACAATTACTTAAAGAAAAACACCTTAAAATACTTGTAGTTGATGGTTCCGTTCACAGAAAAAAGTTTGTACATAAATATAAAAATTTACTTTCATTGATTTCAGTTCATAATATTTAAGTATAATTTCTTAAGTATTAGAACTTTTTTCATATTTTTTGAAATGTATCAAAAATCAAGAAATCTGAAAAATTTGTTTAAATTTCCATTTATATTTTCAATTTGCAAAAAAATATTTGAAATTTTCTTCGGAAAATTTCAAGTTTTTAATGATTTTTAGCTACATTTTTGGAACAGAACAGGATTGCCTTTTATCAAAATGATGTGCTTCAGAATGCGAGCAGAATTATGTAAATTTCTAGACATTATTTTTTAACAGATTTTCTTTGGAATTTTGTCATTTTAAGGAATTTATTGTTATTATTTTCATTTATAACTATTTTCATTTACCATTTGCAATCAAATCTAATCAAACTAAATCAAAGATTTAAAAATTCCTAAAATTTTCCTTATGAACAATTTACTAATATGTATGAACAAAATTTTATTTTATTTTATGAAAAATGTTTGCGAAAAAAATCATGTTCTATTCATGATATTTATGAAAAAATATATGAATTTTTTTCTCTGTGCTTTAAAATTTTGCTTTAAGAAACTTTATATTAAAAAAGTATACATTCAAAGTGAATAAAATTTTTGTTTTTTTCCAAAATCGAAAAAAAAGAGTAAGAAAGATATAGTTGATCAAGATCGACAATATGATACCCTACACCACTGTGTATGAGCCTATGGGCAATTTTAGTAAAATATATAATAAATAAAATATATAAATACAGAATAATGCGTTGATATTAACATCTAGATAATATATTCTATGTACTTCAGGGCGATTCCTGAAAATGGGTTTATATGTAAGCTATGGTAAATTATGGACCCATTCTCATAAAATTTAACAATGTTGTTTCTACTGACATAAAACTTATTTGTGTCGAATATTAACTTGATACTAACATTCGTATGGGATTTATGCACCACTTTAGCGTTTCGGAAATGGGTTTATATGGGTCAATTGTGGACCGATCTTCATAAAATTTAGCACAAAGATTTATACTTATACAAAACTTCCTTGCACCGAATTTTATTAAAATATTGCTATATTTAAGGTATTTATTATCGTTAAACCCTTATTCCGGGAGGACATTTGTATGGGGGCTAAGTGAAATAAGGGACCGCTCATAACGAATTTCAATAGGCTTCGTCCTTGTGCTATAAAAGTCCCACATGGCAAATTCCATTGAATTATCTTTAAAATACATGGACAGCCGTCCAGCCAGATGGACAGACGGACGGACATCGTCAGATCGATTTAAAAAGTGATTTAGAGTCAATACTTTAAGGTGGGTGTAGCATAACTTTTTTTATGCCTTGCAAACATCAGCACAAACGCATAATACCCCAATTTGAGAGCTCAGTGCACAAAAACAACGCAACCTAGACTAATGATTTTTATTGACGTTGATACATAATTTTGTCTACTTTTATTCGGTATCCAATTTTAATACAAAAATTAATTAATTGCCCTAACGTGCTGCGAAATTTTCAAGAAACTCAGTTAAGCCGCTTGTATTTTTTTAAAAAGTAGGTGCAAAAGGTTGGCGATATAGTTGTGGCATAGCGTATATTTCTTTCAAGTTTTATTTTCATAGGATTGACATTTTGCGTGTAATGACATCAAAAACATAGTTTTATATTCTTGTCGAAAAGAGGAAGGCATACGGGCGTGCCTGACAATAAGAATGAATGTTTACATAAAGTTAATGAAGTTCTATATATGTACCAAAATATATAACTTCCTTGGGTACTGGTAACGTCTATGCGTCAAATTTCATTAAATTCGGTTTAGCCGCTTAAGCGTGATTGTTACACAAACAAACTGACTTATACCTCATTTTTATAATACATAGATGATATTTTTAATATTTAACAGCAAATTTGCCTCTAAAAATATAATCCATATGTTATAACAAATGCTAGTACATTAATAAAACAATATTTAAATTAATAACTTGTCTTCATTTTCATATAATTGTCAAAATTATTTTGAAAATGTCATTTATAATGCAGAAAGTACATAAATTAAAAAATAAATATTTTTAGTATAGCAAAATCTCATTGTTATTTAATAATACTTTAAATCCAAAATACAATAATATGTTTACAATAAGGAAAAATAAATCTCAACTACCCCAGTGACATTCACAATGTATACAAGAAAATTATACTTTGTTTAAAAGTGACATAGATAATAAAACAAAGTCATACAACGGCAAAACCAGCAAAAGGAGAATATGAACAAAATACCAAAGAAAAGTGCTTAATGAGCAAATTTGTTTAAATGATTTCATCTCATTTTTTACTTTTTCTATGGCAGTTACACCGTTGCTAACGTTTAGCTATATTGTCATTATAAACAACTTTTGTATAGTAAAAAAACCCACACACAATCAAAGCAGTCATAGCATTACTAACTAATACCCTTCAAAACCTGCACTCAGAAAGTAATCTTTCTCACCTTGTCAACAATAATCATCATTGTCATGTTATACATGCAAGGAAAAAATATATGAATAAAAAACATATATATATTTATGTATATATATATATATATATATATATATATATATATATATATATATATATATATATATATATCCTTATTTTATTTAAAATTAATTTTATCAAATAAAATATTCTGCAGCATTTATTTTACTTGACTAAGATAAAATTGTTCAAAGTAAAAAAATTTTAAAAGTATGACAATAATGATATATATACTAGCTTTTATTTTATAAATGTGGAAAAAAAGCAATTAAAATAATGTGATAATGAGTTGTGGTAAGTAATCAACATACTGTGAACATCCCTACTTACAAAAACTATTTGTAGTTTTACCCCCTTTTTTATAAAGGGAACAAAAAATTCGTTTCGACAATTTATAAACAACAGATAAATTTCAATTTTATTAAATGAACGAAAAATCTGTTTCGACAAATTGTATAGAAAACAGAAAATAAATTTGAAATTTTTTGTTATTTTCCATATAAATTGTCGAAACGAATTTTTTGTTCCTTTTATAAAAGCAGGGGGTTAATTAGGCAACCCATAGTTTCTGCCAAAAAATATGAATCTATAACTGCACAGAAAAAATATTCAAAATAATTTGTTAATAAAATTATTAATTAAATTTATATTGCAATTTAAATGTACTATTAAGTAATGTACTTAATTAATTGGTTTAAAATTTTTTGGCAAATATAGACAGCTCCTAAAAAATATAAAGACAAGAGAAAAAGTTGTCAACAAAACCTATAGAAATAAAATGATTTTAAGTCAATTTCCAGCTATTCGGGCTTATTGTATCTATTTAAAAATAGTTATACGAAATACATACATGATTTTTCAGTGTTCGGAAAAGTGTTTAATAATAATTTTTTTTTGAATTTTAATTATTTGGTGTTATTATTAATCGCTTCAATATTATTGTAGATATTCCCTGGAGTTAGATTCTATTTCAATATCCGTTCTTTTTTATAAGCTATTCTATGGAAGATTATTTAATGTTTTTATTGTTACATTATCCCATGTCATAAAAGCACTTAAATAGGATGATATGAAAATCTTTATTAGAAAGTCCGGCAGAAATTAAGGTCTTTGTGATGTTTTCGGGAATTAAATATAATTATACTATATATTAAAATTTATTTAGAAAGGACTCTTATAGAAATATTACACACATTCAATGTATTTATACCTGATTATCGGTAATTTTGACAGGGTGTGTATGACGATATATACAGACTTTTGTTTCTCTCAATTAAATTTGGAGTTTTCATATTTTTTGTCTAATTTTATTTGTATTGTATTATTTAAATATTTTTAATATTTTAATACACAATTATATTAATAGAAGGGATTTAATTAATTGTAGAATTGAACTAGTACGAATCTTAGTTGATTTTAGGTAAACATTCAATCAAAATTCTAATTATTTGATAAAAAAAAAAAATAATTAAAATTTAAACCAAAATTAATTATTCCTGTAGCACTCACATTCATTATTTATATTATTATCATTATTATTATTATTATTATTATTATTATTATTATTATTTTTATTATTATTATTATTATTCTTATTTAAGTTTAACGATCATTCTTATACCATACAAATCTAACATGCACATTATAATTGAATACAATACTTTATCTTTTGTTATATTACATTTTAAATGAAACCCCCTATATTTTTGAATTTTTTTATCATTCTTATATTACTTTTTTTGCAACTAAAGAAATGTGAACATGTATAATTGCTATAAATGCAGCATCATTTGTATGGAGAAGATCATTTAGCATTATAGCGTCAACTAGTTACGATCAGTATCCAGGCTTTTTTATGTAAAGGACGAGAGCTTATTAAATAAAAGAAAAAGCTAATAAAGTAAATGTTCTAAATCGGCTACAGAGTGTTTGTTTTTTATTGAAAAATCTAAGTACAATCTTCAGAATAAGATTGTTTCATTCTATTCAATTAATATTATCATTTTGGTGATTGGAGAAAATCAAAACAAAAAAAAAAAAATTATTAATATAAACAATTTCGTAATTAAACTCCATTTTTCTTTTTTTCTGTGTATTCACACACGCGATTTTTTTTTTTTTTTTTTTAACGTATGAAAATATATTACTAGGGAATAATATTTTTTAGTTTAATTTTTGTTTTTGTATTTAAAATTCATTAACATCTTCATCATTCTTAACTTCGTTATACATTACAGGAAATTAAAATTTTAATGAATTACATATTTCTGTGGATTTTATATTCTCTGTTGCTCTTATACACGTGCATACATATACTTATTATAAATATTTTGTGCATACTTTTGAATGCAAGAAAAATTAATTAAAATTATTACTATCGTTGTTATGTGAGTATAGGTGGATTCATGATATTTTAGCAGTTGTAAAATTTCTCTGGGTGGATGTATGTTTTTAAATAATTATATTATTTAATTTATATACAACAATTTGTGGTATATTATTAATAAATTTTGTAATAATATTTATTAATTATTGCTAGCAGATTTCATTATAAATTCCTGGTATAACTTTAAGGCATGAAAAAGACTAATATTTGTATAACTTGAGAGGTGAATGTTATATATATATATATATATATATATATATATATATATATATATATATATATATATATTAAAACGTTGTAGAAATGTAATTTAAAATTGTAATTTAAAAAGTAAAATTCGTAGTTATTTAAACTATTATAATTTCATAAATTAGATTTTATCTCCCAAATTAAAGACTAAAAATGAAACAAATACGTCAAGTTCTTAGTTTCAGAAGAGATTTCTACAATTTATCAAAAAAGAGAAATAGAAAACTTTAATTTTTTAATTTCGTTTTTAATTTTTATGTATGGTTGCGGTGGCCATAATCTGAGGCCAACATATTGTTAATGTAAAATCTAAATTTGCCATATAATGGTCAGATTTTTTTTAATATTATATACAAAAATTTTATTATGTTGTGATCCGGATTTATTGCACTATGATCTGATTTTCTCATATTATGATTCGAATTTATTATATTATGAATCGCTTTTATTATATGTCTTAAACAAAAAGAAATATCAAAATTTCTAATTAGACATTTAAAATTTATCTTATTATGGACAAATATAATTTTTTCATCATTTATTTATTTGATTCATTATATATTGTACAAAGCAGTACAAAGACATTTTTATTAACTAAATTATTTAATAGTTATCATCTCATATTCTTTGAATCAAACCAAATATGTGCAAATAAAACAAAGTTGGAAAATAAAATATATTTTTAAAAAAACAAGATATACATTTTTCAACCTTATTTGTAAAAGCATACATATTATAATTATTTGTATCATTTTATTGTTATGAGAATGATAGTATTAATATTGTTTAAGAATAAGGAAAATTAGTGATAATTTTTAATGATTGCAGGAATAATGATATTGTTTTTATATTAGTAAAATTTTGTTTCTGGTAAAAATATTCAAAAGCATAAAATTATATAGTAAACCATATTAAAATTTTTATTGAATGTAAACTATGAATGATAAAACTAAAACAGAAACATTTATTTATAATGGTTATCATAAACACAGAATTATTAAAATTAATGAAAATTAACAATGAAAACATAATATTGTTGTAGGAGCAATGCCGTTTTTCTCTGCATATGCAACTGTATTTTGGCGATAAGAGAACTTTTGTAAAATATTTTTCAAGGTAATTTCTAAATATCTTAATAAATTAAAAATTTATTATTAACTGTCATATACAATTAACATTTCATAAATTAAACCGCTATACTTTTTTATGATTATAATGGAACAGCAAATGTGTGTGAAATTTTGTTACTCTGTTCAGATTTTATGTAAAATGATGAAATTTCGTTGATAACAAAATTGAAATAAATAAAATTTTTGGTCCAAGTATAAAATTTCGTATAAAATTTCGTATTCTTGGTGAAAAATCCAATTGCCAAATTGCCTTATATTTTTTTTTTTTTGTGAAAATGAGAATTTTTAATGAAAAGTAGAAATTTAGGAAAAATCAAATTGAAGTGAAAAAATTCCTTTATTGGAGATATTTGGGTTTTATAGTGAAAAATTGAATTTTGGTGAAATCACAGAATAGGAGTTTACATTGGTTTAATGTAGAAATATTCTATACAAATATGAGTTGTAGTTGGCATATAATATTTAGGCAAGGAAACACCTAAACTGAACATCGGTGGAATACTTAAATAATTTTCAACATTCGATTGTTACCAGCACACAATGAATTGTCTAGTAAAAAAAACTATTTCATAATTTAATAAAAAATTGCATTAAATGAGAGCTAAGACCTTCAGCATTTAATATATGATTTTTATTGTGTAACTAAACTGCACGAAATAAGATACTTTTACACCGTGAAAAAAGTTAGTAACTTTGGCTAGCATACCAAAAATTATCATTTTCCTTTTTTTTACTTTAAAGGACCAGCACGTAAAGGCACAATGAAAAATAACTTAAGTGTTCAATATTTTAATATATTTTCTATACAGCCCATATTAAATTATCCCTTTTTAGTAATTTGGTTAATTAGTTGACTTAATAAGCTAAATCTCTATGCCTTAGATAATCCAAAAGTTTTAAATTAATTATAATTTTAATCTTAATTTATTTTATACATTTTTGCTCTGACCATTTTACGTGTTTCCTCTGCCAGCTTTTGAGCTATGTTAGTTTTAAAAATTGTCCATATTACTCATTTTGTGTTAAATGTTTAAAGTTTTTCGAATTCGATTTCACACTGAAAATATTAAAATTACTGTGTACTACAGATGTGCAGAACTGTAAAGAATATATTCTTAACTATTATAAGGATGTTTTTGTAAAAAAATAGAAACAATCCTGAATTTATTAGAGAATTTAATAAAGCTAATATTGGAGAAAATCAATCATCATCATCAAAATATGTAATTCCGACCAATCCTGTAGTTACAGTTTATCGAAATATAATAAGTCAAAGTAACTGTATTAATAATATAACTGTAATTAATAGTACCTAACCAGTAATTTATCATTAAAAGATGATTGCGAATAATATTTTATAATGGTTTAACCATTCGGAAAACCAACATATGCGAAAACTTTTATAACAATTAAAATAAAAATCTTCTTAAATTTGTCAATTTAAATGTTTCATTTATAGAGAGATTTAAGGCAAGCCATATATATTATTATATTGGATTCAATTATGAACACTATTACTATAAAATGCGAATAAACACTTCAGAAAAAAGACAAAATTATTTTTTAGTTTTTTTCTTCATAAAATTTGGGATAAGAATCGTCAAAGTAATAATTATATTTAACGAAATACGCATATCAATGAAATTAGTTTTTTCTCTTTTAATACTTGTAACATTATTACAAACATAAGTATTTTAAGGTTTTTATTAATTCAATATATGTAATAATACGAGCAGTTAATTATACTTTTTTAAAGAAGTAGTATTTTTGGAAGAGTTTCTGTACATATTATATAAAGTTTAATTTCATTTTTGATAATTGTTTTCTTACCTCAATTCAAATTTATTTCATAAAATGTTTATATTTCATAAATCTTAACTTGAATATCATAAGATTTGTTGTCGTTATTAGAGAAATATAATCTTTTAATGGAAATATTTACTTCTGAAAAAAAAACTTTTTCGAAATTTCGAAAACATCTACCGGTTTTTTCAAAATTCCAAAATTCCAAATTCAAAAACCGGTTTCTACAGAAAGTTGAATAATCGATCACCCTAATATATACATATGAACATTAAAGTGCCTTATGAAAAAAATTTGCAAATGTACCCCCCTAGAAATGAGGATTAGTATGTTCTCGTATGACTCTTAAAATATTACTTCTGAATGTTTTCATTTTCGTGAGATGGACCATTTTTAAAACACCTCTAAAAATGCGGATTTTTTTTCAATATCATTATAAAAATACTTGATATAAGATAATTAGCTTCAAAATATTGTATACATATTAACTATTGAAATATATGCATTGAAATAATTCTTACGTTTCTTTTCATTCGCGAAATATCAAGATTTAATTAACACATTTTGTCATATTTTCATTATTTAAACGTGCAATTTTATATATTTCTCAAATTCTTCAATATATATTAGGCTTTAAAGTACCACTGGAAAAGTTCATTGTGGTACTATCCAAAATTACAGACAATTCATCCTCTAAAAGCAAAAGGCTCCATTTGATTCCCAAAAGGATAAATCAGTAATTTTTGCAAATAAATTGTACGGAAATATTTACTATCAATGAATTTTTCATAAATATAATAAATTCTTTTAAAACCGCGGAAATTATCGTATAAAATAAAGTTTTTGAAGCTAAGTCGCTATTTTATACGAATTTATAGTTTTCTGGAAAGTTTATGCTTCTTGTGGCATTTATTTTCTTAAATAACCATTTATTTGCCATACAAATTAATTTAACCTATTATGGACCGGTGATCGTAAAATATTACTTTTATTACTAAGGGGTTAAATTAATATACATGTCAATAAGTGAGTAAGTGAATAAGGGCATTCCAATGATGCTCTAAAATCTACAAAATGATGGAAAATATTCAAAGTATTCAAATTTTAATAAAATAGTATTTAAAAATATCCATAGAAAATTTCACTAAAATGGTAATTTCACAAGAATGAAAACTAATTAAAAATTTTTTTGTTGCTAATTATATATTAGTCAACATGTGTTATTATATATTTTAATCTTTTTGACAAAAAGTTAAAAATATGTTTAATGAAAACCATATTTTTGTAGGTATTTTAAAAATGGTTCAGCCCATGAGAACGAAATAGTTGGACCGAAATATTTTGGGAGTTAGTTTACAACATATACATCTTTAATTTTAGGGGGATACATTTGCAACATTTTTGTCTTCATAAAATCGATGCACTTTAATGTACATATATCCTGCAATATGTATTAATACACATAAGCTTCCTAGATTGCACAAACGAATATATGTACATACAAATGTTCATACATATGCGAGTGTTAAGATGTAAGCGGATTTACAACAACTGTATTCGTAGCAAATTAATATTGCATTTTTTAAAAAGCAAAATGCTGTTTATTTTTTCATTCTCCGCCCAGCATGGTTTTATAAGTATTTTATGATGCCATTTCTTCTTCATGTAGTCTTAGTTATTTTTCATTTTTTCTATCTTTCAGATCCCACTATATGCGGAAAAGTACGTTATTTATTTTTTTATTTTTACTTTTATTTTTTCCCCTCATAGCCAACCATATTCTCATTGGTATTTGTGGCGATTTCAATTTGCTTGTTATTATTGCTTTTTTTATTTGTTTTATTTGTGTTGTATTTGTATTTCACTTGGCTTTATGTCGTTATGTTACATTTTTTTATTTTAATTAAAAAATAAAAATAAAAGTCAACTGAATCAAGTGATAAAATGGGATACAGTAACTTATTATCATTTGTCCATATGTATGTTTCATGTCTGACATTTTTAGTTTGTTACTAACAAGAATAAATTTGACCTCATGTGGTGTGACTTACTCGTTTACCCCTTAGTTACTCTAATCATTTACAAATAATCATTAGTTGAATTTGTTACATACATACTTGTACTTGTTTGTAATTTAAATTTATTGTCAGTATCTGCTTTTTTAAATTTTTTATTTTTTTATTATTTTTTTTTGTATGAGTTTTTTCCATTTACTTTAAATATAGTCGAAAGGGTTTTTGTTAGTACTGTTGGCTGTTAATTTACATGTTAAGTTGTAAATTATTTGTAATTTGCTAATAAATTTTAATATTATTTAAATTGTCACAAAAGGGTTTTAGATTAGAAATAAAAATCATTTCTTTTTCTCATATCATGTTATAAAAGTATGCTACTAATAGGGACAGAAAAAAGACTTATTGTTGTTTCTGATTATTTAAAAAGATTGGAAAGTGACTGAAATATTTAATTTTTATTATTTAAATTTCCTACAGATATTTCAAATTAAATTAAGAGTACTTTGGGTTGAAACAAAATATATGATTTATTACATAAATCTTGTTTATAATGCGTTTTTACAGGTTTTATATTATATTGCGTTCATCATATGCAATGTTATATCATTAGTCTTACATACCGTTTACATCAAACAAAAATTAATTGATTATTGTGGAAAACAGATTTAAAAATCTATGTCGTTTACACACCTGTTTTTTATGTGGTTTTTATTAACAAATTTAATTTATTTAAACTTAAGATTTATACAACATTTACACTAATAATTGAAATCGTGTTTGAATGAGATTTCGAAAAAAATAAAATATGTACCATTTATACACCTTTGATACTTTTATGAATTTTACTTAACAATTTGAAAAACAAAACAATCATCAAAAATTGTATGTGTGTGCCACATTAAATAAAACCTTTTATTTTTATATTTGTAATTAATTTATTTATTATTTCCCTATAAAATTCAGTTTTTTATTATTTTTTTAATTTTTAAAATATTTCTCAAACAAAAATGCCAATTTTATTTATAACATTGTTGCATCTTATCAACACACTGAAAAAAACAGTGCTAGATAACGATATTTTTAAAAATCTAATTAAATTTTATTTAAACTGGATTTCGTGCAAATGAGCTATTAAACACAACTTAATTAATTTTTGTTGTGATTAATGTTTTTTATAACTTTTTATATATAATTTATTTACAAAATTTACAAAACAAATAAAACAATTCAAGAAATTTGACAATTTTATTTTGTTCATTCTGTATAAAAGCTCAATGTTCTGAAATACACCGAAGAGGCTGTATCATGGACAGTTATTTTTTATGTGGTTTTCAATTAGAACTAGATAGAAATGGTTTCTGATTTATATTGAAAATTCCAAAAAAAAAAAATGTAGTTTTTCAATAAAAAATCGAATGAAGCCAAAAAGTTTTAGCTTTAGTTTGGCGTAAACAGATAATTCCAAAAACTTTCGATCCAGCTCGGATTTTGAACATCACCAATTTTAATAAAATTCAGCACATATAATCTACCTATAAATGCACTTCATGTGTCATATTAACCTGCACTACTACATACTATGTACATCTAAAGTTAGACACATCAAGCTTTTTTTATCAAAAATGAGAACAAATTAAGCTTAAATAACTTTTATGTACATTAGCAGATTGCAACAAGTTTGGCATTATTGAACAGGACTGAGATTGTTCTTTATCATTAAGTCATAGCAACTAAATATCTTCCTGGCGAAAGGACCTCTAAAATCCGAAAATATTATTTATCCTTGAATATTCTGAAAAAGAGTACAATCTATTTGTCGTTATAGTGTAAAAATTTAAAAATGGAATCACAATGAGATCTTTATTCTTTACTAGCACATTAGCTATAAGATAGTAAGTGGTTGACGTTTACCTTTAAGAAACCGAATTTAAACCTCAAATATTTTTTTTAGATTTTTTAAATTAACTTTTGATATCGTAACAACACCTCGTGGATTTAAGCAACAAAAATTCAAGTTCTAAAATGATTCCATGTGGTTCTGGTAAGCTCCCAAATTTAAATAATCCAAAAGAGTATTTGAAAATAACAAGTTTATTATTTGTTTTGATTCCCATAGTCGCAAATTATTAATGTGAGAACAACATTAGCGAATTAAATGCATTAATTTCTTCTTTTGTAATGCAATTTTAAAAAATGTTTTTATTATCAAATATTAAAAAAGGCGAGAAAATCTATGTATACGTTTTTAGTTAAAATTTGTTTAACGAAATGCTACAAAAAAAATCTATTACCGCGATTATCTTCAGGTCATCGTATCACTTTTAATTTGTATTTTAAACATCCTGATGTGGATTGTATGCATGTAGTAATTTTTGAAATGTTTTTGAAAATTTTTGCATTAAAAAAATAAAATTAATTACTTATCCGGGTATGATGGATGTAGATTTAAAGGGGTATCCTTTAAAAAAAGCTATAAAAGATTTTTTAAATTTTTCCTTCGAAATACGAGTATTATAGTAAACAATATTATTGGTGAATATCAGAATTTTCATGTTAACATGATAATTACAACTCAAAGTATATTTAAAAAATGAATACACAAGTGAAGTTTGTACGAGTAAAATTGGTATTAAACATTCATCATACGCAATGTTGTTCAATTGCAATTTTTATAGTCAATCAAAAAAGAGCTTTTATGTAAGATTTAGGCTAACTTAACATATAATTTTTTCAATATTTTTTTTTTTTAAATTTTTCTAACTATTTAATTAAACTCTAGAATACAACTTAACCCTATACCTGGGAGATATGCTGAATCACACCTTACTCCAATTTCAAAACTTCTCAAATATTTATTTGCTGAAATTCCTTTTGAACTAAGAAATTTATCAGCGTCAAAAAGGTTATTATTTTATTAATATTGGCACAGTTAATAGAATGCATTACGGGAAGTACTTCTAAACAAAATACAAATTCCACTTGTTAAAAATCACGGACGGAGTAGCATAACTTAAAAACTAGTCAATGATCAAACCATAAAAAAATTAAAAAAAAACTAAATCTACCAGAAAACTTCCTTCTTTATAAAATTATTAATCTTCAGATAAAAATAAATTTTCAAAGTAAATATTAACTTAAAAAAAATAGCAATTTTCTAAATAAGTAAAAGTAAAGAGTGCGCATGAAAAATTTAGTGCACATTTTAATTAATAATTTCTAAAATTCCAGAGCTGGGAATGAATATATAACCTACATTTGCTAGAAATTTTTCGTCATTTCTCGTATTACTATTATTATTATTATTATTATTACTATTACTATTACTATTATTATTATTATTATTATTATTATTATTATTTTTGGTAAAAGTTTATGAGGATCATGCTTTATCTGAAGCATTCTTTCGTGAATGGTACAGACAATATAAAAGTGTTGATTTCAATGTGTCTTATCAATAGCATCTTGGCTAACCGAAAAAGTTTGAAGATGAAGAATTGGGGTTTTGCAAGATAAAAATTCATGTAGAATGTAAGAAGTACTTACAGAATCATTAGGAGTGGATCAAACAACAATATATTTATTTATTTATTTAAAACACGAGTGATAAAAAATGTATCCATTATGAAAATACAAGGTATAAAAAATCGTATGTGAATTGAACTAAAAATGCTCACAATATGTGACCAGACACGAACTCACAATTTTCCATTACGAAAATGCACGTTTTCATATTGAGTGACCACTTAAAAACTAGTTGTAAAATAATGGATTAGAAGCTTTTTCTATTGACTAGGTCAAAAAAGTCCAATCACTAATATGATAACATCACTTGCATTATTTGATTTTCAAATATAAAGTATATTGCAAAAGGTTTTTTAAAGTTAGTTCGAATTTCGATTCTATAGACTCTTAAACTTCTGATATTTTGGATCTATATTTTGATTATATGTAAAGACAAAAACACTTAAATCGATAATATTCAATGTATTTATGAGTACTAATTGTTTTATGTTATGCAAGATTTATTCTAGTTATTATGTAAGATTTTTATTTAATGTCCCACTCCTTTTACGCCATATTTTCATAATAGGAGTATTTGCAATATATGAGTAGTCACATTATTAAACCGATTTTAATGATTTTAGTACATATATTTCTTGTACATCCTCGAAAAAGAAATATAGGATATTATAATACTAGAGCAAAGCCTAGTATTATAATTTCCAGCAAAGCTCTAGTATTATAATAGTGGTACTCTATATAATAAGAACTAAACAGAATATTATTTGGATTAAATAATTTAAATGTTTTTCATTTCCAATTCTATGAGAAAAAGATCTTTAAGAGGCCATAAAACTGAAACTCGAATTAACTTTTAAAAAACCCTTTGGGGGTTTTGATATACTACTAGTATGGCTTCATTTCACGTTGGAACTATTGAGCTATTTTTTTTTTTTTTTTTTTTTTTTTTGTTGAAATGTGTAATTGTAAATAAATAGAATAGTTTTAAAGGATACGTCGTTTAAAACAGACTCTTAGGAGTAATATGTTTGCATTAAGAAATATACACTTTTTTTCTGAAAATATACATTCTGAAAATATACAAGTACATTAGGTATCCTGATAAAATGCTTATTGCTTATCTGGCTTAAGAAGACCACCAAAATATACGCCTTCAAGGTGTCATATCAGCAATTAACTATGGTTTTCTTTTGGAAGTCACCCAGTTTTGTATTAGTAGGTTTATATATTATAGGCTTTAATTTATTTGCGATGTAATTTCTATTTCTTTAATCAGGAATATATTGAGAAAATGTTGTGCACTAAATTTATTTAATTAAAATATTTCTCTACGAGAGATCCTTTTATGAGCCTAAATTTTTATGGCGAAATAAGTAAATATATTTGGTATAATATGATTTAATTAATAAAAAGTTTAAATTTATTTCCAAAAATAACTTAAATTCCTAATAGAAAAATGTAATAATTTGTACCAAATTTTCAATCGCTTTTTTCCTCATATACATTTGGCATCTTAATACAATTATTTTTATGTTATTAAGTGGGCACTCTAATTTAGATATACTATGTAAGTTATATTATATGAGTCTATTAAAGACCTCAATAGAAATGGTCAGTCCAATGGTTTGTGGCAGAAATATAAGGAATAAAAAAAAAGAAAACGAAAACTAACTTTGAGTTAAAAGAAAAATGAAAATATATTGCATATTGTGGTCTGTTGGTTAATGTTAATCAAACATATGCTACTGTTGAAAACAGACACAAGATACAGAGAAAACAACTTAAAAGGGATATGTATACTTATCTTTTTTATAATTTTTCATTTGAGTTAAGTGGAAATATCTGTTATGTACTTGTCTTTATATCTGGTTAAATGTCTGAATTGTGCAGCAGACATAAACGGGGGAAAAAAATAAAAAAATTTAAAGAAGAAACAAAAAATCTCTACATACAATTTACGTCAAATTGACATAAAAACATTTAGAGAGATGTTGTATTTTTTTTCTCTCCTTTTTTGTTTTGTATATGAAGTTTATTATAAACCAACAGAAATTAAAGACAATTTTGTTGGCAATGGCTTGAAGTTGTTAGGGTAAGAAGTGTAAGTGAAAATGTTAATTTCAATATTTTTTGTTTGCGTCCTCTTCATTTCTTTGTTGGTTCAAACAACATGGAATAAATTTCAATTGAATTAAATTAAACTTCATTAGTAGTTCTTATTCTTCTGTTTTATAATAAAGTAAAGTTAATGACAATCATACGCTTTCATTTATATAATCTTGCGTTTGTTCTTCATTCTTAAAGATTGACATGAACTTGTAAATAGTATGTATACTCAGTCAGTAACATTTGAATTTAAAAGCTTTTATTTGATTATTTTTTTTTCTAACAACTTTTTACTATTTCATAGATTCGGTAAAATGGATTTGTTAACTTATTTGTAACACAGAAAGATATTAAAAGAAATTAAAATTTTAACAATATATTATTGCATATATGAGTATTAAGTTCGAAGTCAAGCTGTTTTCTATATTATCAAACATTAGAGACAGAAAAGAAAGTATATCAAACAATTACTTATTAAAAGTGGTAACTGATCATAGAAATTATCACTTCAAAATCAGCTGATTATAGATAGTTACTTTAGGATAGCATCAAATATTTTCCCAAAATAATTCAAAACCTAAAAAAAATGTTTACCTAAAATTAAATGATTTCTATGGTGTCCTGTAGTATAATGAATATTCATTAATACCCCTTAAATTATTTGCAGTTTTGCCCTTTTGTTGCTTTTGTTGTGTTTTTTAGTTTTCTTTCATTAACTTAATGCTCACACACTTTTATTTATTCATATAACCAGTATAAACATCAGTAACCATTTGTACCAATTTACCCTCACAGTTTCATTCACATATTTATACTGACAGATTTGCTTTTTTTCACTTTTTTATCTAACATTTTCTGTTTAGTCTATAAATTGTAATTTTATTTGAAAATAAAATTAACCCTATTTACGAGAAACGCACACATATTTTACTGACACTTTTTTCTGCTCTGTTTTGTGTTCGCCTTTGAAAACTCCCTTCGTTAATAGCTGGGAGAATTTTATAAAAAGTTCTTTTTTTACAAACCTTAGTTAGAGCTTGTAATAAAATGATTTACAATCAAATCATTTATTTAAATCTGTTTATATTTGTCGATTTCTATGTAAATAGCCTTAAGTATATGTAAATAGATTTTATTTATTTTATTCCTTTTTTTCTCCATTTGTATCTTTTGGCATATGTGAGAAATTGTGTTTGTGGGTGTTAGATACTTTTGCCCATTACAAGTGTTGTTGTTAAATATACAGTAGATTTTGAAGCATAATCACATTCATTCATATAGTAGCTTTGTACATATCCATAAGGCTTTATGTAAAATTTGTTGCAGAAAAAATATATATAAATTGTATTATTATCAAATGAACAATTTTGTGTTGTGTAAATAATTTTGCCTCAAAAAACAAGTAAATGTACACTAATAGACATAAATATTGTTTAAATTAATTTTAATAAATACCTATCTTCTTTTCGTATTCTAGTAATTTTAATTTATGTAAATATAAATATCATTTGGATATATACGATTTAATAATTTTTGCTGATATATAGATTTGTTTGGGTCTCTTTCATCTAAAAAATATTTACAATGAAATGGATTCGAAATCTCTATTTTTATTTGTATGTATTTAAGTTCAAAACTTTAAAATATTTAATTCAGGCGAAAACTGTGTAGTAAATTGACTTAGTTTTTATATTTTTATACGATCTTTAAATGTCCGTCCGTCTGCGTGTCTGTTCAAAGATGGCTAGTTCTCGGTATAGACCACATAGTGGACTGAAATTTGGCTTAAATATTTGTCTAATATAAGGTTTGTTTGGTATAAAAAATTTCTTTATAAGCAAAAAAAATTATGGACCATATACTAGAGAAGCTTAATGTTCATCATAACACTTATTAACAGAGCTAAGCAGTATATTTTTCATATTTTCATAGAACACTTCCTTTGGAGCCTATTTTAGTAATTTGAAAGGAACATTTTTGCATATTTTTTTCTCAAAAGCATACTTTTGCATATATTACACTACAGAGTAAAATTTTTCATATTTTACAATTTAGAGAAAACTTCTTAATATTTTGTACCCAATGGAATTTTTTACATAATTTTCCTTTTATGAAATTTTTTTGTCACATATTTTTTATAAATACAATTCACTAAGAATTTTCATCTTATAAATTCATAGACATTTTGTAATTTCCTGATACAATGTATTAGTTTGGAATGTTTCTAAGTGCAAAAAGAATATATTGTTAAGCAATTGCTAATAAAAAAAGCTATTTTTAGCATGAATAGTAGATAATTTAAAATTAACCCAAACTGACCGAGGATGTTTTTTGTTTCAGATATTGAAGAATTTTTCAAATATAGATCTATGGGTCCTGTGAAAATTTATCGTTTATCTTAAAAAAAAAAATGCTTTTCTTTTTTTTGGCAAATTTTCCTAGGGAAATGTAATTTAATATTAGCTATAGTATGGTATTGCATATCTTACATATTGAACATCCACTATTAAGTGTATCCACTATTTCTATTTTCTTGAAGCTGATCAAAAATATAAACAAAATTCCATTTAGATAAGTACAATTTCGGCTTTACAATTTTTCTGTTCTACATTTAATATGATAAACAATCACGTTTTGGTTTAAAAGAGTATGTAAAGGACTTCATCAATAATATCGCTATAATCTTTAAGCCATTCGACAAAAGTCCTTCAGACATATACACTATTGTAACTCTCAAGTTATTCTACGATTCATTGACGGACAATTTTCCGAGAAAACACGTTTTATTAAAAAAAAATACATTTCTTGACAAAATTTTCAAAGGAATAAATAAAAAAAAAAATATTATTTCATACTACTAACTTAACTTAGCAGAACTCTCGATTTCAAATGTGTTTTTTTTGTGCAGAGATATTAAATATTCTTTTTTTAGAACCACATTATTTTTCAACTTATTATGTCTGTATCTTTTTTGTAAATTTTTAAAATGTATTGTTTAGACCTATTGCATTTCAGTTCCAAAATATATGGAATGCCAAACATGTAACTAAATTACATGTTTATTTGTTAAAAGCAAAACGTTTTTATTTCATCCAAAACATTTTCACATATTTTAAATTCAGAAAGAAAGAAACAAAATAAAGAAATTTTGTGATATTTTTAGCAACATTTAAGAACCTGTTAAGTGACCGGTTCGCATAACATCAAAATTAGAAAAAAACTTATAGCTTGGATCACCTGTTAACCGCTTGATAAACACTAGTTTTAACACTATATATTTTTTTATATATACTTTTTTAATATCATGTATTCTTCCAAACTTTAAAGTCCTTTTTAGAAAAAATTTTATATCAAGGAAAAAAACTGAGTACTCACATTATTGTGCACTGTCTCTAGTTTCATACGTATAATGACTTGGTCTTGTGCGAATATGTAAATAGTAATAAAATTTGATATAAATAAGTGCTATATAGGTAAATGATGACTTAATGCTAAATATTTTATTCATCCACGAAATTCTTATCATCGAACAAATTCTACACCAACAATTTGAATGTATATGTATATAATGAAATATATGTATGAATAATATAACACTTTAAAATTAGAATTTTTTAAAGTCATCGAATACCAAATTTAATTTCATTTATAAATTTATATTGAAAATCTCACCAAAATGGAAAGTCGTAAATACATTATTTATAAATAAAACGTAGCAGTTTTCTCAACTGTAGAAGCATCTTTTGATATAAATTAAAAATAAAACAATGAGTAATAAATATCTCACATGTAGTTACCTTAACCCCGTTAAACCCCAAAAACAATAAAATGAAAACTGTATAAAAGATTGTCTTAAAACAACGTTTATAGAAAACAGAAATGGCTGTTTTATTTACGCATATTTATAAACATATGGATTTTGAGAGAGGGTAAAAATGCATAATCCCATAAAAAAAACATAGAAAATAACTAGAAGTCCAACACTTTTAATTTGCTCAGTAAAAAAAAAAAAAAAAATACTATATTCATACTTATAAATTAGTTCTGAAGAAAGTTGTACTAACATATACAAAAAGTTCGGTTTTTGTTTTCACAACTGAGTTACTTTTTTTTTTGAACAAGTTAGACTTCTATTTGTTTTCTATGACGAAAACTTCCCTTTTCGAAATGTTTTTATGAAATGGAAAATTTTAAACATAAAACAAAAGTTAATATTTGAAATCAATAGATGGTATTTTATAAATAAAAAAAGGGGCCATGGGAGGTTGGCTTGTTACTTTGTACCGTTGTAGAGCAGTAGGTGAAAAGGTAATAAAACTGAAATGCTATACATGTTTTAAGCAGACAACCTCCCCACTGAGCACTCGTGGAAAACACATAAATACAAATTGGTTAAAATGACTTTGATGATAATGATGATTGTGATAGTCGTAATGACGATGATAAAAGAAAACACATTCAAATAAAATTCTTACTTAAGATAAACATTTTCAATAAACATTATTAAAGGATCAACCAAAAAATTTTAAACAATTTATATCCTTTCACAAACGGTATCGATATTTGTTTATTTGTACACTAAGAATAAATTAAGGCATAAATTTATTTAGTCTGTATTTGCTTTGTTCGTTAACCCTATACTTTAGATTGACTTTTTATACTTTTTAAACTTGGCCATTTATTTGGCTCATAAAACAAATACAATGAAGTCAAATGGATTTTAGAATAGAAATCGTTGAGCATTTAAATGAAATTTTAATAATATTAAAGTTTAAATTTAGTTTCATTCTTTCTTCAGATGATGTTTTTTTAGGACAGTAGTAGTTATGAGAAGGAGAATTATATAATAAGTTAGTTGTGATAAAAGATGAAGTTTTCTCAGGGTGAAGTTTTAGTGGTTAGTTGTGGGTGGTGTTTAGAAAGAAATAGAGAATCATTTATACTTTACCTCAATTAAAATGCGTTGTTGATTGGTTGTTTGTTGTTTAGAAATAATTTGTTGTTGGAGTTGTTGTTCAAGATGTTGTAGTAGTATTTTAATATAGTTGTTGTAGTTGTTGTTTTAACATAAGTTGTTGTAGAGTAGTTGTTGTATTTTTTTTTATACATTTGTTTTATAATAAATCCATAGTTTATTATTGTTTATTTATAAAGTTATTTAATTACATATATTTTTTAACAGTTTTAGTAGTAGTTACAGTAGCAGTTCATTTAGTAGAAGTTGTAGTAGTAGTAGTAGAAGAATAGGTAGAGTAGTAGTAGTAGAAGAAGCAGTTTTTCAACATAAATTTTTCAGTTTTTTTTTTTCAAAAAGCAATACAACACAAAAAGAAATAGACAAAGAATAATTGTTAAATCATTTTTGTTTAAATCATAATTACAATAAATAAATTAATATCTTAAAATTTAGTATAAATTACAGAAAAAATTGAAATTATTATAAATTTATATAAAACAATTGAAGAAAATTAAACAAGCGCTACAAGAAAAGGCGAAGAAGAGAAAAAAATTATAAAATATTTAAAATAGGTGATTAATAAAAGAGTTTTAAAAAGAAAAACTTCTTATGAAGATACTGACTATTTGAATTCAATAAAGAATTTATTGAAATTCAACTAATCAATAAATTGTGTAGTCAATGCCTCTAAAAAATTATATATTTTTTATTTAATTAATTAAATTTCATACCCGAAATGCTTATTACTTATAGTAAAATGGACATCTTTTTTTCTGTTTAATTACCTTTATAACAAAATTATTATAATTACTTTTCAATAAAATAACATAATATTAATGCATGATCAACCGAAATTTGATGTATTTTTTTTTTTTTTTTTTTAATGTTACTTAATGTAAAAAAATTTAAGTAGCTGGATAATAAAATTAAACAGCAGATATCTAAACAGAAGAATATAGATAAGTTAATCCCTGGGAATACTGTAGCAGTATTTTTGGTGCGATACCTGCGATTAGAAAATTTTGGGCATCATTGATATACATTTACCCAGGACAGTTAACTTAAATACAGGTGTTTTCTATTTCATTTATACTTCTGATCTTTATACATTTGCAAATGTTAAAGTATTTTTTAGTTTCCAACCAAAATTCGTTACATCAACTAAGGAATGATATGACAAGCAAATGATAAAGTTATAGTCTAATTAAGGAGAAGAAAATCTTCGCTTGTGACAATATTAAAAAATTAATTTATTCGAGTGTTATTATTTCGCTTCGTTTATGGACTTAATTGGTGTCATTAAACCAAAAGTCTTATAAAGCTTAGAGAAGAAAACAAAAAGATTTGTTCAGTGCACAATAAATCAACATCTAAGTTTTCCGTATTGTGCATCTTGATGATCTATTTGATTTCAGTATAGCAGTTGTATAATAACGTAACATTACCACCATCTTCTGTATTAATGTCAATGATTAAAAAAATTATGTTGTGAAAAAAAATTCCAAAAAGGAAAGCGAAACCTCAGCGATTCGCCGAAGATTTCATAGAACAGCGATCAAATAGTCTAAATTTGCTTCTTGCTCTGTTGGTTATCATTTTCTGGCTCCTTCTGCGTAAAATTTTATTTGAACTTGAATAGAGAGCTTTGCAGAAACTTAGATTTCTTAAAAAAACATATAATCGGTACGCTGAAGAAAAGTCCTATGCACAGTGGGGCAGAATTTACATTTTGTAGATATAACTATGTAACTTCTAATCGACTGTTTGTATTTACACGAAATTTTACATAGGCGTAGTAGAAGAGCGTACAATTTTAAATGTGGGAGAGACGCAATACAGACCCTTCAAGAGTGGAGCTATTGAGGCTCAAAGTAGGATACCTCTGATATGAAATTATTTTCAGCGCTTGCCAAATTTTTATTTCTCATACAATTTGAAATATTTTTACATCTTCTTAAAGCCCTCGACAAGAACTTTGTCTCTTACTGTTTGCAAGTTATTTGCATTTGAAAGTTCAACTATCTCAATTTTGCAAAAGCGTGATGCACTTTTTCAATATATCCCAATGTTTTTGTCTGATTTTTCTAAAGTTTTTACACAGTTGTTTAAAGATACTTTATATGAAAATTTTGATTTAGCCTGTTCTAAATTCCCAAAGCCTAAATCTGCATATCAAATGCAGGTTCAAAAACTACAATGTGTTCCAAAGAGTTCCCCAAATTTTCTAGACCTGCAATAAATGTGAACTCTATGGGCACAATTACAGAAATCCATTTTTGGGCTTTTCGTCGGTTTTCTGAGAATTATTTCTACAATTCTTTTACAAAAATCTTAAGTTTTTCTGCACTTTATTATTTCAAATGATAAAGTCAACAATCGCCGAAAATATCATTAGCTCATCTTAACAAAGATTTTATTACAGGTCAAATATTTAAAGTTTCTTCAAAAACCAATTCTTTATAAAAATTTTACTTTAACTCTAAAACGCAGAAAAATTATGAACTCCAATTTTGTCAAGTAAATTCTTGTCTCTAGCTGGTGCAATTTGTAATTATATACAAAAAAACAGAAGTCAATATCTGTCATAGGCCCAAAATTACGCCGCTTTAAAGTTTAATATATCGCGAAAGAATTTCAAGTTAATCCAGTCAGCAGTTTAGTAGTTACAGATTTATTTCCATAAAATTTTGATTCTGCCCCACTGTACTATGTTTTTTCAACAAAAGTATTTTTTGTATGAAAGCCTTACAAAATTATATATCATAGCACCCAATATACATATTGCATAAGCTCATGCAATAAGTATGTATTAGTAAAAGTGGGAGAGCTTTTGAATATGTGCGTCATACCGACGATGCAGTATGAAAAATTAAAATCATTTTGATTTTAAAATGAATTTTTTCGAATGAATTTGATTGTATTTTTTTATATTATTTGTGAAGTATTTTGTTTGTCATTTCAAATTAATATTGAAAATATAAAAATATTTAATACTTTTTTGTTTTTAATATTTTTTTCTTGTTTCACAAAGATACAATTTTTGTGTAAATGTAGTAAATTCGACAATCATATACGTACAGGAGGATTCATCGGCAGTATCTCTCTGCATTGCGTGTCTGACCTTAACAATTTCAAAATTAATATATATAATATATATTGAAAAATATATAAATATTAAAAATTGATGAATAATATAGCTTTCGGATAGTAAACAAAAATAAAATATATATTTCAAAAAAAAAAAAAAAATACACATGTCTTTTCGTCAGCGCACCGACAATATAACAATATAAAACATATAACCACCACTTAAAATCTTTTATTACCACAATTAAGGTAATTGGTAAAATTAGGATTTCTAGTAGGGCTGATCAGCACTTTGCCAAATAATTAGTAAAAAATAAAACATATTTTAGGTTTGCTTTAATTCCAAATATTTTTTTCTTACTCTTAAATTAATATAAATGTAATGAAACTTCGGGTATGAAATTTTTAAAACTTATGTAAATTATTTAAAACAATGTGCCAAGAAAGTTCTTAATGAAAATATGTGCACATTAAAAAAGTGTAAAGAAATATTTATTTATAAAAAAAGGAAACATAACATTAAAAAGTAAAAGTGCTTTTTTATTAGCAACAAGCTAGTGAAATGAAATAAATTGAAAAGAAATTAATATAAAAAATATACAAGCCAATAATGATCAATAGATAGAAGTAATTTAAGCTCAAGCAAATAAATAGGAAAATTATTTGGTTTTTATCTTTTTTAAGTCTCGTATTTACAAGAAACTAGTGTTTTCTGTGATAGTGTACCGTGTAGAATTTATTTTATAAGTGTATCAACGCATTTTTTGTTTATAATAAAGTTTAATAGAATTTTCATAGAGATTTTAAAAATTATTTTACATAATTTTAATTTAAAAATTATAAAACCTTATATATATATATATATATATATATATATATATATATATATAAATTATTTAAAATATTTCATTACCACAATCAGAGGTAATTGGTAAAATTAGGATTTCTAGATATGTAGGAGAAGATATTCCTATACAAAAGCAATATATTGGAACTAGAATAATAGGTTAAAAAAAGGGTCAATAGGCCTGTTTTGACTTAAATTCCTTTTTGTATTTTCCTACATCAAGTTAAACATGAAGTATTCTGAATGTGCAAGTTTTTTTCAATTGAGTATAAAATGGATGAGTTTTTTAGAAAAATTTTCTTCACTCTTACTCTGATGAGAAGCTCTAACCTTAAATATCGCCCCATAAATAAGTTTCATTTAATTCTTGATCGAAAAATAAGAGATCAGATTGTATGAGATATGTCTTACAACCCCGACTTTGGGGGTTATGTCTAGAAAGAGCTTCCGATTCAATATTATTTATACGGATACTTTTAGAAAATTATTGAAATTGTGAAATTATCAAACATAAAATATTTATTTTCTTCTAATTGAAGCAAGGTTATTCCAAATTTACATGTTAGATGGAGAAAATAGTTGATAATTTTATTTTTTATAGGACTTTGTTAGACCAATATAAATCAATTATTTGTAATAAAATCCAATATGAATCATGTAGTCAATGACTACGCTAAACTAGGAAAAAGTTATTTTCACTAAAGTTATAAAATCATCTTAAGGGTATTTACAACCCAGGCACAATTCAAAAGTAAAATAAGATTCTAGAGTCTCATAACTCATTCTAAAATTCTCTAGCAATCATTACTTTAGAAGATTGAGGTAAAAATTATCATTTCCAGGAACGCATAAAAAAATAAAATTTTTGTAAATATTTTTCGAAAACGTCGAAATCCATTGAAAGTCTTACACCCATATAAAGACTTTTTGTACACTTTTAGTCTTTATTTTTTTTTTAATTATGTTATGCTATAATCTACACCAGAAAATAAAATATTTATTTAGTCCTAATGACTTTAAGTTGAAACATTTTATTTATTAGCTTTTCTTTAGAACTTCATTTCCATTTAAGTTCCTTAAGGCGTTGAATTACTGGAATTGATTATCAAAATTTATTCAGATAAAACATGCAATTTCATTAAAAAAAAACTTCAATTTATTTATAATTTTTAGCAAAATGCTTTGGCATAATTAATTTTGATATGCTTGCTTCATAAAAAATTAAATATAAATTTATTACATATCTGGGGTGATAATTAGATATTATTAAAAAAGGGCCTCTGGTGCAATAAGCATCATTATATAATCGAAAAAAAAAAAAAAATAAAAATAAATACAATTCAAGTAAAGAAAATCAAACAAATTAACAATAAATTTTTTTGTCAATTACTTTTTTAAATCAAGTCAATAATAAGTTTAAGTGGAAAAAATATGTTATAAAAATGCTAATAAAATCTTTTATAATTGAGTTATTACAATGAAATTAAAAATAAACGAAATGTCAAATTAGTAAATGTCAAGCTAAGTTTAAAATTATTTTCAAAATAAAATATTTTATTAATATGAAAGTAATAGTAGTTATAATAATAATGATAAAAAGTATTTTATCATAACTAAATTTGTGGCAGATGCAATTCTTGTTCAATTAATTTCACAATATAATGTATGAACGAAAAGAAAAAAAATTAGTTGAGACAAAATCATTTACCGCCTGCAGCATCTGTAGAGCATGAGTTTTGTTGTTTAGAAAAAAAGGGGAAAGAATAATAGAAAATATTGTTTTTTTTAGTATCACTTTAATATACTAAAATGTTAGTTATTTATTTGTTTTACTTGATTTTATTTCTTAGCATAAATAAATAATACTGATTTCATTAAACAAATCGATATTTTATTCATGTGAGAGTTAAAATGTTTGTATGTATATGGGATTATTATACAAATATATAATTCGTTTCGTTTCTTGTTCAATACACACTTGACTGATTCTATTTTATTCGAGTGTGAAGTGAAGAAATGAAGAAAATTTAAGAAAACAAAATGCATTTAACTAATGAAAAATTGTCGCTCAAAGAAATGTGTTTTTTTAATTTTCTTTTGCTATAAGTTTATTTTAGATATTTGATTAATTAAATTAATTACTTATTATAAAATTTAGTTAGGCTTTAGATTGGTGTACTAGGTGTAAAAATGTGTTTTAGTTACTTTGTGAAAATTTTGTAAATATGTCGCTCAATTTTATGATTTCAATTGTGTATTGCTTAAACTTATTTTGATAATATGTATGGAATTAAACTAAATGTATTTGATTTTCTGTAATGAATTTACGAAAATTTTGCTTAAATTTTATCATACTCGTACAATAACATAAGTATTAACTGCATATTTTTTATTATATGTTTATAACCGGTATGTGGGCCATTATCAAAACTTTTTAACCTGACTGCAACTGACTTTAATCCTTAATAAGTTTCGTCGTAATACTATTTAAAACAAACGAGTTACAAATCGGAACTCTCATGACTTGAAGTTAAGAAAGTGAAAATTTTAGACCATAAGTTTAATTTTTTAATCATGTTTGTTGTTCAAAGTTTAAAATTTTTTTAAAAACTTGTAAAAAGACTAAAAATAACTTCACTTTTTCTCATTCTTCGCATGTTTGTACTTTTAGATCTCATTCGATTCTATATAAACTAAACGGACTTTGTGGATAAATTCCACACCTTCTTTGTTGTTGTGCAGACTTTCAACAGTTTTAAACAGCGTAGACAAATTTTGATGACAACATTTTTTATATTTATTTTTATATATTTTAAATTTTTTGGTTTTTTACGCAAGTCTGTGCGCTCCTCAACGGATTACAAATTTCGAAACGGGGATTGATACTTGTTGTAATTATGCACATTTCGTAGTAAATAATCTCAAAATTTATAGAATTTAATATATAGAACGGCGATAAATATAATTTATCGTGACCATAAATTTAAGTCAAATGTCTTTAATAGTTGAAAACGGGACACTTTTTTCAATTGAGATTTTACTAAAGCCCATCACATGGATAAACTAAGCACGAAATTGACCATAATTGTCAAATTTTGCGGACAAAAATAAATCCTTAGATTAAAAATGGATTACAATATTAATTTAGTATATGGAGAACTACTTTAGATATGATCCACATTTTACAGAAAATTTTGAAAAATTGCGATGTTTAGTATAAAAATTATTTTTTAATTTTATTAGGAAACCCTAAAATATAACACACTAATACTAACACTGTTTGAGTATATTAGTAGATTTTGATATTACGCGTAATTTCTACATAAATTCTACTTTGTAAAAATTTTTATATGTTCAACATAAAACCGCTTTTACACTCCCTGCACGAAAAGATTTACGCAAACTGATTCTACATGCGTTCGAGTAACTTTATGTTTATAAAAATGAATTTTGATGTGCCATCGAAAAAAAAAATAAGATCAAAAATCGAAAATTTTGTTGATAATAGTCCATATACGTATAACTAAATGCAGTAATTGAACTATATTTTTTAGCCAGCAACATATAGCTTTCAAAAGATGAAGAAGATGTAGAGTTACCATTAGGAATTGTTGAGAGAGTTCTGCAGAGATACGACTTTAGATACATTTTCATGATTCCTATTAAAGACTTCAGAAGTTATGGTCTTAAAATTATAAATTCACTATTGGTGTAAATTATATATATAAATTAGTCATTCCTTTTGTGATTTTCACAATTTCCATGGGAGGGAAAAAGAGTTTACATTTTTTGGATCTTTGTAAGAAATGAAGTCGAAATGACTATGTCCGTCAGTTGGAATGAAGCCAACCCATAACTTCACCATATATATCAAACGAACGGAAATCCTTTCGAGAATTTTGCTATTGAAATTCAGCAAAAGCGGTTCATAAATATCGGGCGTATGTCCAAAAAGTGGTTTTTAGAGGTCTTTTGATTTTTCAAAGCCTCTATATAATCATTTTTTCACACTAAATTCGCAAATATTTTTTGGAATTTTTTTTGGTGAAGAAATGTATTAATTTGGTCAATAAGTAACATAGATATCGACCGAAACACATTTTTAGACTTTTTGATGCTCCTGTATAAGCTCCTACAGAGATAGGCCATAAATATTTTTCTAAAATTTGGTTTTTTTAATCAATAAAATCGGGCCATAAACAACGGAGATATTGGCAAATATTTATTTAATATCTGCATCTCTCATAGTTCTTTTTATAGCAAATACACTAATGTTTTTTTTTTTTTTAACTTTTTTAAGTACCTATATAAGCTAGGGGCTCTGCTTTTTCACAGAAAATTCGAAAATTCTTTTTGAATTTTTGTGTTGAAGAAATGAATTGAGACTTTGTGCGGATCTTATATAAGTCATGGATTTCGTTCTTGCACAGGTCTGTCACAAATAATTTTTTTTTTTTTTTTGAATTTCGAATTTTTAAATAAACTAAATGATTAATTTTTTCTTCATTTCCTTTTATTGTTGTTGCAGTTCTTTGTACAAGGAAGCAGTGGTTGTTTTTTATATATATGTATACAAAAATATATAAATATATTTCTGTATACATGGACGTTGTTTAGTTGACAACAGAGGCATTGAAATGACTATCTGTGTTGTCGTTTTTTGTATATGCATGCAACGTTTGATTTGTATGCTTATTAAACTGCACCAAAATTTACCTATTTCTGAATATTGAACGCAAATACCCCTAAAATCATTCACTGGGTTGCAAAATGATATTGTTTGAAATACTAGTGAAATCGGAATCGTTAATCAGTGCCGCATAGGACCTCAAGTTTGTATGGTGCGTTTATATAAGGAAAATATTATTTTTTATAGTTTCTACATAAATTTAGCCATTAAATACTTTGCTTTATAACAAACTGTTTGAAAATCGTAATCTCAACATAATTATCTATGAAACAAGGTATAAAAAGAAAAAAAAAAAAATGGTTAAAAATTATTAAAGTTATTACGAATTCCCCGAATTTATGTGTTTTATACCACTTGTGTACAAACAAATATTTTGTGTTTAAGAAATGTGAAAATGAAATCTGTAGCTAAAGGGAAAAACTAAGTATATAACTTAAGTTATGTCGTTTATTATTTTCTTAATTTTTAGAATTGTTGTATTTTATTATATATTGTGTAAATTTTTTACACAATTTTTCCATTATTTTAGGAGATGGTAGTCTGTATAACAATATAATTCGCTTGGTTTTACTTTTTTACCAAATATAAAAATTTTGCAAATTGACATATGTTTTTTTTTTCATATTTCTAATATTAAAAATAATGATTTAATTTAATATATTTATTTGAAATATGTAGACAAAAATTTTATTTTCATAGTTTTTTAGAAATTGAATAATTACATAATTCAATATATTCAAGATATATTTTAAAATTTTAATTTGAAAAAAAAAAAATTATAAATTGAGATATTATTTAATCAAAATAACTATTTTATAAAGAGAAAAGCTACACTATTACTTTTTTGCAATACTTTTCGATAGTCAATATATATAATGGTTTGAAAAATATATCAAATAATTTTTGTATGAATTGCGGATATATTTACATGGTAGATAATTGAAAACTGTATACCAACGATCCTCAATTTCAATCTAAAACCAAAAAATGGTCACATGAAAAGTAATTAATATCAATTATGCAGTTTTTGCTTTTTGCCACAGAAATGCCATTTTTAATTAAATTTAAAACATAATTACTGAAAAATAAGTTTTTGTTTCTGCAATATAATTCAAACCTTTTTGAAAGACTTGATTAAAAAAATGTTTAACTTTTTGAGGTTGTTTCAAAACTCAAATTTCAAACTTTTAAAAATTTTTTTAAAAAAATATCAAAAAAGTTCGAATAAAACTATGCTGGTTTATAGAAAATGCAACAGAAAATAATCGTAAAAAAGGATTAGGTCAATACCTTGTATGACTACGTCGTACCGGTGATTTAAGTTTTGAGGATTTCAGCAAAAAGGTATTTTTTGTAGTTTTAAATTATAAAGTAAATTGTTTTGAACAGATTTGTTCTGAATAATATAAAAAATATCCTAAAAAAACATGTTGAAGTATTTGACAAAATTGGACAAGGATAACCTTTAAAACCTAAAAGTTAACTATCAAAATTTGAAATATTTAAAATTTTTATGGAAAACATCACGATAATTCATTTTTTAAACTGGATTTGGATGCAATGACCTCTGTGAGGAATTTCGATGGTTTTTGATGATTTTTGATCAGAATGAGGTAATTATTATTTTATTTGTTCATGATACTAAATAATAAATTTTACTTTTCAGTATATATAAGAATAGGTCCGTTTAAAAGAATGCTGATCCCAAGCTCAGTTGTGGGTTAAATTTGACTTTTTTACTTTTAATATCGGACGTTTTTCAGTTATATTTTTGTAAAATTTTATTGAAATACAGATAAAAATAATTGTGTTTTCCTTATGTTTTTGTATTTTAAAGGTTATCCTTGTCCAAGTTTCCTAAAAACGTCAGAATGTATTATTTGAAATATTTGTTGTCTTATTCTTTAATAACTTTGTTTAGTCTGAATAACAGTTCAACAAAATTGACTTTATAACGAAAAAAAAGTCTTTCTGCCGAAATCCTCAAAATTTAAGTTGCTAGTCATACAAGATATTGAACTAATTATTTATAGTTATTATTCGAACTCTTTTGAATTGTGTTTAACAAAATTTTTAAAAGTTTGAAATTGCAGTTTTAAACAGCCTTAAAACAATCAACACTTTTTAAACAGGCATGAAAATAATTTGAATAATCCTGCAGAAAAAAACTTATTTTTCAGCAGTTGTGATTCAAATTAGGTATTTCTCTTTAAAACACATTAATGCTCTTGATAAGTCAATATAACTTAAGGTTTTTTAACCGAAATTTTAATTTTATATCTTATTTGATAGATAAGTATGTATTAAAAATTCGTTACTGCCCATTTGACTCGAAAGTGTCATTTATTAATAAACTCTGTTCACGCGATATTTTATGAAATTTGTATAAAATCAGGGTTTTTCAGTTGCGGAAACATACATTTTACCAATATTTATACCAATTATATGGAAGTTAGTAATAATTCTATCAGATGCCTGGTTTCAACTCTTGGAAATCACTTCACTTCTTTTGAATTATTTTCTCTAACTTTAATTTCGCTTATGCGCCCAAATATTCTTCTCTAAAAAGCAGTGAAATTTAAGAAATCGTATATTTTTGGTTTAATTTTCTTTATCGCATAATCTTTTACCATACAATAATATAGTAAGTGGTTATATAATGTATGAATTTACTTTTTCTTGTCTCCCGACTGGTTATTAATAAAATGAATCAAAAAATCCTCGAAAGTTTCTAGTCAGTTTTCTATATTTTTTAGATTTGTATGATTTTTAGATTTATAAAATTCAAAGAAAAAAGTGAACGCAACTGAAATTTAATTATATATATATATATATATATATATATATATGTGTAATTATTATCAGAAGTAGACGTCAATACGTATTTAGAAAAAGTTGGTTTTTTTAATAATTTTGTTGTTTTTGCCAAACAAGGAATTTTGTGAAAAACCAATTGAAAATTCTTCCACTAGTTACTGCAAAAAATGCTTTACTTTTCTTTCTTGTAAAAACAATTAAAGCTGATTCATGATTTGCGATTAAAATAAGTTTTACTTGATGCAATGCGAAAAGTCATAATTTTTTTTTTGCCTGGAATCTGCTTTTGAAGTTGGTAAGTATTAATATTAGTACTACATTTAGCCTCGTTTTTATATTCGCTCCAATTTATCTTTTATATTTATTCTGAAGCTATTTAAAAACAATTAAACTCACAAGAGATATTAAAGAAAATCCCTTTTGAGTTTTAAATTTTACTCCCAGCTTCCAACAAACAAATTTTTATGCAATCAATTGTTAACAGAAGAAATTGTAGTATGTTTTTAAGTAATTAAATTAAAATTTTATCCACTTTCCTTTTTGAAATTTATTAAAACTGGCATTATAATAATATAAGGCGCTAATTGAAAATGTATACCAATCTATAGGTGCTATTGTAGTTTATGTCGGAATCAAGTAGTACTTAAAAATAATTACGCGTTTGAATTTCGTGCAAATTTTAACGGTTTTTTGTCTGTATTTTTGTCACTGAAAAATTTATTTTATAGTTATATAAACCATATAACTATACATGACTCGAATATATGTAGAACCAGTTCACGTTAATCATTTCGTGAAGGAGGTGCCTTCACCAAATGATTAATGTTTTTAGTTGAACATATAAACATTTTTACAGACTAGAAGTTTATACATAATTCTGGTAGAAATTATGGGTAATATCAAAACCTGCTGATGTATTCAAATAAAATTTATGATATTTTAAATTTTTTATGGTATTTGCCCATATAATTTGTGAAATTTTTTGATGCATCTCAAATACAGGATTACGGGTAAGATAAAGTTTTAAAAAGGAACTAAAATTGAATTAAGTTCGAGTGAAATTCTATTTAGTTTGCTTTCGTCATTGATTTCGACCTGCTTATAATATTGATATGTCACATTTCAGCAATTACAATAATTCTTAGGGATATGTAAGTAGTTACGTTTATTCTGGTGAATTTTTTAATGAAATAAATCATTACAAATTTTATAAATTTGAGTTACTATGATTTGATTATTGAATTGCTACTTAATTATTCTTCAATAATTTTAATATATTAAACAAACAGTCTGCCAAGAAATTGTTTTTACAATGAACAAAAAATTATAATTTCAAATTTATTTTACAAAATTCGGAAATGTTTTTTAACATTACAAATTTGTTTTGTTTTATTTTATTTTTATATGTATTTCTTTAACGGTTATAACTAAGAAAGTACAACAACAAAATCTACACACACCCTTTAATCAACCTGTCAAGAAATTGTTTGTACGTATGCATTTTTATTGCCATTTGGAAAAATTCTTGGAATTTTGTAAGGTATTTATAGTCATCCGTGCTTCACTGTGACACTTAGAATCACATAAAAAAATAATATGCGTTCTGGATTATAATATATATCACCAGTGATTCTCAAATTATATATTAAGTCAAGGGAAAGAACTGTAAGAGATAAAATTTTTAGGTATTATTACAAACCCCAAATCGGAACAAGTGTCAAAGATGTTACAATGTATTCCTTATCAAAACAAATAATTAATATTGTATTAAATCGTTCCAAAACTGACGAAACTTTGGAGCATAAATCTATTAGTAGCCGTATACATAAAACACTCAGCAGAGTTTAAAGAAAAATAAAGGGAACCTTGCAAATATTCATCAGGACTCCAAGAAGTGTATATAATTTTTTGTCCTTCAAGAAACAATAAGAAAAACACTGAACGAATACAAATATAGGTTGAAAGCTATATCGAAATAAACACTCTTATCTGAAAAAAATGTTGAAAATTATTGGCATTCGCTATGATACGTTCTGACAAGCCTACTAATTTCTAGGGTGAATTTATATTTTGTGGCAACGTTAAAATTATATTGTAGTACAGTTTAATCTAGCCAAAGTAAGGGGGAATCTTCAAAAGCCTTTAGAATTAAAAAAAGAGATATTCATACATTAATATTTAAAAAATATTCTTAAATACAGACACACAAACGTATTTTGTATTTGTACTTTTTTCAAAGTAGTTTTAAATTCGATAAATTATATAAAATATCATAGATGTGCAACAATACTAGCAGGCTTTATAAGCTCGTTTAATAAAAAAAATTCCTATCATCGAAAAGATGATAAACTTCTTATTTGTGTTAAATATCCAAGCAAACAGTCCAAACTTGAATCCTATGTTAAATCTGTGCCTAGACGAAGTCACACATATATGAAGAAGAAAGAGGCTAATAGGTATTACAATTCCAATTGGCTATGACATTAATGTATTAATTTGTTTGATGAAAAAGGTTCCCGAAGCAGTTATACATGCCAGTTATTGCCGTATTAAATTTTAAACCCCGTAAATTAGTAAATATATTAGTTAAATATTCATATTAAAAAGTAATACTTTAGCTGAAAATTATATACTTTTTTAAAAGTCATGTTTTCTTGCAATGAAAAAACATAGATTAATAATTATGCAGTTATCTGAGAAATAAAAAGCATAACTCAATTGTCTGAAACCTAATTCATGCAAGTAATTTTTTTGAATATTTAGTTTAATGCTCCTCCCATATAACCTTCTAGTTGTATTCTATACTTCAAAAAATATTAATGCTATATTTCATTTAAAGTTTTCACAAAATTAATTTTTGCTTTGTAAAATGAAATTTCTTCATATGAAATATATATGATATTTCTTGATTACTCATACAGTAGTTTATAAAAATGAAGAAATGAAAAAAAGCTGTTGAGAAAATGAAACGTTCAAGAAGAAATGAAATGATATCAACTCAGTGTATAAATGAAGATGTCAAATACTTGACATTATTCTGACTACTCAAACGTAAAAGAAACATACATACACTAACACGCAAAAAAAAAAAAGAAAATATCAAGTAAGAAAAATATTGTTGTTCAAGCCCGACCATATAACACCCCATTGTGTATGTCCATAAAAATTCGTGGAGATATCTTATATTAGACATATGGGAAATTGTGGACCGATACTTTTACCAAGTGTAAAATAAAATATACGAATACAGAATAATACGTTAATGCTAACATTTATATGAATTTCTACACATTAGGGTGACTCCCGAAAGTGGGTTTATATGGAAGTTATGGTAAATTATGGAGCGATCCTCGTTAAATTTCTCGCTGTGATTTATACTTATATAAAACTTATTTATGTCGAATATAAACTTGATACTAATATGTGTATGTGATTTATGCACGTAAAAGTGATTTTCAGAAGAGGGTTTTATATGGGAGCTATGTGTCAATAATGGTCAGATCATCATGAAAGATTGATACTTATACAAAACTTCTTTTCGCCGGATTTCATTAAAATATTGTTACCTTTAGGGCATTTGTTAAACCCCTATTCCAGGAGGACATATGTATGTATGGGGGCTAGGTAAAATAATGGACCGATCATAACCAATTTCAATAGGTTTCTTCTTTGTGTCATGAAAGTCCTACGTGCCAAATTTCATTGAAGTATCTTCACAAGGTTTACATGGATAGCCAGCCATCCAGCCGTCCGGTCAGCCAGCCGTCCAGCTGGCAGAATCAAAAAGTGATTCTGAGTAGATTGGTATACTTTAAGGTGGGTATTGGATGATTTTTTTCTGTGCTATACAAACATTAGCATAATACCCCAACCACTTATGGTGGTGTAGGGTATAAAAACAGAGACTCAGATCTGGGATAAGCAAATTGCAAATTCTCGTACACCTTGACAAAAAATATGAAGTGGATAAATGTACTAAACTTAGGTGTGTGAGTATGAATAAAAATGTCAGCACATAAGGCTCTGTATTTGTGAGTATGTGTGTAAGGCTCACATAGTCCTGTATGTATGTATGTATGTATGTATGTATGTAAGTGTTTGTGTGTAAGTAAATATGAATAAAATGCAAATGACAAACCAGTGGCATAAAGTAAAAATGAAAAACCAACAAAGAAGGAGTACAAGACAGATTAAAACGAGGGTAGTGCCTTGAAAGTGTGCAAGATTTCTTTATTTTCTTTATCGATTTCTAAGAAATGGGAGGAATTATTTTACAGTGGTTTGATCTTAGACAATTGACACATTTGTAAGCAATAAATTGACAATTTTAGTATCAGGTACATACAGGGCTTTTTAATTATCTCTTGTTTAGTTAATATACTGTATATTGAAAAAAAAACGGGGCTGTGAAATGATATCTTAATATACGGGATATTATCAAAATTTTTAACCTGGCTGAAACTGAATTTAATTCTTAATAAGTTTTGCGGTAATACAATTTTAAACAAATCGGTTATACATCTGAACTTACAAAATTTGGGACTAAGAGAATGCAAAATTTTAGTACCATAGGTTTCGTTTTAAAATCATGATTTTTGTTAAAAGTTCAACAACTTAGAAAAAGGGCTGAAAATTACTTAACTTTTCCCATTTTTTACACTTTTTGCTCATGCGTTACTACCTTTTGATCTCATTTGATTTTATACAAATTAATTGGACTTGTGGATAAATTCTACACTTTTCCTGTTGTTTTACGGACTTTCAACAATTACATACAGGATAGCCAAATTTTGATGATAAAGTTTTTTAATTTTTTAGTTTTTTAAGCGTGGTCTGTGTGCCCCTCAACGAAATACAAATATTTTAATAGTTATTTCTACTTGTTGTTATTATGCGTATTTTGCATTATATCTCGTTGATACGGCCCAAATAGTCAACGCAGTAGATAATCACAAAATTTGAAAAACAAGAGCGAAAATTTTTAAAAATACACTTTTTCATTAGGAAGATTCAAAGTTTTATATGGAATAGCATGGATTACTGCGTGATCTTAGTTTTTTGCAATTTATTTTTTGAAATTGAAGGGTCATTTAAAATAAATTTAATGAAAAAGTTTTATGGACTATTTGAACATTACGTAAAAATTGCTTTTTTTCTGTTCGTATTTTTATATAGAATATTGTAATTTGTAAAAATTTTGAATATACAGATATAAGAAGGTGATAAATATTATTGATCGGAATCATAAATTTAAGTCAGATGACCTTGATAGTTGAAAACGGGATGATTTTGTCAAAACAGACTAAGGCACATTGTATTGACAGCACAAAATTGACCATAATTGACATAATTAGGTGGCTTCTGTAATGCTTAACGGAAATATAGAGACGCATCAAAAAATGTTAAATGGTAAAAATTTTATGAACCAAAATAATAAATAAAAACAAAAAAATCAAAAAAAAAAAAAAAATATATATAATAAAATTTAACTGGGTTAAAAAGGGATTGCAATATTAAATAGAATTTCTTTGTAATAAAATCTAATAAATTATATTTCCGTATTATATATAGAAAAATAACTTAAAAAATTCTAAAAAAATCGCAATTTTTATTATAAAGACAATTTTTTAAATTTATATTTTGATATTGCGAATAAGAATTATACATAAACTTCTAGTTTTACACATTTTTATGTGTTCAACTTAAAACCGCTATAATTATTGCACCGAATGCACGACATGATTCGGGCAAACTGATTCTACATCGAGTCACTTTATATTTATTTATATTTTACAAATGGAGTTTAATGTGCCATCAAAAAGATTTTATTATTTTATTTATTTATTTGTTTATTATTTTTTTCTTTTTTTGAAGGTCTAAAATCAAAAATTTTTTCTCATTACAGGGACTGATTTTATTTAAAGAAACTTTGATGTTAAAAATCATTTAATCAGAAAAGTAAATATCATTCCAACCTCGTATAATTGCGTCGATTTTTCTATTCTTGCCGTACATTCAGTTAAGAACAGTGACAATTGCAACGCGGGTGTAAATGTAAAATGATATATGTCACATAATGTGCATGTGTGCACCTTGTGTGTATATAATTATGAAAGTATGTAGTAATATGTGTGTGTGAATAAGCCATAATACAGGGTGTGTATTAATTTCCTTATTTCTTCTCTTCTTTATTGCCGCATTAAGTATGTATGTAGGTAAATGTAAGTGTATGTTTGTGAATAATATTTATTTTATACTTATATTTTTGCTATGAAATATTATCCACAACGTTTATATGGTTATTAATAAATTTATACAAAAATACTTTTAACATTTTGGTATTTACTTATATACTATGTTGCCTGTACGAGTATGAATTTATTTCAATATGTGTATTTATATAAGTATGCATATTTATGAATGCAATAAAAATATTTTCTTTTCATTATTCTTTTTTAGTTTTAATGAATTTTTGTATATTTTGCAATTGGTGCCTTTGAATGAAAAAGTAATTTTTACATATTTTTTTATTTTTTTCCTCTATTTTTGCTACGTGAGTTGTGATGGTTTGTTTATTCCATTTTATTGATTTAATTTAAAAATTTTTCTTTTATTTTTGGTTTTGATCAATATGGGTTTATGTAGCAGCAGGTTACATGTACAATTTACATATTTGTGAAGTATATATGCTTATACTTTTACGTTTACATACATTGAAATTATATTGGCCAAATTTGAATTCGATTTTTTTTATAAGGTGATTGCAATAAACAAACTATGCTGGGGTGGTTGGTTATATTATATTATTTTTTTACATTAATGCAGTTTTTTAGTCATGATAAATATTTTTTATTTTACTTTTATTTTTCTAAGATTTCCTTTCAGTATTTTTAAAATTTATTTAATGAAAAGGTAGAGTTATTTTTGGTTTTTGATAAATAAAGTAATTGTAGTCAATAATATGCAGTCATATGAATACAGTTAAAAGTATAATTTGCAAAGACTTTAGATTAGGTAGTTTAGTTGTATAAAATATTATCACTGGTGAAAATATAATAAGGAAATATCCTTATTGGGAATAGAATTAATACATAACTTGTTACGCTACAAATTTCTTGTTGTAAAATTTTATATAGAAAGAAATATTACTTTAAAATTGTGTTGACCTAAAAAAAATTAATCCTTCATTCCACGATAGATTTAAAAATGAAAAATTTTCGGCAGGGGGTCATTGGATTTTTTTTCTTATTTTTCAGTGGATTTTATTGATTTGAAAACCAGTACAATAACTATTAAAAATAACTTTTTTTTTTTTTTTGAAAGAAGCACTCACAACAAGAATGTAATTTTTAAAAGCACTTATAATAACTTTCTACCCATTTGATTTTAAATGTTTTTGCTTAATATATTAAACAAATATATTTGTTAAAGAGTTCATTAATAATTATTCTGAGACAAAGGATATTATAACACAATTGTCCCAGAACAGCTTATATTGAAATTTTAAGTAAGATATTATAATTTTTTTAATATCAAGGGTAGATGAAAGTTGAAAGGTTAAAGTTTTTCAAAAATGCATTCTAAAATTGCATTTCCATTATGAAAGGATTCTTAAGACTTAATACCATTTTTAAATTATTGTGTTTAAAATATGGCATATTCATCTTCTATATCTAATTTAAATCATTTAAATCAGAACAACTTATATTGCACTTTTAATTAGACATTCTAATTTTTATAATAATAAGGGTAGACGAAAATTGAAAGCGTAGAAATTTTTTAAAGATGCATTGTAAAATTGCATTTCCATTATGAAAGGTTTCTTAAGAGTTAATACTATTTTTAATTTATTGTGTTCGAGGACATATTCATCTTCTACATGTAATTTAAATCATTTAAATCTTCATACAGCTTATGGATGAATTGATATTAAAATTCAAAAACTTTCGATTTATTGTTTTTGGCTTTTCAAAAAATTAAAATCGTGAAAAAATAGCGATATTCAAATGGCACCATAGGTTATGTGCATGCCGAATATCAACAAAATTCAAAAACCTAAAAAACACTTGTGAGCGTTCTTTCACGGATTGAATATAATACTTTTTAAATTGAAATTACAATTCGGTGAAAAATGGTGACTTTTATAATACATTTATAAGAGCAAGGCTGCCAGATTTGAGGTTTTAACCCGAAATTTGGGAATTTATTTTTCAAAAAAGATTGTTGTTTAGGGATTGGGGAATTTATTGGGGATATCTAAAATGTTTTGGGGATTTTTCAGGGAAAATATGTAATAATTGAGTTCTTTTTTAAATAATAGAAGCAACGCATATGTAGAAAGCATATTTTCGGTTATGAATTTAACAAAATCCAAACTTTAAAATACCTTGAAATATGAAATTCAGAAGGCATCTTAATTCATTAATATCAAATCGTACCTAATTTAGTACAGCTGTATTATCGGCTTTTATTTTTAAGATTTAAAAAATTGTAGTTCTTTCCCCTTACTTATGCAAATCAGTATCAAATACCGATTTAAATGTAATAAAAAGTTTGAGGAATATTTTTGTAATACATATGTAGTTATGTAATAATAGTCATCCAAAAATGTTCTCTATAAAAATAAAGCAAAAATATTTGTCAAAATAAAAGAATAAATTTTCAATGATAAATCATCTTCTTTTTTTGAGTTGATTGGTCAAAAAGTATCTGGCAGCCATGTATAAGAGTCACTATTTTTATCACTTTCCCAATTTTAATTACTATAATATATGACGTTTTGTGACTGGCTTATCTTATCTTCTAGTATTTGAATTTTTAAAATATTTATATTTTATATTCTGCTAAAAACTTAATTATCGCAATTTTTCCTTAATTAAACAGTTATTTTATATTGTTTCATACAAGCCAGGATATAATTGACTATTTTGAAATTTTAAAGTATATTAACTTTGAAAGTTTTATTAATTCTTTTTAATATTAACTTAGAACTGAAGTTGTTTTCTTAATATTTGATTTCTTATCTACTTAAAGTATACTTTTTGCAGAATCTTGATGTATAAATAATATAAAACCGAATTTGAAATAAATAATTCTCATAGGTTAGATGGGAGATTTGAAGAACCCTGTTTCTTATTCTGAATTTTAAGTGCCAAGAAAGTTATAAACCTGGCGTTATAAATTGGCGTATGAAAAACATATAGTTGGATATTAATTAATACTAATCAGCAATTTAAATCAAATATAATTGTGAAAAAAATTTCGAAGGTAATTAAAGAATAAACATATATTTTGCTGCGTAAGACAAAAGTGATTAAATTTATAAAAGGAAACAACAGAGTATATTGGTCAGTAGAAACATATTTTGCAAACTATTTTAATACCATGCTAGAATGACCTGATGTTTTCGGGTTTTGAAAGAACTTAAAATTTAATCAAGTTGCAAAAATTCAAAATCACTAAATATTATTAAATGTTTCAAAATGAAAGTTGATTGTAAGTTTTAGAAAAACACTAATTTTCAAAGATACAAATTCTGCGATTTCTAATAAAAAATACTAATAAAAATTTTACGATTTATATTTGAATCTGAAATAATTTTCATTCTAATATTTTTTTTTTTAATTTTTTAAACTCTCCTAGAAATTATTTATTGGATAAAAAAAAAAAAAATATATATATATATATATATATTTTGCTTTGTAAATCTCTTTTTTTTAATTATATTATTAAAAATACTGAAAGGATTTTATATTTATTATTAACCAATATTTGTAAATGAATAGTTCGTAGGTGTTTATTGAGAGAATTTTAGAAGTTTATTTTATTTGAAATATTAGCGTATATAAACCAAATGCTACATATTGCTGTTAATATAAAACAAGACTTTGACATAAAAAATATGTATGTTGGTAATTATTTTATGCATATAAACAAATTACTTGAAAATTATCATTATTAAAAGGTATGGTGATAAAAAGTTAGAAAATCATCCAACAGTAAGTGACATCTTACCTGGAAAGATAAAAAAATGAATAAAAATTAATAAAATTTTAAGGATTTAATCAAATAAATAATAATAAAATAATAACAATATATATATATATATATATATATATATATATATATATATATATTATATAAGTTATTGTATTTGGAAAACATGTTCAAAAGTAAGAATTTTGTTTTTTAAATTCGCATATTTTCTGAACATTTCGTGCTACCTTTCTACTAACTTTCTACTAACTGTAGCGTGTTTTATATCATCATTATTTCTGGTTAGTTCATTTTATTTTTTATATTTTGTATCTTCATCAAATTCTTTTTGAACTATAATTAATCTTCGCAGAATAATTTTTGTTCCTACTATTGTTTGTTTATTATTTTGACAATTTTTTGGCTCATTGTTTATGCCTGTCAACAGCAAGTGGTTTTTATTTAGTATCATCTAAAATTTGCTTTCCCTTTTTTCCAGTTATTGTTGCTATTGTACTTTTTGGGGGACAATAAAAATTAACACAACAATTATTTTTGGTTTCTTTTGATCATTTCATTTTATTTAATTTTTGTTTTGTGTGCTACTATGTTGACAGATAGCAGTAAAAGTTGATTACTATTTTATTTCTTTTTTCCTATTATTTGCCTGTTTATCCCTTTCTTTACAATTTTCAAATGAGGGAGTATTATTCATTTTTGATATTGTGCTCATTAACTATTGAAGGGAACATGAAGGATAAGAGAAGAAAGCCTTATGAAATCCATTAAGAATGTCTTACTAGCCTTTTTGATATTTTCTTTATTTGTTGTGTGCTTGTGTTGTTGCCTTTAATTCAATTCATATTAGGCTCATCAAAAATAAGGATTATTATTGTGGCTGTATCATGTGCATTGAAATTGACACATATAACTTAATAAGGATTTAAAGTCTTGATTTGAAGCTGAAATATTTTAAATTATAAATGGAAATGTCATTATAGCTATTAATTTTATTTTAATGAAACTATTAAATTTTCGTTATATTATGTGTAGGGATGAAGGTGGAAAAGATTTTAATTTTGGTTTTAACTGAATGTAATCAATTTAAAATACTTTGGCTGTGTTTAAGGCCTAGCATACATTCTAGATTAGAGATAACTTTACAGTACTGTATATAGTACAATCTATAGTTTAGTCTATAGTTTTAGACTATATAATAGATTATAGACTAGACTATAGAGTAGACTATAGACCAGTAGTGCGATTCAGTAACTGATTTTAACGATAATCGAATCGTTAAAATTAGTAAACAACAAAATTGTCGATTTAGTTATTCTCTAACACTTTTAACGATATTTGTTTGCGTCAACTTAAAGACCACAATTTTTGTGTTGTTAATATATTGACAAAAATTAGCCAAAAAGTCAACCCAATGATTCAGTCGTTGTTTTGTGGTTGTAGTCTGTGCTTCCACGTTATAGATAGTGCTTCTTTTAGGAATAGTGGTCATTTTGAAGAAAACCATTAACAGAAACACATCTTAATCAATATCAAATACATAATTTAATCAATCACGGTCTTAAAATTGTTAAACAAACTTCGATTTGTTTCAAATTTATTTGTTTTTCTTTTTTATTTGGGTTTGAACCTTACTTTTATTTCGGCATTTCCTTGTGGAGAGCTGCCACACGAAATAATAGTTATATACAATCGTTGAAGAGTACTTAGTGAATCACACAATCGTTACTGCAAACATCAATTGCTATTGACAAGTTTTGCGATTGTCGAATCGTTAAAAGTTACTGAATCGCACTACAGATTATAGAGTAGATAATAGATTAGACTATAGAATAGACTATTGACTACACTGTAGTCTAGTCTATAATCTAGTCTGTAGCCTAGTATATAGCCTAGCCTATACTCTATTTTATAGCCTAATCTAAAGTCTAGTCTATAGTCTAGTCTATAAGCTAGTCTATAGTCTATTATATAATCTATTCAATAGTCTAGCCTATCGACTAGCCTATCGTCTAGCCTATAATTTAATCTATTGTCTAGTCTACAATCTTTTCTATAGTTTAGTCTATAGTCTAGTCTATAGCCTACTCTAAAGTCTAGTTTATAGTCTAGTCTAGAGTCTACAATAGCCTATATTCTGGTCTATATTCCAGTCTATATTGTGGTATATGCTATAGTCTGCTCCATACTCTGGTCTATAGTCTGATATATTGTCTAGTCCACAGTCTAGTTTATGGTATAATCCATCCCCTAATCTACAGCCTAGTCTTTAGTCTAGTCTATAGTTTAGTCTATTGTCTAATCTATAGTCTAGCGTATAGTCTAATCTATAGTCTGGTCTAAAGACTATATTCTAGTCTATAGACTCGACTATATTCTAAATCCTAAAGTGTAGTCTATAGTCTAGCCTATAGACTAGTCTGTAGTCTAGTCTATAGTCTGGTGTATAGTTTAGTCTATAGTCCAGTCTATAGACTAATCAATAATCTATACTGTTTTCTATTCTATAGTCTAATCTACAGTCTAATACATACTCTAGTCTACGGCTCTTATATCGGGGCGGTCAGAAGCAATTAGAAACGGAAAAATTTATTTTTGAATAATTTCCGGTGGATGTAGTGGTAAGTGAATAAGACTAAATTATTCACCGTCTGCCTCCAGGTAAATTTTGTACAATTTTCTTAAAATAGGAATTAATATTAAGAAATAGAAGACTGAATGTCTGTTATATTAAAATCCCTGTAAGTCTTTTTATGATATTTGTTTTCATAAAAACTTCTACATTTTTATACCCACGATCCGAAAAGATATAGGTTATATTGAAATTATTGTTTAATTTTTAATGTATAAATATATATATATATATTCGGGGTCCTTGTGAAATTCCAGAACGTTCTAGCTATGCCCATCCGTCTGTTTGTCTGCTGTTGAAAGCAAGATAGGGCTCAAGGCAGACCAATTAGGGGGATAAAATTTAGCTCAAATATTTTTTTTTTTATGTAAATTTTATTTATATTGAAAATGGGCAAAATCGAGTAATAAACAAAAAATTATGGGCCAAATACTAGAAAAACTTGGAGTCCGTTGTAACACCTGTTTGCACTCTTGCACCGATGTCTTTTAAGCAAAAGCTCACTTCCATATTTGGTAAACTTTTCAATTAGGGTACCACAAAACTCTCAAGTGGTGGATGTAATAGATTCGGCTAAATCGAATATAACATTCTAATTATTACCACTAGTTAAGAGTATTCATAAAAATGTATGCACTTGTACTAATATTATATAATTTTTTAATTAAAAATATAAGTTTTTATTACTTATACCTTAAAATAAAGCTCAAAAATTGGTGGTTGAAAGAAAAATTGATATCCGTTGTAGCCTGTATTTCAGTCATTAGATATTCAGAAAATTTAATCTAGGCAAATGTTTAATGCTTTATATAGATATATAACAAAAAATTATGATTAAAAATAATTGGTTTTACTATAAAGGATGAGAATTTATTTTTCAGTTTAGCTGTAGTCAAATATTTTTTACCAAACTTTAGTTTCCGTAAGAAGAACGATAGGATAAAAAATTGTTCAATAGCTTAATAAAACTTCTAATCAGATCATATAATGGAACTTACTTTATACTTAAAACCATTGAAATAATAATTCCAATCAATATTTGAAAAATTGTTCCATTTAAAATTAGATTTATTATTAGACATTTTTGTCATTTTAAATACGTACAAAAGATTCGACCAAAGACTTTTACCACGTCTGCATAAACTTTAAAAAATATATAGTTTAAACTAATATAATTTAAAAGTTTAAAAGTTAGATGTATAAAAATACTAATATGTTAGACATATAATATTTTAATTTAAATATATGACAAAAATTTATATGAAAGATCGTACTTTTTCAGAAAAGTGGCAAATAGTTTCACACTAAGGCAAAAAGTGGCAAATTTGGTTTAAATTATAAAATGTGGGGGCAAAAAAGCGGTTAAAGAGATGAAAAAGAGTCAATTACGACTAAAGTCCCTTAACGGAAATGCTTCCAAAAAGAAAATGTTTCAAGTATGTCAGGAACTGTTACAAACCAAATATCTAAAGCTAATATTTCTCCTTCCTTAATGAGATTGTTACAGATAACAATATGAAAAGTATGTAGTGGTTGTTGGTTAAATATGAAAAAACACAGGTTTTCATCATCATAATTATTCATCTTTTTTGTTGTTGTTTATTTTTGTTTAAATTCAAGCATGTGAAATATAATCACATGTTCGCATATATGTTTAAGTATGACTGTCAAATGTACCTATATAATACATTTGTTTGGCTGTCTGTCTACTACGAAAAAATGTACCTATGTATATATTACAGTTTAATTAACGCGTTCATATATATATATATATATATATATATATGTATGTGTGCTTTTAAATAAGTATGTACAAAACAAAATTTATAAATGGGAGAGGAAATCAGTGAATGTGCAACTAAGTGTTTGTTTGGATGGGTTTTGTAACTAGAATTATACTTACTTTGTATGTAATTTTATACATATATATATACGGATACTTATACACTCATACACTACCATTAATTTACATGTAAAATGTAAATAGGTTTGTTTTTATTTTATTTTTTTTTCTTCTTTGCTTTTGTTGTTTATGTAACAATTTTAATTAAATTTTAATGAATATGTCAGTGTGCAAAAACAAAACACAAAATGAATAACTACACTATATCACTTTTTTCATTATGACAACAACAATAAATAACCAAACGAGGGAAAGAGAGATAAATATTTATATATTATATGACCAAAAAACTGAAAAACATTAGGTCTTGTAGGCTCATATTTGGGAGTGCAAATAGAATATAACTTTTTATTAGAACATACTTTTTAGTCTTGTGATATTTTAGAATTCTTTTTAAACATACATCTTAATATTTTTAAGGATCCTTTTTTGTTCTCATTCATAAGCAAACATTTTGTTTGTTAGATTTCCACTTTAGTTTGTTCAAACACATGCATATATATATATATATATATATATATATATATATATATATATAATACTACATATAGCAAATAGTAATTATTTATTTATATAATTATGCAAAAATGTCTATGTTTGTTTGCGCTTGTGTTCATTACCAAAGGGAAGCAATTAGAATTTATTTGCATTTTATTATGATTATTTCTTTCTTTTTCTCACAACCTTTGTTGAAAAATATGAGAAGATTTTTTGTTAAGCTTTCATGCATTTTATGGTTTTAGATTAGGGGTAAAATTAAATTATACGAAATGCTTAAGTAATAAAAACTTATACTTAGCTTTGGACTAAAAAAATGATGATTTAAATATTTTATGCCTATTAGGAAAAAATGACTGCCAAAAAATTAGGAATTATTTTTTCTTTGTAACAAATTTATTGCAAAAAAATATTCATTTTATTCTTCATTTGAGTAATTGAAACATTGAAGCATGAATCACTTTACATCTATTAATACAAAAATAGCTAAAAAAACTGTCAGCCTTAAATACACGAATTTATGGAATTTTTATTTTTCCATACTAATTTTTCTTGCACTTTTATTTGTTGTTGAATAGAGTACAATCCATTATTATACCGAAACATAAACTTTAGAATATGAAGAAGACACTCAAAATTTTTATCATATTTACTCATATTGAAAAACAAAAATGCATAATAGAAGGAACAAGTAAAAGGGAGTATATCTATAATTTAAATAATGTAATAAGATGACCTTTTGGTGTGAATTTGATAATAGTTTCAGTAAAATTATGCGAAAAAATAATTAAACCATGTTGTTGTTGGACAAATCCGGTGATTTGTTATCATACATCATGCGCTTTTAACATTTGTGGAGGGGGTCTTTCATGTGATCTTTTGGTCTGTAAATTATATATATATATATATATATATATATATATGTATATATTATAAAATGTGATAAAGCTTTGCACTAGGTTTTCTACCCATATAAAACTTATTCGCGTCAAATATTATTGTTATGCTAGCAATTGTATTATAGTTGTGCACTTTAAAGTGATTTTAGGAAGATGGGCTAATACATGGCCAGTTTTTTACCTATCTTTAAGAAATTTGGCACACTTGGTCGGAATTTTAACGAAATCGCGATTATTATAAAGCATTTATAAACATTCATTACCACTATTGATATCAGCCTTTATTTAATTTAAGCTATTTTCACCGCAAAATTTTACATGGTTTAATTCTAATTTTTTAGCAACACTTTGCACACAGATAAATGTTTAATAAGTCTTACCAAAAATGTAAAAAATTAAGTTTTATGATTTTATAAAGTTTCTATTGTCTCCGGAAACTTTTCTTTATGGCTCATACGTCGTTCAATTTGCTTAAATTGTTTTTTCTTCAGCAGCGAATTAAAACACAAAAAATGCACAAAAATTAAAAATAATTTTTTTTTGACTCTGATTACGATCTGAAAAATTATTGGAGAAACTACACAACGTTTTTAAGACATTATAAATCGGTTTAAAAACTTCAACACACCCACTATATTTTTAGTAGTGGCCAAAAAACTAGGTGGGAGTGTTTTATGTGTTTGTGCTGATGTTTATAACATCCAAAAGTATTGGTCTAAGGCCCACCTTAATGTATACCACTCAACTTAAAATCACCTTCTGATTCGATTAAGCGATGCCAGTCCCTCCTTCCGTCCATGTTCATGTTTACAGGAACTACAGGTCGCAATTTTGAATTCATTTCAGGTTAAATTTTTACACAGTACTTCTGCGATCCGAGGATGAAATCTTTTTATGATCGATTTATTATTTTACGTAGATCCTATACAAATTTCCTCACGGAATAAGGGCTTAACCGTCATAAACATCTTAAATATTGCAATATATTAATTAAATTTGATAAAAGTTATGTAAATATTTTCCCATATAAACATCTTTTCAGAAAATGCATACAATGAAATTATTTTATCAAGTTTTATTTTTATCAATATCCATAAGTGACCATAGCTCCCCAGGATTCCGGAAATCCTCCTAAAGTGTATGAATAACAACATACTATATGTTTAATACAAGTATCTGTTCACAGGTATCATATAACACCTCTCCCTAAATTTAAATGCCCATGCGCAATAATGTAGACTTGGACGACTACATTTTTTAACTTGCAGGTTGGTAGTTTTTCGAGTGAAAATGTTCAATGTCATTTTGTACTAGAGCGTTACTACAATTCAATTGTCCTTAAATGGATGTGAGGTACTCATAAGTGTACAAATATATTTTCTGAATCAACACCTAATAATGCATTTATAAGAAATTTTCGATGAAAATTAATTTTGTTATTTGAAATATTTTGATACAAAAATGGTAAAATTCGAGACGATCTAGTACTAGATACTAGATAGATACTAGTTTTTATCTTTGAAATTATTTCCTTGAAGAAATTTTTTATGTTATTAAAGATAATTTCCATTAGAAGATAAATTGTTTAAAAGATGAATCAATATTTTTGCATATTTCAAATACAGCATTTTGGATTCTTAAAGAATAATGACATAAGGTTTTTAAGTGATAAACAATTTTTTTTTTTTTTGATATAAATCAAATGGCTAAGTGAAAACTTTATGAGAATAAAAAATAAAAATATACATAAATGGAAAGCACTTAGAAATAAATAGAATTTTGGGTGCCAAAAATGCTATTTATTTTAGTAAAAATGCAAATTACATTCTAGGATTATGATAAATACATTTTTTATTGCACTAGCGATTTGAGTTTTTCATTATCTTCCTAAAAAGAGATATTTTCATGTTCTTGTCATATTCAAAACACAAGAATCTGTCTATGCGTATATTGCGTTTAGAGGAATTTGTTGCCCATTTTCATTTATTTATTTTTTTTTTTGTATTTGTTGTACATTTATCATTTTTCCATCGAATATTTACCCCACACCATTATTTATTTTTTCTAATGTTTTTAACGTACAGAAAAATATCATCCAACAGCCACCTTAATTTCTTTATCATAAAGTTATAACAACTAAACATCTTCCTGGCGCAAGTATCTCTAAAATAAAAAAAAATATCTTTTATCATTGGTTATCCTGAAAAATTAAACCTTTAAATTGCAGTAATCAAATCAATTTGTCGTTATAGTGTAAAAATTTTAAAATAGGATCACTTGGCATCAGAAGCTACAACAATTTTCTTTACTAACTAACGTATTTTCTAAAAGATATAAAGTCGCTTTTTTATATTTTGATATACTTATTCAAATTTCAGTGTTATTTCTTAAAATATATGTGGCATATTTTCAGAAGCAACATTGAAATTTGAATAAGTATATCAAAATATATAAAAACGACTTTATATATATAGTAGATTCCCGATCCCGAAAAATAATTTCTTTTTATTTTAAAAGTTTAAGAAAGATACTAATAGACCTTTTACTCACTTTGCAAAATCCGCCGAATTATTTGTGATGATTTCAAAGATTATTTATTCAAATTTGAAAAATAGGCTTATAAAGGCAAAATCTGCTAAAATTCATGTTCGGTTTGTTATTTCACCTATAACTCACACACCTTTTCTCCTCCGAATACCACTATTCGGAAGAATGTTTCAAATAAGTTAAATATATCGTATTTATATAATTTCAACACACATAAATTTGTACAAGTATAGAAATTTGGTACAATAAATTTTACAAAAATCAATCCATAATTTTATGTAGGTTCCGCTGAATAAAGATTACTTAAAAGCGCATAAATTTCACATTAATGTTAACACCAATATGAAGTTCTATATATTTTAGTTGTATATATGCATAAATCTCAACACACAACTCCGCAAAAACAGATGCATAATTCAATATGGTTCCTATATAATCCCCATTCTCAAAAATTAACCAAACTTGCATAAATGTTACATAAATGTCAATATCGAGATAAAATTTAACACAACTAAATTTATACTAGTACAAATCGCTCCACAAAATTTCTTTATGATCGGTCCATAATTGACCATAGGTTCCATATAATTCACATTCCCGAAAAATATTTAAACGTGCATAAATGTTATATAAATTCATAAATTATACGCATAAATTATTATAATATAATTCATAAGGATTATTCCACAATTGGTCATGTATCCCATATAAGGCCTTCTCCCGATAATCATTTTAATGCATTTTAAGGCGTTATATGGTCAATCTTGACCAATACTTCTTGTTTTTATCGCTTCCTATTTGTTTTTATACTAAAGTGTCGTAATGCGTAAAATTATGTTAATTTCTTAGTAAAATTGTACAAATCGCTATAGAAAAACTGCTATAACTTCTGATGTTATTGAGATCCAATTCTGAAATTTTTACATTATAACGACAAATTCATTATAAATATTATGTCAACAAATAATGAATATTAAAATACCTTTTTCTCAGGATACCCTAGGATAAAAGATATTTTTTTTATTTTATTTCCTTATGCTAGGAATATATATAACTTTTATGATTTCAGATATAAAGAAATATCTGTTCTTTTCATTGATGCAAATTTTGTTAATTCAGATAATGTACATTAAAGTTATTTAACCTTAAACTTTGTTCATTTTTGACAAAAATGCCCAAGGTGTCCTATTTTAGAGGTCCAAAAAATATGAACTGTAAACGATATGAAACTGATTCATTCGCGAAAACATGTAAGATGACTAGCTAAATTAATACCCCAAATTACAAAAAAAAAAAAAAAACGAAGATATACAATTTTTAAAACTGTAATTTTTGGCCGAAAATTTTTGGAATTACATAGCAAGTAATTTATTTCTAGTAGTATAGAGTAAAAGATATGACTATACAACACAATATTTTATTCTTTGAGAAATTTGTGTTGTTTTTAAAATTGTGTGTTATTATACTTTACTGCAGCTCTAATTAGCTCACAAAAAACATAAAAATTCATATAAAGTTTAACCAGGAGCATGTGCTATTAATGTAACTTCAAATATATGTGTGCAGACGAGGTTTAATATATCACATAGACCTTTTAGCACTTACAAATTTCAAAGACAACCGAACACAATTTTTTGTACATTGTAAAAAAATATTGTGAGTGTTTATGAAATTTTAACATTGACTTGTTAACTTCTCGACAATGCCTATTATGTGTACACACTAGGTTATTTTTTGAGTAAATTTTTACTTTATCAGTAAATTTTTATTCGAAAATATTATTATTTTAATTACTTTCAAAAGTTAAATCAATTTAGAAAATTCCCTTTTTATTATTTTCACTGAGTTGTTTATAAATTTAATTTTACTATTATGCTGAATAATTTATTTTTGCTTATTATTTTTACCACAAAAAATTAATATTATCTATATAAAAAGTAGAAAGTTTTTATTAAACTATTTATAACAAAATGTAATTAAATGCCGAATGAAAGCATTAATTAATTAATTGATTCTTTTAAATAAAAAAACACTGTATTAAAAATACATATAAATGTAACAAAAAAAAAAAATAAAATAAAATAAAATAAAATAAACAAACGCTCATCTTTGTACAACTATTAATTAAAAAAAATTAATTATACTTATTAAAATAGAATGCAATAAAGGGTAAAATGTATTTATTAAAAATGCAATAGAAAATGGAATTTTTAAAATAAACGGTAAGTATATTATTTTAATTAGAAGATATTTTAATTAAGTGCTTAAATACTTTCAATAATTAAAATTTATATTATTTAGTACTCAATTAAACAAATTTTTATATAAGGATTTATTTGGTAAATAATTTATTTACTCAAATATTTTATGAGAAATTTTCTTAGAAGAAGAAAAAAAAAACAATATTTATTTATTAAAGAATGGTCATGAAAAAATTTGTATATTTTCAACTGCAAATGTTAAATCCACTGTAAATTATATTGCAAATATTTTCTATTCTATAAGTTTCCTAGAATATATTTCGACAATTTCATGAAAGAACGCCCAAAAATTTACTGAGTGTTTTCGATTTTTATAAAATTTTGTATGCAAATAGTCTATGGATATCTGTATCGATTTCAGTTTTCAGTTCCATGAAATTCCGAAAACTCGTGGTTTTATTTCGCTTTTTCATTTTCTAAAAAACCTAAAAAATCTCAAAAACTTTAAATTATAATATTTCTGAGAATGTTTTGCGGAATTAATGCGAATATTTTAAATATAAGAAAGATTTTTTTAAATACATTCTAATGCAATTGCATTTTTTGAAATGCATTTTGATTTTCTAATACATTTAGAAAGTATGGAATCTTAACATTAAAATAACAATCCAAATTTTTTGTAGTGCACACTACTATGTACAATTTCGCTTTGCGTAAACCTATTCACATTTGTTCATAAAAAGTTCTATTTTTCTGTAATTATTTTCAAAATATGAGTAGGTTTACGTATTTTATTTAAAAATCCTATTGGAACATTCTAAAACACTCCTAAAGAGAAATCTAAATTTAATGACCTCTAAATTGTCAAAAATGCATCTATAAATTGCATTTATATTTTGTAAATATTTTTGAAAGTAAAGGACATTTTGGAGATGCTGACCAAACTGCTCAAAAAGAAGACTGAAGCCTTTACTATGCTTTTTAAATTACACAAATCCATCAATAACTCTAAGAGATATGAATATTTGAAGTTAAAGTTAAATATAAGTTATATAAATATAAGTTTAAATAATTTTTTCACAAAAATATTATTTTTATATAAATTTTTTTTAATTGTATTACACATAGTAGATCCGTGCGTTCCAATAATTCAAAATTTCTATTTTAATGTAATTCAATTGCTTTGAAATGCATTTTTAAAAAATCTTTCCTATATTTGAAATATATGTACTTAAGCCGATGTGAGCAAAATTTAAACGTCCTTTAAATCATTGAAGGTCACAAAGCCTTCTCAGAGATATATATACCTAAACTTACAATTTGGCGAAATTGCAATTGATTTATTTAATGATGCATGGGTGCATAAAATTTTACGGAAATTAAAAAACCATCAGGGTAAAAACTGCATTTTTTCGAGCGTTCTTCCATGGAGTTGTCGATATACATTTACGTTTCTTGTTTCGAGAGATCAGTTAACGAGTCTTAAAAATCATAAAGAATAGAAAATTCTACACAAACTTATTTAAAAAAATATTAATGAAATTTTTTTATATTTTTAAACCTAATTTTTTAAGTCCCTGTAAGTTATATGATATAGATCGTACACTTTTTTGAATGTGCGAAGTCCAACGATTATAAACAATTTACTTTTTTTTGTTAACGTTAGAAGCAGTATACTAATGGTAAAGGCTCTTTATGATCATATTATTGTGAACATTTTATGAAAACCGAACTTCTAATTTCTTTAAAATGTTGTCAAAAGCCAACCTACCTTGAAAAAATATTTGTAATTTTTTTTAATTATTTCTGTATATACACCAACACAAAATGATTTATATTCGGTAGATATAGGCATATTGGAAAAAAATAAAAAAATTACAGCCAAAAGATTTACGAAGAAAAAAATGTATGTGGGTCAATGTCAATTTCAGGCGAACATTTTTTGGAAAAATTCTAACATCTAATTTGACGTTAATTTTTTAATAGAATAGTATTCTTATAGTTAAGAAATTTTATCATTTAGTTTTAGCCCAGCAAAAACTTTGCTTTTCTGGTAAGCTAGCAAGTATAATTGGAAACAAAAATAAACTACTTATTTTTTGCCTAAATAACTAGTTATTTTTGTTCGAGTTGTCCACAAATTCATGTAGTTATTTTTTGACTCTAGAGGTACTCAAAAATATGAACCTAAACGAAAACAAAAATAAAAAAAAAAAACAAAAAAATTTTGCCGTTAGTGAGACTCGAACTTGGACACAAACTAACCATTCGTTTTTAATGACTAACGTCTTACTCAGTACACCATCTCGCACATAGCATCTTTTTAGTTTAAAATATCTTTTTAGACATTTTTTTATAAAAAACTAACAACAGATTCAGAATGGGATTGAACCAACAACCTTCTGGTTATTAATCCGGCGCTCTAGCCAACTCATCCACGTGATTGCAGTATTACTGTGCTATTATTCTATTGAGTACTTATTAATGTAATACAGAGTAGGCAAATAATAATGACGCCTCATTACCAAGAAACTACTTTAATAAGTAGTTGTCATTACCGAAAACTAAAAAGTTTTTGCTGGGAGATAGCTACTTTTTTCCCATTATAATATATCGATTTATATGGAAATAGAAGTTCCAGTTTCTTTAAAATGGTAACAAAAATGAAACTACCTTTAACAAAAAAATGTCTAATTTTGTAGATTATTTTTATATTTATCTCAGATAAAATGATTTATATTTTAACGCAGATAGCAAAGAGTGCCAAAAAAATTATTTTTTCGGTAGATACAAATCTATTGATAGGCAAAGTACAAAAAAATTAAGACCAAATGTTTTTCAAAAAAAAAAAAAAAATTTATATAATATAATAATAATAATAATAATAATAATAATAAATTAATAAATAAATAAAAGTTAAACTGTGATAAATTTGTATGTTTCTGATTTGAATGCATTTTTTGACTCATATATTAAGCAGAAGTGATGGATTTCATAAAAAGAAATATCGAGATATATTATCCAATAAAGATATTTTTTCTAAACTACTTCAGTATCTGAATATAACAAAAGAACAAAAAAATTAAAAATCTCCAAATAATTTTAAATCAAAGTCACAAAAGAGATCCAAATATTGGACATATATAAACAACATAATATATTATCTCTTGAAAGAATAATATAAGAACAATTTTAATTTTGTTGCAATTTTTTTCTGCATACGTTAAAACCAAGTCCTTAGTTTATAAACTTAAAAATTAAGAAAACATAAAATTAAATTTGGATGATTTTTTGAACCTGCATCAAACAACTTTAAGTCGAAAAAAAAATTGGTTATTAATGATAATTTCGATATGTGATATATCAGAGAAAAGACAATATCATAATCAATCAATTAAAATACTAAATAATGTGTGATCGATATTCTGACTAGATTAAAAACTGTAAAACAAAAAAAAAAAAAAAAAAAAAAAAAAAAGATGGGTAAACTGTGAGAGAATTCTAAACATTTATTAGACACTACCCATAATATTAATAAGACAAAAATTTTAATTTAATTTTGTACAGCGTAAGTAATTTGTTCAATTTTTGTACATTAATTTACAACTATGTAAGTGATGTAAGTCAAAAAATAGTAGTAGTTTCTTCAAGTTGTCATCTCTTCTTTTCTTTTTATACCATCTTTTGCAAAATTTAAAAAAAAGTGTTTCAACTTAATTTTTGTATAAAAATTGTAAGTATATTTATAGTAAATGTTTTATTCTTTATAATAGTTAAGATTATTGTATTTATGTTTTTTAATAAGAAAATACCGAAAAATATATGCAACGTGGTAATAAGCTTGACTTAAAGGAGCAGTCCGACATTTTGTATTACTATGACTTGTAACGGAAAATAAGGGAAATTGCTCATATTGCAAGGAAAAGCTAAACTGTAATCATCAAAAGCCCCGAAGCGTATGAAAAATATGGATATCTAGGAGGAATACTGTCAAATGGTGTTGTTTATGAAATAAAGCGAATGACTGTTAATAAATCAATTTATCCAGCCTTACATATGCTCGAAAAAGAGCTCGACTACATTTTTCAGAAAAGTACAAATTTTGGAACAAAGAATGGCCAACAGTAATTTTTCCGATGAGAAAAAAATTTAACTTCGATGGACCTGATGACTCTCATCATTATTGTGGATATGGGTCGGTTGCCTATGTGCTTTATATCTACTAAATTAAATAGTGGGGAATACACAGAGCTACTTCGCGATGCTTTAATTAATTTGGCCGACGATTTATTGAGCAACGACTAGACTTTTCATCAGGATAATGTTGCCATTCACAATTCTAAAGCACCAAAATCGTTTCTATCCTCCATAAATATAAGCGTATTGGATTGGCCGGCATGTAGTTCGGATCCTAATCCTATTAAAAATCTTTGGGCTACATTTTCGCCTAAAGATTTTGAAAATATAAAGCGATATAACAATGTAATATCCTTAAGAAGTGCCACTATCGAAGAACTTTATAGTAACTTTTTATAGGATAAAATAAATAAATAGATATGCCAAATTTTTATAACCAAAAAATTCGTTTTATGCAACGCTAGGCCATGTGACTTTTTGTCGTATTGAATAGGGTTAGTACGTTATTAAATTGGCCAATTCTGTTGTAGTTTTATTCTATGCGGTCTTAGCCAACTATTCCGTGTTATTTTATTCCAAAGTGTTACACATAAGAATAATTATCAAAAATTTTGAAAAAACGTTGTACATTAGTACACGTAGAAAAATAACATTACTTTTAGGAATGTTTTATAATAACATTATGATGATAGTACTGATATAATATTGATGATATGATATGATGATTCTTAAAAATTATCATAGAGATATAATATTGAAAAGATGATGCCTGTAAAAATTGATATGTCATTTAACCGTACATATTTAACATTACCCGAGTGAACATATGAAGCCATTTAAAACTACTAATGGCACCAATCGTTAATTTAATGATGTTGATATGCTAAATGGAGAGCCTTCTAACGTACCATATATTATCGACAAAAAACAAAGTAGCACATTTACTTTTGGAGGCAGGTCCTTCATTATTTTAATGAGTACTGCATAGTCTAAATGAGGGCCTATTATGACAATTTGAATTAATTTGACTCCAAATACATATATTTTGAATTTAAACTATATAGGTAGACATATTAATTCCCAATAGTAGAAAAGTATAACAATCCAATAATCAAGAATGGTGAAATGGAAGGATGATATTTTTATTTGTCTTTTCCTGTGGTAAAATTTGGTACATAACAAAGATCAAGATATAATAGATTACTGCGTTATTGGACATTAACTATTATCGCATCATTGCAAAAAAATATATTTAGCTCTTGATTCCGTGTCAATAACGAACGAAACTGGTCGCGGTTTATCGGTCGAAAATTCTTATACAATTTTGAAGTACTAAGTTAAACTACCATAAATACTTGGCCGCTTTTGCGCTGAGTATTTTTGTGAGATTTCAAATTATTAAATACAAAATAAAAAATATTTTCAAAAATATCAATATTTGTAGAAAAATTTCAAAATTGTATAGAAAAATACCGAAATTTAATAGATAGTGGAATTATTTACCAATAATTATAATAAGTTCATATATCATAGCTTTTAATTAATATGTATGAAATTAAAATCATGATATTTAACAATATTATGGTTTTCAACCTTTTCCAATAATGATTTTTATCAAAATTAAAAAAAAAATCAAAATTTACTTGTTTCAATTTGGACTCTTTTTTTGACCGTTATCGTTATCGTGCCATCGTCATCATTTCTTATAAGGGTTAAGAAAATATTAACTTTTGTGTGGAAATTGCAAATGGAATGACGAAGTTATATATATATATATATATATATATATATATTTAAAAAAAGATTTTTTAGTTACATGGGCCAAAACGCATTTTTGATCGATATCCAAGTACTAAATTAGCTAAGACTTGATTCCTACATAGACCGCTGACTATTAATTTTATTTAATTTTGATATTCTATTCTAAGGTCTGCTTCCCTTATAGTTGCTGTTTTCATGGGTACTGAAAAATAACAACAATAAACTAAGGCATATTTAGTTTTTTTAAACTTTAGAAGCACCTATAACTAGAGACTTCATTTTTTTACAGTAAAATCTCAAAATTTATTGTATGAATTTTTGTGCTGAAAAATTTTATTAAGTAGATTAAGAGTGTTACAGGCGAAACTGCCTAATTAAAATTTTTTAATCTCTATGGGCCTTATTCTTACGCCAATCTATCAAAAAATTTTTTAAAATTTCAGTTTTTTTAAATATATATATATATTTATTTATTTATATTTATATTTATATTTATATTTATATTTATATTTATATTTATATTTATATTTATATTTATAATATATATAAGGATATAAGGATTTATAAAATCTTAATTCCATTGCAACTTGAATATTACAGTCTTGTGTTTTTAGCGTCTACATAGATATAGCATAGGTAAATATATTTGTAATTACACCTCAACATGGGTGAAGGGTATATAAGATTTGGCATAACCAAATATAGCACTTTAGCTTGTTTTTATATATGTACTTAAATATTTTTTGTATTGGTACTTAAATATTTACATTTGAAAAAAAATAAAAGTTCGTAAGTATACTTTAGTTTAAATAACAAAAATTTATTTTTTTAGTGCTGAGTTAAACAAATTTTTATGTAAAATTTTAAGTTACTAAATAAATTATTTACTTAAAAATTTTATGGGAATTAAGTTTTCTTGGAAAAGGAAACAATATTTATGTATTTTTTATTTTACACAATTTTTCAATTACTCATAATATCAGAGCGCAGACATGAAATCAATAATTTCTGGCATCTTTGAAACATTTACATTAAGTTGAAATATTATATACAACCTCTTTAATAATCTCTTAGTATATATATTTATCAGATATTAAAAATATATAAAAAAGAAACATACGTAATAATATTTATGTTTATATACCCTTTGGCAGAAAGAATTGCATCTTTTTTAAAAGACTCTTTGTTATAAAAAGTAAAATAAATGTTATATTATCAAAAAACGTCTTTATCGATGCACTCTAATTTACAATGCTCATTCGTAGTGTATATATGTATACAATTTTACATTCCTTCTCCCATGTATATGTCCCTATACTCAAACTCATAACTTCAACATATTTATCTCTGTCTATTGTTAATTCAATAATAATTTATTTTCAGATATGAAAAAACTAAAAAAAGATTATGTAATTTTCATAAATAATAAATATATATATATAAATACTACTTCCGTTTTACCACACACAAAAAATTTTCGACGTGTGTCAGTTTTCCCTACTCCACCGGATATATATGCATATACAAATATATAAATTACCCAGCGTTTCTAAAAGCAACAAATTGTCCCTTTTCATTAGCTATATTACTTATAGTTACTTTTGGTAATTCAAGTGATGGCAAACCGATCACATTTTCCACTACATTTCGCCAAAGAAATAAATAATCGCATTAAAAAAAAAAAAAACGATCAAGTGCTTTCTAAAAACAATATTTTCATAACATCAAAAGTACATCTAAGTGCATATTTTGAGCCTTAATTTAAATTTCACAAATTCTAAAGCATATTTATTACTTTTTAATAAGGTTTACACAGATTTTTTATTCAAAAAAATTTATAAACGTAGTTTTAGGGGAAGTACTTCAAAGGCAATGAACATGAACCATAAAAGAAAAACATCTTTCCAATATAATCATGGGTTAAAAAAACTTTTAAAGATCTTTTTCAGCACTGAGTACTTCCTTCCGATGACAACACAATGTTAAATTTATAACTTTTTCAGCCATTTTTCAGTTCTTGTTTTGTTGGGAATACTCATTGTTTAAAGATAAATAATAATAATAATAATAATAATAATAATAATAATAGTAATAATAATAATAAAGTATCAATAATAATAATAATAAAGTATCAATACAAAATTTTGGTCTCATGGTACATATGAATTTATTACAACCATTTCTTTTAGTGATTTAGCTATTGAAATATATTGTTATTAGTGGCCAATGGGCGAAGAAAGACTGTAGAATATATTTGAATTTATCACAGCCATTGCATTTAGTGAATATACATTGATGTGTAATATAGTTAGTGGCCAAACGTAATTGCTAAATTCAAGTCTAAAAATTCATTTGATTGTTTTACTAACAATTAGACTACTATATAAACAATACATCAGTGACCTAATTGTCATAAACGGGTCAGTCAAGAATATGATCTATAGAAAGTATCTTGTGCTCATAAAAATTGACCTAAACATCTAAAAATATAATCTTAAAATAGTAAAAAAAAAATATGCTGTTAAAAAATCATTTGTTCGCACGAAAATTTAAATTATCTACTAAATAACTTGATTTTTATTAGCAAGTTCTAAAAATATCCTCTTTTTATACTAAAAATTTTCAATGCTAATACATTCTACCTGGAAATCACAAAACTTCTATCAATTCATAAGATGAAAATTATTAGAAAATTGGATTTGAAAACAAATTCCACTAATGAAAAATTTTGCCAAAAAATTATAGTTTTAAGTATAAAATGTGCAAACATATTCCATTGAGATTACTAAATTATGCTCTTAGATAAGTAGTTTTCTAGTACATATGTTGCTTAGCACAAAATATGCATAAATTTGCTGTTAAGACCAAAATGTTCAAAAATATGCTGTAACAAATCAATGCTAAAATTCTTAAAATTATAGGAGACGGGTAAATAAATAACAATTTTGTTTATTTACAGCCCAGGAAAAATATGATTTTGTATATATTTGATTACCCTGGTTTCACTATAAAGCACGAAATTTAGAGTTCGCGCCTGGATGGCGGCAAATATCATCAATTTGTATTTATAAAAAATTCATATAAAACTCTATTCTCAAATACGATTCTCTCTCCAAACGTAAAAAAAGCAATTCTCTGAGCAATTCCTTTTTCTTCTTTTAATAGTATATGCACATTTTTATAGTGAAACAATTATTGAATAATATTGATTACCTACAATAACATCCTCATTTTAAGTTCGCCAGTTAAAACAAAATTGCGAGTGGGCTGAAGAATAACTAGTGGTAGTTTTTAGTAATTAATGGAACTATTTCGGCGAACCGCTGGGTAGCTTTTCAATATTAATTTACATACACACATACACATACTCCTCATATGTTTAAATTATTATAAATAATATATATATATATATATATATTTTTTTTTTGTTACTTTAATGTACACTATAAATTATATTCTTTTGTTACAGTTTTTTCTAGTTCTTTTGTGCAATTTTACTTTAAAAAGCATAATAAGGTCATTAAGTACTCTTTGGTAATATAACAATAACGATAATATGTATGTTTATGCACTTTTCAAAAATTATTCATGTGTAAAAGCGATAATTCTTATTGTATTTTTTTGTCTCTTTTTACTGGAATATTATATTTTGAAATAATATGAGTAGTTAACATTGAAATTTTATGATGATAATGACCATTATTGCCAGTTTAGCCAAAGGCTAAATTTAGACTTATTTTACTTTTAGCATCAAAACTTTCATTTTGTCTTCTAGATTTATATCTAGCCTTACGGCATGAAATTCCAAAAGTATATATATATATATATATATATATATATATATATATATATATATATATATATATATATATATATATATATATGTAATATATATTTGCAAACTCTTACATGTTCTGAATGTAAGTACAAAAAAAGTTCCTACGTAATACTATCGTATCGTTAGTATAAGAGTATAAATTTTAGTATATATTTGGAAATGTTATTTGAAATACCAGATATTCTGCAGATATACTTAATTTGTTATAGAAAGAAGTCAATTTTGACTTTTCAATCAAATTAATGTAATAATTGAAAGAAAATTATGAGCTGTCGAGACTTCAGTTAAATTAAAAATTTTCAACTTAAAGAGAAGCAAGCTCTGTTGTAAATGTAGACACGTAAGTGAAAAAATAAATGGAGATATTATTTTGAATATCACTACCCTAAATACTCAGACAAAGACCAAACAAATGGTTTTAAAATCTACCAATTCTAAGAAAATGTTACTTATACGAACTGCTAAAAAGTTAAAATTTCGAACACTTCAATGGTTCTTTCCAACATATTTTCGATTTTTAGAATTTTCTAATAAAATCTTGATTCAGTCATTCATATAAATTTATTTTATAATAATTCTGTGATTCTGTGTCTTCTTTTTATATTAGCAACACGTAGAACGGACTTTTGCTTATAATAGGTACTCCTAAAATTCATATGTTGGAGTTTTCCCTTGAGAGTAAGAGTAAAAATAGTTATAACTATATTTTTGTATAACGAAGTGGTTATTTAAACCTAATATTCTAAAATTTCATTCATCTGAAAGACAAATATATTAATTTCATTTTCCCGGTCTGGAGTTAAGAAATCTATCTGTGTTTTGGTCGAAGAATTCACAATAATATGTACGGATCTATCCTAGTTTTTCAAATGTAATACTAATTTGAATGGAATTTACTGAATACAATATTAAAATTGAGCATTTTTAAAACATCTGCCTTCTGTTTTGTAATAAATATTTTAAAAGTGGAAGCCAAATTAAAAAATTCTGTAAAGTGTCACTTTATTTTGTTGCATAAAATCTACGACCAACACAATATTTATCCACAAACACGAAATGCATAAAATTAAAAAACTTCTTCTGTTAAATTAATTAAATTAAATATAAGGCGACAAATACCTGGATACCACCTAGAATTCAACTGTTATGAAGTAAATATAATTATTAATAGATTATTTCAGTTTTTGACACAAAACTAGGTTGTTTATGGACCAATTTGGGTAGTTAAAAAAAAGAAAAACGAATGATCGATCCATACAACAATGGAACATAGGCTTCAAAAAGTCAAAAATTGTTCTATATCTAGGTTATTATTGGACCGATTTAGTTAATTTCTTCAGCACAAAAATTAAAAGTAAAGTATTTCTGAATCTTATTTGAAAAAACTAAGTCCCTATCTCATACAGAGGTACCAGAAAGTCGAAAACCGGTTAAAAATACGTTTTTTAGACATTTATCCGCTATATATGAACAGATCTTGATGTATTTCAATAGCAAAATTATCGACAAAATGTCCGATCGTTTGAGGTCAAAACCCAGAAGCATTCGACGAATATTGTAGAAATTACAAACGAAATGTAGAAATTGCAAAACGAATGGACGAACAACGACCTATTGACATTATTTCTTAAAATTATCCAGAAAATACAAACTTTTTTGCTCTCAAACGAAAAATGTGGTAATTACAAATGAAACCAATGGAATGACAAACTTATGTAATTCCTTTACACCTCTGATGAAAGGTATAAAAAGGTCGTTGTAAAAGGAAAGGTCAAAATTTTGGAAATGCTTAATAAAAAAAGTTATAGTTAAAAAACGACGAAAAATTTCTTGAAAACTTTGATTCATTTCTTATGTGATATATATATATTTATATAGATTATATGCTATGTTAGATCTCGATTGGATGTCACACCCATATTTTAACATTACTTTTGAAAAAAAAAAACAATTTTTTAAATTTTGCACGTTATTAATGAAGCTATTTGCTTGCATCGGACAATGTTATAGTCGATGTTGCATCTTGATCGGAAACCATGCTCAGATTTTAAACCAAATTTTTCAAACGCCTGAACCGATTTTCTTAAAATTTTCATAGCGTTATCCTGTCCCAATACTCAAATATGTTATTTTATTTTTCGGGGGTGCTTTACCCTCCATACAAATGGTATATCTAAAGAAATATTATAGAGTGTGTCTTCAAATTTTATGGGAACTATTTTCTTATCATATTGTGTTGAAACTACAATATAACTGATATAGTCAGAGAGAGGGTAGCAATAATACAAATATTAATTTTCGCATATCTAAAAGATCAATTAATTGAACAGTCTTAAAAAGTTGTAGAAATAATTTTCGTATCAAATTTTGAATATGGCGGATATGTTGTAAATATTAATTGTCAGCCTCTAAGGGGATAATTTATTTTCGTTGAAACATAGACTTCGCACTTTTTCTCGAGTCACATTAATAGTTTCTACGGAATAGTTTTTTTTATTCTACACAATAAAACTGAAGACGCATTTAAAATTAATTTATTTTTGGAAATTACGCAAAATAATTTATGTTTTTTTTTTTTTTTTTTATATAGGAAATTGCAATTTGTACAAATCGGTACCATCAATTTAAGTTAAATATCGTTGATAGCTGAAAAGGGATTTCTTTTGTTAAAGTACATTTTGCTAAGGCACATCGCATGGACAGCCCGAAATTAACTATACTTGTCATAACTTGTGAAGGTGAAACCAAAAATTTTAAATGATGAACATTTTATGGACCAAAAATATTTACTTGAGTAAAAAAAGCATAACAATATTAAATAGAATTTCTTTATAACAAACTTGAAAAAAATATTTGGTCGTTTAATATAGGGAGAAATAACTTAGATACGAACTCAATTTTTGCACAGTTTTTAGTATAAAGAAAATTTTAAAAATTGCTATGCCAATACCAACAAACATTTAAACTGCTATAATTTTGGAGTAAATTCCGCTAAATAATGAACGTGAACAGATTCTTCATACATTTGAATTCCTTTATATTTGTACAAATGGATTTTAATGAGCCATAGAGTCTCTATTTTTGTTCTTTTTTAAACTTAAAAATCAAAGATTTTTGATAATGGCCCATATACATAAATATAAGTACAAAATTCACACCAATACACATTCATACCGTAGAATTTTTTTTTTTTTTTCATTGATACATAAGTAAGTGAGTGAATGTATTATACACATACTTATGTATATGCAAATAAAAATTTATAACTTCCACAAAAAGCATCAAAGAAAATCTGCAATTTACGATTGCCAACCAAAGTAACTTTTTTACACACGTAAAATAAGAATAATATTTTCAAATGTTATTACCACCTTAAGCGGTAATACATTAAACAAAACTCTCATAAGTAATAATATATATAAAACCAACTCAACCACCCATACGGTCAGGCTATTTCACACCACTCAAAATAATGTTTCTTAACCTCTACAGAATTTCTTGAGTACAGAAACGTACTACGTAGTCAGTCATTTCCTCAGTGAAACCAAAGAGCTATTAAAGTTTAATGTTGCAAGCAGCACAAAAAAAAGTCAAATGTAAAAATTATGACAATTGCGGATATAGAAAATTATACAAAAGCAAAGAAAAACGAAGTGAAGAAAAAAAAATTATTACTTGACACTTATGGAAACAGGAGTTCTTGGCGATGGTGCGAAGTGTGAGGAGCACATCGAAAATACACTACATATAAAACAGAAATTTCTTCAAAAAAAAAAAAAAAAAAATACTTAACGCAAATGAAATATAAAATCAGGGAAATGTATAGTTATCGCAAAGCATTTAACAATAATTTTTATGTGACACTTAATGTGAATGAAATAAATAAAATAATACCATTTTTACTATAATTTGAGGAGCTGCAGTTAAACGTTCAAAACCGGAAGTTGTGGAATGAAGAAGTGGTAGTTAAATTTGCCATATTTAATGGTTATGCTCAATAAATTTTTTTCTTACTTTTCAGCTTTTTGGGCATTCCAAGAACATTTTATTAAATACGAATCTTTTAAAGGCTTTTGAAAAGAAAATTAAAATCTATTTGTGAGGCTTTTAAAAGAAAAGCTAAGGAAATTATTTATTCATTTGTAAGAGAAGAAGTAAATATCCTAAATGGGTATTTCGTTTTCATTGAAGTGAATTAAAAGGAAATTTTCAAAATCAATGAAATCTATATGGGATCTTTGAATAACGAAAACTAAATTTAGTAATGAAATATTTAATGCAATTGAAATACATTAAACTGTGTAATAAATAATTGACAATTAAATTTAACTGTTTTAAAGAAAACAAAAGTAATTAAGACATACATGGAATAAAACTTCTTGCAACAACACATGGTGGAGCAGAATCGAAAACTTTTGAATTTACATAGAATTCAATACAGTAGTAGCAGACAAGTATCTAATTTTAAATTTTGAAAACGGACCCTACAGTCGCCTTAGGAGTAGATCTAAGGGGACACAAATTAGGGTACCTCTGAGGCAAAAAATTTGTAACCGCCAGACAAATATCAATTTCTAATTCGATTTCAAAGATTTTTATATCTTAATGAAGTCCTTGATAAGACATATAAAAAAATGTACTAATTATCTCTTACAGTTTTCGAGTTTGAAAATTTAAAAAATAGGGACTTTTTGCGTTTTTATGGCAAAAAAGTGTCTATTTTCTCTAAAATAAATTTTGAACATAAAGTCCACATTTGTTGCAGGTCTGGAAGCCATTGGCAAACTTTAAAGAACACATCAGAGATTCGGAAACTGCATTCTTTTTTTGGATCCACGTTTTGAGATTTTAGAACATATAGGCTAAATTCAAAATTTCGATGTCAATTCGATAAAATTCGTTTTTAATTCTACAATCATCTCTGTATAGTTACTTTTCAATTCCAAATAGGTCAAATTCGGAAGAATCTCTACTTAGCACTGTTGACTAATCGGGTTCGTTTTTAATCATTTTTAAGCCACATTATAAATATAAAACCGTTCTTAGGAAAAAAAGAGTGCGGATAATTTTTCCGCCAATAAACGCAACAAATTCTAATATTTTGAATTTTAATTTGTAATTTAGAATTCAAAAATATTTTATTTTTTTGGCTCGATAAAGATATCGACTGTAAAAATATTTGAAATTGGTTAAGAAACAAAAATTTGGCAAGAGGTTAAAAATTTTCTATGTTAGAGGTACCCTATTTTGAGACCAAATAGCTATGCCTCTGAGAGATTGGCGGAACCCACCTTCCATACTTAAAATTATATACTCCTCTGCTATTCTTGTGTTAAATTTTGTGTAAGTCAAAATAGCTGATTAGAAATTACAGGATTATTTCCAAAATTTTGATTCTGTTCCACTGTGCAATATAAAATAAAGGTTTAAAAAAATATTTACTACAGATTTCGTATTTAATTAACAGGTTCAATGAACAGATTTTTCACTAGCCAACTAAAGCTACCTCCAAAGATTGCCAAAAATTTTCGAATTTACTGTTCAGTATCTGCGATTAATTGGCAATATAATTCCAGAAAATAATGAAGAAATAAAAGGAATTTCGTGTACAAAAAACAGAAAAAAAAAATATTTTAAATAATTTTTCTCATTTCCTTTTCCACATTCCATTTCAAATATTTACTCCAATTTCTTTTTCCTACAAGATAAATAGTAATTATAATATTAAATAAAATGTTAAGCAAAGGAAATATGTAAAACGAAAAGCAGAAAAAAAGAGGAGAAAAGAAAACAGCGAAAGAAAATAAAAAAAAAAATGAAGAAGGAAACAATTAATATTATTTTATTTAATTAAAAGAAAACATGGTCAACTGAATAAATTTCAGTCTATATCTTTTTTTGATTTCAAAATGGACTGCGATTTTGAAAAAAATAAGTTTTAGATCAGATCTAATTCAGTACTAGTTCAGTTCCAGTTGTGTTCTATTTATGTTCTGATTCAGTTCTAGTTCTCTTATATTCTAGATCATATCTAAATCATCTGTAGTTTTGATTTATATCTTATCTAGTTCTCTCCTACACAGAAAAATATTATAGAGATTATTAAGCAATTAAAAATATCTGTTAACAATTTTTTTAATCAATATGATTGTAAATTGTAATATTTACAAGCTGATTTTTCACACTCAAAAAATAAAAACATATGTCAGAAAATTAAAAATTATTTTATAAAATATTGAGAAAATAAAAATTGAGCAAGAGCTGAGAAAATAGTGGATAAAATAGTGTATTAATAGCTGAGAATTCAATTTATATTCATAAAGTAGTATATAACGTTTTATATTTTTGGAATAGTTTGCCTTATGAATCATATAATCAAGAACCGATTCTGACCAGTTTTATCAAATATTGCTTCGAATTATTTTTTTTTTTTGCAATCCTTGCTTCATAAAGTTCAAGGTAATATTAAAATTTCTATAATAGACAATTTCTATTTTAAAATAATCATTACGTAATTTCACAACTAGATATAGAAGCTTCCCAGGATAAGTGATAACATCTACAAAAACTCATACTGAAGTATCGTATAAGAAAAAAAATCATAGACAATATCTGTATGAAATAAAATTCATTATTTGGCAAAAGGAGTATATATAATATATGAATAAATAACAAAAATATGATTGATTAATTGAACAAACTTATTGTTATAATATAATTGTAGGTTGTTAGAAACATACATATTTAACACTACAAATTCATTTTTGAAAATAATTGTTAAATATTAACAACTAAGGAAACAAAAATTTCTTTTAAGTCAACAAGAATTGTTTTTAAGTTTACAAAAACTGTTGTTGGTAACTTTTTAATTAAAAAAATAATTGTATTGACGAATTCGGTATATAATACAATTGATTTTGTCATATTTTTTCTGTGTATTTTCTTTTTCTTCTTTTTTATAATATAATTTTTTTGGTTATATATCGTTCATTCCAAGAAAGAACGCTGAAAAATTTTTCTTATGCATTCGGGTTTTTTTTAATATTTTTAATGCGCATACCATTTTGATATCTGGAGCCGTTTTAATATCTCCATTTTAATTTTTTTTAATTTTGAAAAATTCGCGAATTTATATACGATTTTATTTTTTTGAAAAGTAAAAAAATTAAAAAATATTTGATTTTAAACACTAATATCTCTATAAGTTATAAAAGGATTTTAATGATTTAAATTACACATAGAAGATGAATTATATATATATATATATATATATATATATATATATATATATTATTTTATTTTTTTATTATTACTTAAAATATTATATATGCAAATATGATTCAATTAAAATCATTCTCTCGTTTGTTTAAATTTATCTCAATTTCGTTATTATTAAATTTTTCTTAATATTAGCATCTGTACAGCTATTCCTATTTTTCTTGATGTACACCTATCAAGATAAATTGACTTGACACACCATAAAATTTATTTTCTATTTACAATTGGTGAAAATTAAAATACATACAATTACTATACAAAATGCTAACACGTGTGACTTCAAATACTTGAATAATATATAAAATAGAATAATTTTACATGAAGTTATATCAAGTTTTGTACAAATGTTCTGTAGGTATAATAGAGTGGCCCGTTGAAAAAATGTTATAGAAAGACAATGAGGATTGTTGGGCAGAATACGGGAAAAAAAAAATATTTAAATATTTAAAAATTTCTTATTCCCTACCGGCGAATAAAAATCTCGGGTCTAATATATTGTTTTCCAAAAAAAGTTTCGAGTAATTTTTCGAAATGAAGATGAATTTTTCATCGTTTTATTTCTTCTATATTCAGCTCATCTATGCGTATCTTTGGAGAGGTTTTTATACATCGAAATCGCAAAAAAGCAGTTTCGTGGCGCACTCTACTGTATAGTAAGTAATAAATTTTTATTTATTTATTTTTTGACTTTTGTTGAAATAGTTTATTTTGAATATTTTTTGTTTTGTTCAAGAAATTGTATGTACAGCTTTTGATACCTTTTTCTGATTTAACATATAAAACCATGTTGTTTTCGTTTCGTTTTGTTGTTTTTTCGATTTATTTTTGTTTTATATAAAACAATTTCAACTTAAAATACCAAACACGTGCATGAAAATATTTTATTTTTATTCTATTTATTTTGTTCTGTTTTTTATTCTTTGCCAAATAAATCTTCTTTCAAGAACATTAAAATTTTACCAAGTGTTAAATTCCATAAATATTTTTTTGCTTCTGTTTCTGGAGATTTATTATTTAATGGTAAAAGGTGCCTGAATTCACTTAAAGTATTTGTAGCATATATAAGTCATTATTGTTGGTTTACTGCATTTCTTTTGTATTACATTTGCTACCCAATACAAACAGTCAATGAAACACATTCATTCTGCCCTTTAGTTGTACAAAAGAAGGAAAAAATACAAATAATATTTTTGTAGTTACAAAATGGAAAGTGATTGATGTGTTTGCAAATGAGAGTTTATATTTAGTACAAACACCCTCTTCAAAATGCTTCTTATTTCTATAGCTTTTTTCATTTGTGTTTTTTTTTTTTGCCATGTCAATCTCTAAAGATCCTTTTTCTGTGGTGGTTTTGTTTGTGCTCACTTACAACAAAATTTTTAAAATGACAGGAGTTTCCGAGGAAATCAAAACTGAAATTAAATGATTGATGGATTGATGTTGAAATACTGTTGAGGTATAAGTATGGGATGTATGTTAAAGTTAATCTTATGTTTTATTAGTTAATTATAATTAAGAGTTAGATAACATACATAAGTAGGTTGGGCATATTTTTAATGATATAATTTTATTATTATTATTATTTTTTTTTTTTTGAATTTATAAGCAGGCTTTCATAAAATTACTAATAATTTTTGAGACTAAAATTATCAGCCTTCAGCAATGTTAAACCAACATGCAAATAAATTATTTTGTATACATATTTATTAATTCCAATTTAATTTTTGCTTTTGAAAATTTTAAATATTCATCGCTTTGAATTGACAACCTTAAATTATGTCACTAAAGATCTCTATTTTACTAATTTCATGCTCCTGGAATACCAAATATAAAACACATCAATGTAATAACGTTAGTGGTAAACGGAAACAAACAAAGTTTTCTATAATACAATGTCTGCAAACTTTTTTTCTCATACATAATTCAAAAGAACAATGTCATATAAAACTTTTGTGCGGTAATTGAGAAATATTTCAAAAAAGTTGAATTTTTTTGCAATACAAATAAGTTAACGTTTATCATAGTGCTAAATTTTATGAAATTTTATTGACTATAGTTTCCACACACGAGGCCAACATCCAAAACCCATTCGACATAAATATAACTATTAAGATGATGTTTGAGGCAAAAAGTTTTATATATATTTATACCGTATTATGCGTTTGTGCTGATGTTTATAACACACAGAAAAAATCATCCAACACTCACCTTAATCGAATCAGAATCACTTTTTGAGTCGATCTAACGATGTCTGGCTGGATGGCTGGCTGTAAACATTGTGCAAAAAGTACAGGTCGCAATTTTGAAGATAATTCAACGAAATTTGGAAATTGGGACTTTCATGGTACAAGGACGAAGCCTATCCAAATTGGTAGTTATCGATCTATTATTTTACCTAGCCCCCATACAAATTTCCCACCGGAATAGAGTTTAAACACTCAAAAATGCGATAAAAATAAGAATATTTTAATGAAATTCAGAAGAAGTTCTGTGGAAGCATCAATCTTTGTACCAAATTTTATAAAGATCAGTCCACAATTGACCATAGCTTCCATATAAACCTCTCTTCCGAAAATCACTTTAACGTGCATAAATCCAATACAAATGTTAATATCAAGTTAATATTGGACATAAATAAGTTCTATGTACGAATCGGTCCATAATTTATTATAGCTCTCATATAAACCCTCTTCCAGGAATCACCCTAAAGTTCATAAAATTATCTAGATATTAGTATCAACGCATTATTCTGTATTTGTATATTTTATTGTAAATTTAGTAAAATTTGTCCCTTTCCTGAATTTTTATACTCGTACACAATGAATTAGGGTATCATATTTTATATTATATGTATATTTTGCAGTGTTGCCAGTTTAGCCTTTTTAAGAATAAATCTAGCCCTATTATTTTGCTTTTAGCCACAAAAGTTTAATTTTTTGATTCTTAAAATTGCCTTAAAAATGCTAGAATTTTAATACTTGAACAAAAGGAAAGTAATTTCTTATTTGCTTTTTTAATTTTATTTCTACAGAACTATGCATTTGTGGGTATTTATTCGCACCAAAAAATTCTATATTATTTATATTAAAAAAAAATCCAAAACAAATACAACTTAACTAATTTTATGGACTTACCTAATTAAGTATTATAGGTATTTATATATTTTTTTTTTTTTAACCACAGAAAATATTGATGAATATATTTCATTTCCAAAAATTTGGAAATGATTAGCCAAAAAATGAATTATAACACAAAAATTAGGAAAAATAACGCCAAAACCATGGGTAGCTTTTCATACTTCCAAATTTGTATGAAAATTTTTTAGGCGATTTTTTATTGGATCATTTTGCTTTCAGCCGTTCTATATTTTATTTATAAATTTATTACAATATCTTTAAGAAATATCCAAAACTAATGGAAACAATAATGATGATAATAAAAATAATAATAATAATAATAATAATAATAACAACAGTAATAAATAAATAAATATGTTTTTAAATAAAAAATCTTTTTTCTAGTCTGAGGGGTTGGCAAATTGGAGCAGAATTTTATTTCTTTATTTAATAGAGGGAATGTTGGTGTTACATGTGAAGGTAAAAAATTTTTCGGAGCTATGCGGAACTTAAAATTTATTGATTTTTAAATATTTTATAAAGTAATGAATCAAACTTTTTTATTATTCTAAAAGTTAAAAAAAAATATTTATTTTTGTTTTAAAAAGCAATTTTTCTAATAAAGAAATACATTGAATAACGTTTAAAATTGTATATAATTTATCATATACAATATTATTATTTAGTAATAAAAAATTATGTTATTATGAACTATAAAAATTTTTAATAAATTTTAACAATATTTTTACCATGATTAAGATATCTAGTTTTCGTAAGCTATATTTCTAAAAGTTATTATTATTATATTATTATTATATTATTATTATATTATTATTATATTGGTTATTTCTGATCTAGTTAAGGCATTGTATAACACATATCAAAATTTTGGATCAACAGGAAAATATTTGTTTTTAGACTTTTTCAAGCTAGATTGGCAAAAAGTCACAGTGTGCACTGCTGCGTTTTCACATTAGTAATTTTACATATATCGTAACTAATTTTGAAATAAATTTTATTTATTCATACATATTAAGTTTATAATGTTGGCTTAATAAACTAAAAAAATAATTACCTCTTTTAAAATTTAAAAAATAATCGGAAGAATTGTACAAAAAGTATAAAGTAATTAAAAAAATTCACAATGTGACAAATTATTTAGAAGGATAGGATTACAAAGCTCCTAAAAATTTGTTTTGCGAGAACGTATCAATGACCAATTAAAGGTAGAGTGTTTTAACTATATTTACGCAAGGTGAAGGAAAAATGTTGTTGATAAACGAATATAGGGTATCTTTGTGTTTTAGCCTTATAAAAATTGCATAGACTTTTTTAACTTATGCTGTAAAGATATTGACAAATGTTTATTTCTTGCAATTTTTAACAACAAACGTAATAATGGATTTCAACGCTACCTGAATATATAGTGCATCTTATAGAGTAATAATAAGCCACTGAATATGTGCAGTAACATCACAGTTCAATTATGATAGAAAAAAACTTATTCTAATTTTCAAATGAAGAAGTTGCAATTGTACCTGGTCCGCTCTACTAGAGTTAAAATCGCAATGACTGAAAATGCATAGACATCAAAAGTTTGAAAAAATAAAAATTTGAATAACAATGCCAACAAAAGAGAGGAAAATAATTCTATCACAAATAATTCCACATAATTCTTATTTCTTAGATTAAATATGGTGTACAAAGTTAAATGAAACATTTCCAGCATGTCACATTTTTAACCCATAGACGAAAAGAATGTTATAAAAGCCCATGCTCTTAAATCAAAACGTCAGTTCAATTTTAACTTTTAATAAAGTGGAATTAAATGGTTTATGCGTGATAAGAATTTTAAATATTGTGCAAAATAATTCGTTTAAAGTTTCAAGAAATCAATACCCAGAAGAATATTTAAAGTGCAATGGAATAATCATCTGATAGAGAGTTTGCTCACAATAAACAAAAGCAAGATATTTCTGTACTTTGAGTGGCTAATATTCCGATTGAAGAAGTCGTGTTTCAATTGTAATATATCAGACTATGTGCCAGTACATTTGGTCACTTTCCAGGATATACGTAATGAAATTTTCTCTTGCACTGTCAGATACCACGGAATCGATTTAACTAGTATTTGTATTGGAAGTAAAGCCTAGTGAAGGCCATTATGGAATAATTTCATCAATTCCACAGTTGACGCTACAAAAAAATCGTTGCGTTATTGCAAGAGCTGTAAATATATATTCTAAGGGGCGTCTGTAAATCAAAGGTGAAATAGCTAAAGAATAATTTGAGATCGAATTAAGGCGCCTGTACGAAGGACTGTAAAATTCCTAGGTTCAGCATTTCTAACCAATAAATTTCAATGCTAATTGAGATGATGCACAGTTAATCAAATGAAATGTTTTTTAATATTCATAATGCTTCGATTTGTTATATATATTTCAGAAAGAATAATTAGTTGTTAGATATTATAAATACAGTTTTTCACCTAAATCCCGGGAATTCCGCAAAATTTTCAGTCTGGTAATCTCGGGAATCAAGCGAGAATTCCCGGGATTTATTGTGTATGCAAAATGTTTATCGATATTTTCATGAAAGAACGCACGAAAAAGGGCATTTTTTACTTGATGTATTTCAATTTCTATAAAATTGTGTATGCACAAACTCCATTAAGACATTTATCAATTTAAGTTTTCACTTTCTCGAAATATCGAAACTCGTAATTTTCTTTCGATTTTTCATTCTCTCAAAAGTCCAACAAATTTCAAAAGTATGTAAATTTAAATATTAATATCTCTGGGAAGGCTTTGTGAATTTGGTTTAAGTCGGCTTTGATACAAATGTTTCAGAGAGAAATAAGATTTTTGAAAAATGCATTTGAATGTAGTTGAAATTTTAAAGGCATTTTTCGTTGAATATGCTATTTAAAATTTTGGATTGTTTAACATAAATAAAAATCTAAAATGTTTACAATGCACAAGTCTACTATGTATAATAAAATTTAAAAAAAAACATTGTCCATATTTTTCATATAAAAATAAAATTTAACAAAATACAAAAAGTATGCAATTTTAAATATTCATATCTCTTGAAGTTACTGGCGAATTTGTATAATTTTAAAAGCATATAAAGGGCTACTATCTACTTTTTAAGTAATACAGTCAGCGTTTCAAAAATATCACTTTCGCTAACAAATATTTGCAAAATAAAAATGCATTTTATGGATGCATTTTTGACAATTTGACAATTCTGAATTCATTAATTTTAAATTTTTTTTTAGGAGTATTTAAAATTGTTTTGTTTACAATAAATTCCAATATTAAATTATCAAGCACATAAATATTTATTATTTTTAATAAAAAAGTAACACAAAACATAAAATAAGCAACTCTACACATATTTTAAAAATAATACCAGAAAAATTTAATTTTTATATGAAAAAATGTGACAAGGCTTTAGAAAAAGCAAAATTGTTCATAGTAGATGTATGCGTCTCAAAAAAATTTGATTTTTATTTTAATGTAAAGATTTCCTACTTTCTAAATATGCTGGAAATAAGAAAATTTAAATAAAATATTCAACAGAAAATGCATTTAAAAAATGCAATTACATTAAAATGCATTTTCAGAAATCTCTTTCAAATATGAAATATTTGCATTGAATCTGATATAATCACATTTCAGATGCCGTTTAGATCAGTGAATTCCAGAAATTCTTCCCAGAGATATTGTTATTTAAAATTATATACTTTTGACTTTTTTTTTTTAAGTTAAAAAGTAAAATATACAGGCGAGTTTCGAAATTTCGCGAAACTAAAAATTGAAACCGATATAGATATCCATGAATTGTTTGCGCGAAAAATTTTATGAAAATCAAAAGATACTCTATAAATTTTTGGGCGTTCTTTCATGAAATTGTCGTTATATTTTGTAACTTATGTATGGTTATTTTAATATGTAATGTGTTTTTATATTTACCTTTATTTACTTTATTTGAGTTAAAATATATTTAAGGAAATATGTAGATGTATTTGATAGTATCTGAATCCTTCATGCATTTTTGTATAATAGATGAAAAATAAAAGAATTATATTTATGGGAATATTTTAGAAAGGAAAAAAATTGGTTCTGCATTGTGGTCAAATATAATATATAGTAAAGGAACTAATAAGAAGTAAAAAATCGACATATGAAAATATATTACTATATATATATTGTTACGAAATTGTACTTGAGTTCAAATATAACGGTTTTAACGGCTGGTTTAAATCTTTCTCAATGCTTCTAGGCATTTCCGTTTATGTTAACAGCAGTTAACATAGCTGTAAAAATTATTAACATAGTTCTAAACGTACAACATTGAATAAAAAGCTTTCACCATTGTTTATGGCAACACTAAATGTTTAAGCTGCTAACATTAACATCAACAGCTCTAGTTTGTCCGTTAAGAACATTGTAGAAAGAAATAGAGCTTTCAAGAAACATCTAGTAGGTAATACAGTGTATATAAATTGGCCGTGAGAACACCATTGAGTCAGTCGAATTGGAAGCGTCGTTAAGTAAAGACAAATTAACTGCCTTGGCTGTATAATCTTGTACCTTATTAAAGTGTGTTGTATAAAGTGTGTAATTTAAGTGTGTTTATATTAGAACGCAAGTGACTATTTAAACTGTTATTGTTGTATATTTTTTTAAATAAAATAAAGAGTCGTTACAACTTTTAAACTACTAAACTACTGTTATTTGCAATCAAGTTACCGGTTTATTTAAAGGAATTAAATGACCGTTTTTAAAAGGTAAAAACGTAACAATATATTTTTAAACGATTGAAAGATGTATTTTACACGCATTTAATAATTGTAAGAGAAATCTGTCTAGAATGTTTGTTATCCTCAAACAACATCATACTTTTTTAAAGCACCGGTGAAAATGTGGGGCTAAAATTATCCAAACTATTAACGGTATATGGATTTCTTATGAGATGTATTACAAAAAGTTTGCTTACAAGACCATGCCATTTAAAGGGCCCAATTGTGCAAGAACTGAACGTGATGTAAATTAATTTTTTATCTTAGCTATAGATTAATAGTGCAGAATTAAAATAGTAGGAACTTTTGTATGAGAACCATTGTTCGTAGAAACGGGTTATAAAGCTGAAAAGAATAGGTCTTCAGAAATCGCTGAAATCTTTGCCGCTCGTTTAATAAAAAGCTTAATTCCGTAATATTATCAACGGAAGGTTTACCCACAGCAATATGAAAACCAAAGAAATTATTTTACTTTCGGATGAGATGTGATATAATAAAATATAATTTTAAAAATTTTAGTATTTAAAAACGAACTGAATTAGTTTATCGTTTTATGATTAATTAGTTTATTTAAATATATTTTTTATACTTCATTTAATTGAATTATCTTCTAAATAATTTAAAATTTTTAACTATTTTTTTTGACAGGATTTCCCGGAATCCCGGGAAACTTAAAAATTATCCCGAGGTTTTTTTTGAGGGGGGGGGGGGGAGGGTAATAGATCGAAAAATTAAAAACTCTAATTATAAGAGATAATTATTTCTTACACTTTCACATTTTTTTTTTTAAGATTTTACTTCACTATTTAGATTTCCTTTGAATTGAATATATCAATTGTAAAATCATCATAAAACAAATTTTTCTTATAAAAGTTGTTTAAGCGTCTGCTTCTTATACGAATGTAAAAACATTGCCTTAAATTACCATTGATGTGTTTCACAACACCCAATATCTCGGAAAATAAAATAGATAGATACTCAAGTATTTCGATTTTATTATCACAAATATCAAAATTGAGACCATACTAAGTTTTATTAATATATCTTAACGGGATTGGGTAGTGGTCGGAAATGGGTTAAATAAGTTATGCTCTCTTCGTCACTTTAATGATAACCACTATAGAGTATCTCTATTCTATATTTACTTAACAATCTTAAAAATAAATAAAATCAAACTTAAGAAAACAAAGAATGCATACACTCATCTATCAAATATATAAGATATATAAAAGCTAAATATTCCACACTCAGGAAAACTATAAAAATACGAATACTGCAAATAAAATATTCAATCATCATTGTCATCAAAAAACTTGAAGTAGTATTGAAAGAAACGAAGAAAATTTTATAAGCAAACACGCCAAGTGAAACTTGAAGAATTATCAATAGATTCTGTGGTAAATAAGTTAGTTTATTTCTTATTTTTTTTTTTTAATTTTTTTTTATTGCTACTTTTTTAAAAGAAATGTTGCATAAAACTGATTTACATTCATGGCATCAGCAACATCGACAGCATTATCAGCATCATTATTATGTTCAAATAGTAGTTGCATGCAGCATTATCAGCATCGTCAATGACAACAAAAGCAATAAATATATTCAGTGGTAACATCGACATGAACTACATATTTCTTATTTGCATCTATAGAATTTTTGCTACAATTGTTAATGTTGTGCAAGCACTTTTACGTTGATTTCTGTTGAAAATAATAAGTAAACCTTGATGAGGGAATAAAGAAAAATTTTCAGATACCCTACTTTAATACACTAAGCAACATATTGAGGAACATCATCTGGGGGCGGAATCATTTTAACTGCAATTGATTAGTTTAGTAAATCTTACAAAGGATTTGATGCTGGTAGGAAAACTTTAGTTTTGTGGTCTATTGTTTTTTTTTTTTTTTTTTTTTTTGCAAGCAGTTTAAGTTAAGGTACGTAGTTAAGGTAGGGAACTCTCTCGCTATAACCTTCTAATGGTCCAACTCTATAATTTTTTAAGCTTCTGTCAAATCTTTAGAATGCTAACACTTTTTTTAATTTTAAATTCATCTTTATTAACATCTTATACTTAGCATATAAATTTATAATTTCTAGATTTAATCTATAGATACTACAGCGAATAAAATGCGAATATATAGTAGAAAAAACTTAATATTAATTTAACAATTTTAACATTATTTAAAGGAAAATAGGAAAAACCTTTATTAATTTATACTGTGAAATTATCTGGGGATAATGCGTGCATACATGTTATTTTCAATTTAATAATCGGTTTTAAAGCTGCAATTAGGCCAATTATGCATTCTACTTTAATTTGATAAGAAGAATTTTGAATAGATTCATGGTATTTATTGTTAAGTTTTTTTTTATGAAATCAATAATTAGCTCATATCCAGTTTCGTGGTGGAGAAGTTGAGTTGAATATCTTAAATTTTTGGTGATTATTATTTTAATATATTTATTTTGAATAATTTGTAGTTTTTTCAAATGTATTTTTGCTGGATTATACCAAATAGGAATTGCATAAGTTGGTCTTATTATACTTTTAAATAATAAGTTTTTGTTCTTAAAATTAATTAACAAAGCTCTGATGGTTTTCATAGATTTTTTTACATACTTCACCGAAGTGTTTCCCGAAATTTAGTTTCTTATCGAGCCAAGCACCAAGATATTTGACATCGTTTTTAATTATCAGGATCTCATTTTGAAAATTTAACTGACGACTTGGTAATCGTTTGAGGGAATTGTTTTAAGGGAATATAATAGGGTTTATTTTGATTTTTCATTTATAAGAGTATTTGTTACAAGCAGAAAAAAATTTTTCATTTTCTTCAACGGTGCTTTAGATATTTTATTAGATGTAATGAGAGCCGTATCATCAGCGTAATAAGCAACTTTCATGTATGATGGAGGACAGAAATCCGATAATATTGAACCTTGTGGTAGACCTGCAGAATTTTTTGTTTCTGAGACGAAAATATTTTGCTGATAGCTACTACAAATGTTTTGTCTGTGAGAAAATCAGCCTGCATAAATATTTTGGTATTTTGACTTGGAGCAATTTATAAACAACACCATTGTGCCAAACGGTGTCAAATGCCTTTTCGACGTCAAGGACTACTAAGCTTTTATGTTTTTTAATTCGTTTGTTGGACTTTATTATGTTTGTGATACGGTATATTTTCTGAACTGCGCTATGTGGTTTTTTAAACACAAATTGTTCATTTGCTAATATTGATGTATTTTCAATAGAACTGTGGATTCGGTATTGAATAGCTTTCTCATATAATTTGCCAAGGTTACTTAATAAGCTAATCGGCCTATATCTACGCGAACTATGCTTAAGCTTATTTGGCTTAGAAGTAGCAATTATTTTGGCCTTTTTAAAATGTTTCGGGAAGTAGTTGATTTTTAAACAGCTGTTAAAAATAATCAATAATAAATTTACTGCCTTAGGAGGTAATTTTTTTATTAAAATGTTGTGATTTGAGAGCAGATATTAAGCAATTCAACTCATTATTCGACATTAAAGTTAGATTTTCATTATAAGCGTTAACTTTTATCGATAGAGATTTTGTATGTAGTCGTAAGAATGTTAGATGCGTAAAAGGTGTTCGACAATAGTTCTGTTTTTTCTTTATCCGTGTTAATTTTTACCTTTCCTTCCATGAGATATGATATTTTACTCCTTTGTTTACTTCTTAAACTTCGGCAAATTTTTAATTAGTGGGTAATTGCTTAATATAAAGTCGATAATTGAAGAATTTCTACTTCCTTGAGACGGGTAGAAAGTTGGACTGTTTGGATAATTTATAAAAAAGTTATTTGACTGTTCCAGTAGAAATAGTACTTTGCCTGCGGTATTGTTAGTTATACAATGCCGTGCAGAATATCTTGCATTAAAATCACCTAGTATAATGTAATTTTCATTTAAAGAGGTTAGATTTATTATGTCATTAGCAAAACTGTTTTTACATTTCTGTTGTTTACTTTTATTTATATTGCAAGATCTTCTACTCCAGGTATATTTATAATCGGAAGAACTATATGTTGAACTGACCTGTGTACAATTAGTGCTACTCCTTCCCCTCTTGAATCTTTTCTATCAATACAATGAATTACAAAGTTTTTAAAATTAATTTTGTGCCTCTCATTTAGATGTGTTTCATTTAAAGAGGCAATATGAATATTCCTTCCTTCAATTATGGTTTTAAATTGAAGGAAATGTGAATAGGTAGAAATTTTTAATCCTGGATTAGATGATGTTATTAACGTAAACAATATTCATATTTAACCATTGACATTACAATTTGTATTTGTTGTACTTTGGTTGTACATTTTTGAAGATCGCAGTTGTAAAAATATTAAAGCGTTCATTTATATTAAAGAGATCATTGTTTCATCTCACGCAATTTGCATATGTGAAAATATTACGGTTATTGTTGTTGCAGTTATTGTTTATGTGGATTGAAGTACTGTGGTTGACTTTGTTTATTGTTGTTGTAATTTCGTGTACTTTTCCTTTTGCTATAGCTCTTGTCTCTAAATAAAGTGATCGAAAAAGGCAATTAATGTCATTTGCAGAATGATGTGTTCGTTCTGTACCATGCTTTTTACAATTAAAACATGAAAATATTGCTGGCATTTTATCTTGGTTCTGAAGTGGGCAATCTTTGGTGTGGTGTTGGTTGGCACGTATCATACATGCTGGGAGGCGATTACAGTGTTCACCTCTGTGGCCATACATAAGGCAATTCCAACATTGAGTTGGGTTGTCGTTTTTCCAAGATACTATTATATTGCATAGCGAAGACACATTTTGTAGTGGCTTGGGATTAAAGTTTTTCTTAGCAAATTGTACCTTATATACAGCATTATTTATAGAACTGAATTTTGTGTTTACTTCTGTAATAGTTGTAGGAGTTAAATTATATTCTGGGATATATTTTTGATATCATCAATACTAAGTTTTGGAATTCCATATAGAAATATAGTGTTAAAACGATTCTCTTTTGAGTTAAAGGTGTGGAATTCAATTTTTCTTCCAAATAAATATTTTTACATTTTTCATATGAATCGCTATTTTGAGGAAACGCCTTAGTTCTAAGGGACGTAAGTTTGTAGATTGAATCCTTAGCCAATAATGTTTGGAGATCACTCAGGTTTACTTTGGCATCTACTACCAATGGGGAGATTTTTCTTTTTTTATTTCAATTATGTTGGATACTTTATCCAATTCTATATCATTAAGTTTAGTTAATTCACTAAACCGATTTTTTGATGTTGTAGGTAAGTTAGATAATATACCCACTGGGATATTTACTGATCAATTTGTTTTTTTTTTCATATTAGGTTCCTTCAAATCTAGATTATGAAATTTGGCCTTCGGAGCCATTTGTGTATTGCTAGCCCAGGAAGGTTTTGAAAATCGGCACTTAGCAGAGTTCAATAAAAACAAATACAAGATTACAAAAAATAAAATGTAATTGTCTGAAGTTTTAAATGCTTATTTACTTGCTTTAAACAAACTATTCGCTATTCAACAATAAATGACCGTTCTCAAAGAGATTAAGTATCGAACTGGAATGCTAACACTAAATATAGATATACAGATTACAAATTGTTCTTTTCACATTTTACCAATTCCGTGAGTAGTTTCCTTTTTTTTGAAGTAACGAAATATTTCTTTAATACAATGAACATTTGTAATAGAAACTATTACATAAATCTTTATCTATATATAGTATTAATAGATTTTTCTTTCCTTGAAAAATGAGAAAAAAAGCAAAATTGCAAACAGCTTTTATGAGATCGTTGGAACATCTGTAAACAGAGAACAATTATTTTTAATGCTTCCAGTTAAAAAAAGTTATAATTTGCAAACCGTTTTTACATTCAGATCGATGAAGAATCATTAAGTTTATTTATAAAATATCGAGGGTGAAGACTGGTGTTGTCAGTTTAGCATTTTTAGGGCTAAATCTAGCCTCATTATTTTCCTTTCAGCCTCAGAAGTTTCCTTTTAGCTTCTACTTTTTTTCTAGCCTTTTTTTGATTCTGAAAACTGCCATAAAAAGGCTCAAGTTTTAATATTTCAACAAAAAAGAAAATAACTTCTTATTTGCTTTCACTAATTTTATTTTGACAGAATCAGTTAAGCATTTCTGTATATTAATTATCAGAAAAAATTGAGATTATTGAAGTCTAACAAAAAGGTGCTCCATTCTGCAAATCAAATATGTATAATTTAACTCTTTTTATGAACTTACTTATTCATATAAAATTTAATACACATTTGTAGATATTTTGAGGGCGATTTTTCAATGGATCGTTTTATTGACAGCAGTACTATATTTAATTTATAAATTTGTTTTAAAAATATATCAAAAACTAAAGAGAAAAAAAAGTTTCCCTGGTTTTATTTCTTGAGACAATTAGCCTTTTCAGACTTTTTTTAAAGTTCAATTTACCCTCTTTTTTCTCACCTCCTGCTAACACTAGTAAAAGTGTTGAAAAAAAAAATAATATATTTATAACATATCCGAAAATTAAAAATGTCCTAATGTTTATTCTGCCAAATTTTATTTTCTTTTTAATTTAATCCCGGAAATTAAGACCAGAATTTGTAAAGTATCATACACCCTTTAATACTTGAAAATTTTATTTAGTTCAACAGACATGACACTATATTTTCATGGTGAGAAGCTTCTGATGCTTTAAATATAGATGGAGTAACATAATTCGTCTCTTGCTTAAATCAGCGTACAACACTGGAACTTACGAGCGTTAAAATCTATTATATTCGCTCAACCCCAGTCAGAAACTGTTACAAGATCACGGTTATCCTAGACATTCAAATTCTACCTCTTGACCTAAATCTCCAACTGGATTTGTTCATAAACGAATTATTATTAATATTGCTCTCAAGTGTAAAAATATGTGACCTTATTTTGATGTTAAGAAAACGAGGAAATGAGGAAATATTATTATTTTTTAATCGTTTAAGGATGAAAACACTTCTTATATAAATATTTTTCCCGCTTGAGTAATTTGACTCAGCCAAAGTCAAAATCACTCGAAAGTGTTCTACATAGTGAACGTAAGCATCTTAAATTAATGCAAAAAACTAGGGTATTCATTTACTCGACATTTTCGTTGTTAGTTTGATCAAATAAAAGCAAAATCCTGATTTAAAAATAATCGAATAATCGAGTAAAGTTTTGAAGTTACTCCAGTTATTCGGATAAATTGTACCTTACAATTTTGCTCGCTTGTTTTCAATGTTTATTAACAAACAGTGTCGCCAGCTTAGTCTTTTTATGGCTAAATCTAGCGTTTTTTTCGCTTTTAGCCTCAAAATTTTCGATAGCTTCTAGCCTTTTTTGATTTTTAAAATAGCCTTAAATAAGCTAAAATGTTAGTATTTATTTATTTATTGTTACTAATTTTCTTAATATTACTAATTTTGTTTTTACAGCATCATCCATTAAAGCATTTTTCATTAACCGTAGTAATTATTTATTAAGACAAGTTAACATAACTTTATTTTTATTTAAGATTCTTCTAAAAGCGAAAATTCACCCACAAATTTAGAAATACTTAATCAAAAATAAATTAAAGTTTAAAAATTACGAAAAATCGCTCAAAACATTAGGTAATTTCTCATATGAAATATATGTTTATATGTATGTTTTATAAAAAATTTATTAGAATATATATAAAAAAATCAGAAGTTCATGTCACCACTAAAACTTAATGTGAAAAGTCGTTCTAAATTTCCATCTCTTGGCATCAACGTTGAGCAATCTTATGGCTCTTAGTTTTTGCATCACTTTTGCGTTTCGGTTCTGCTATATTGCTTACTGATTATTCCCCCAGAGTACTTAGGAAGGTTTTACACTACAATATTTTGTATCATCAGATGTTAATTTTATATAATACACAATCAACAATTGTATTATGGAAAGTATTTTTCATTACATATATTTTCTTTATTAAAACAAAAAAAAAAAAAAAAAAATCAAAAATGTAACAACGAAAAATTGAAGAAAATCAAATCAGAATAAAATTTAGGAAATATAATAACGTTTTAAAAACTTTAAGATTTTAACGTATAAGATATTGAAGATGTTAATTATTGTTATTTTGACTTATACAAAATAACGTAGAGTGAAACCCTCTTTAGATTCTGAAGAGATTACTGGTAAAAATAACTGAGTCTGTATTCCTACATTATCGTGTGAATCCACAGATTTTGTTGTATCAAATCTTCCTCCTCATCATCTAAACAAATTCTGAAGTAAGCGTTTTGGGGAAAAAAATATATTGCAACATTTTTCTCCGCAGGGCATTGTAGGACTGGTGTGGATTTATCACACTGGCCAGTTTGACCAGAGGAATATGTAGATCCATTACTTTTGCATTTTTTTCCACGAATATCCTCATGGAACGGCTCCCAGATTAATCTGACGCTGTTCGGATAATAGATTGATTCAAAAATTTAAGGTAAAAATCTGGGATTAACTGTCAATTAGGATTTACGAAATAGGAATTCCCACCCGGGAAAGGAACAACTAGTATTATCAGGAAAATTTTGCATATATTCCCGGGAAAACAAGAAACTAAAAGAAATGGTTCATAATAAATTCATAAAACATAAATAATACAAAAATAAAATGTAAAATGCATAACTTCTTTAATCTAACTATTGTCAGAAATAGTTCCAGTTTAGACAGAATATTCAATACTGAATTTCCACTGAACAACTAAAAAATAAATTATTGTGAAAGCAATTATAAATGAGCTATATACTTATCAGAAATTGCAAAAAAAAAAAAGAAAAGACCTCGCCTTGACATATTAATAGCCAATAATCTTGGCGAAAATCTCTATAAGTAGCTTTGGAATATAAACGTGTCACATTCTAAATCGATGATGTATATATACAGAACAATTGTTCAATAATACTGCAATAATAATGTAATACAAAAAGCAGGATCAATCCTCATTAAAAATAAATCTGAGGCTTTTTACCTATTAAACAAATATTTTTTTCCCACATGGAAAATGAATCGATTCTTCAAAATTTGTATTAGACCATCTGGATGCTTTATTAATCGTGCATTTATTTATTATCATTTCAAATATTTTTATTAGTTTTGATAATATCAAAATGCTTTTTTGAACTCAGCGTATTTAATCTTTAATCGAACTGCTATTCAGAGCGAAATTTAAATTTTTATTTTTAGTCTTATTTATTAGCGCTACTTGTTATGTGTCACATTATAATAAATTTGTTTAGTCTTTAAAAAAAACTTATGCTTTAAGCTAGTAGACGTAAGTCATATATGGGCCATTATCAAAATTTTTAACCTGGCTGAAACTAAATTAAATCCTTAATAAGTCTTGTTGCAAAATTACTTTAAACAAACGGATTACAGGCTCGGAATTAATGGAGTGCAAAATTCTGTCACCTTAGGTTTCATTTTGTAATCATAATTTTTGTTCAAAATGCAAAAACTTAGATAAAAAATTACTTTACTTTTTCCCATTCTTCTAAACTTTTTGTTCGCCCGTGTATACTTTTTGATCTCATGCGGCCATATATAAGCTAATATGACATTGCGGATAAATTCTATACCCTCCTTGCCGTTGTACAGACTTTGGACAGTTATATGCAGGTTAGTCAAATTTTGATGACAAAATTTTTGAACTTTTAAAATGTTTTAGTTTTTTGGGCGGGATCCGTGCGCCTCTCAACGGAACACAAATTTTTAAACAGGAATTGATAACTGTTACAATTATGCATATTCTGCGCTATATCTTCTTGATGTGTACGAAACACTCAACGAAGTAGATAGTCTCAATATTTGGAAAACAAGAGCGAACATTTTTGTAAAATCAGTTTTTCGCGAAGCACATTCATTGTATCGTTTTATTGAATAGCAAGGATTACTGCATTCACTTAGTTTTTTGTTATTTTAAACAATGAAATCGGAAGAGCCTTGAAAATAAATTTAGTACAAAAAATTACAGAAAATTTGCACTTTTTGTTTTTGTCTTTTTATACACCAAAGTGCAATTTGTACAAATCTTGGAACAACGGCTATAAATAAAAATGATCGAGGCCATAACTTTAAGTCAACTATTATTGATAGTTGTCAAAAATAGATTTCGCTAAGACACATCGCAGGAACGGCACGAAATTTAACATAACTAGCATAATTAGATGGTGTTTGTAATGCTTAATGGAAATGTAGAGGCGAATCAGAAAATTTCTAGAGTCAAAAATTTTATGAACCAAAAAAGTTTACTAAGATTTTGATATTGCGCGTAATTTTATATTTTATATTTATACAAATGAATTTTGATTAATGTGGCATCAAAAAAAAAAAAAAAAAATATATATATATATATATATATATATATATAAATATATATATATATATATATATATATATATATATTTTAAATTAAACATTTTTTATAAAGACTCACAAAAATAAAATAAGATCTTCGAGGGAAGCCCGGGAATTCACAGGAATAAGATTTTGCATTATATATATATATATATATATATATATTTTTTTTTTTAAATTAAACATTTTTTATAAAAATTTTATGAACCAAAAAAGTTTACTAAGATTTTGATATTGCGCGTAATTTTATATTTTATATTTATACAAATGAATTTTGATTAATGTGGCATCAAAAAAAAAAAAAAAAATATATATATATATATATATATATATATATATATAAATATATATATATATATATATATATATATATATATATATATATTTTAAATTAAACATTTTTTATAAAGACTCACATAAATAAAATAAGATCTTCGAGGGAAGCCCGGGAATTCACAGGAATAAGATTTTTCATTTCCCGGGAAGTTGATAAGTGCGGAATATACAAAACCCTGCTATCAATATAAAAGTGATAGACAATACAATTCGACTTAAAATCTATCAAAATTCCCAGGTCTTTAAAAAATATTTTCAACACAGGCCACTGTGATTATAACCTTAAAATAAAGGAATTTCTCATCCTGTTATCCCTATACTTATCATTTATCAATATCGAGTTCATATGGTTTTAAAGGCACAGGGGCATAAGGTTCGACAAATTTTGTAACTAATATGAAAGACAATAATACTCGTAAATTCCAGTATTAGGAAGCATCTGAATACAATACAGATATCAAATTTTACTGTATTCGACTGATAAGTATCTACTACTTCTACAGAATTTTTACTTATTTAAAGTCTTTCCAAACCAATCACTGTTATGACTTCTTTCCGATTGCTGTAGGGTATCTTAGAGCAAACAACTTGTCAGCATAACAAATCTATGCATAAATATTTACTCCTCATTTGTATGCTTGATGTACTATAAACAAAATTGTACAACTCCTACTTGATCTCAATTTCTATATCAGCATGTATAAGAAAAGCTCATATAGATTTATATACTAGTAGCACTCGTACTACAAGAATACATTGTACTATTTGCTGTTTGTTATAAAAATTTTAACATTTTATTTATTTAGTTTTTTCTCTTTCTATTTATTTGTTTCTCTCTTTTTCCACTAGATAAGTGATTTTGCTTAGTTGATTTTATTTTGCATAATTTTATTGATGGAAAATATTAACAACAAGCGGAAAAAGTAGAGGAAACAAAAAATAAAAGAACGTCTACCTTAGTTCGCTTTAAACGCACATAATATAATATAGAATTATTGGCGTTGGTAGAGTTGGTTGTATACTTATGTTCTTTTGTAAACTTTTCAAAGTCTAATAAATCTTTGCTGCTTTATAAGGTGAATGTTTCTTGCATGAATATTAATAAGAAATAAAAAAATAATATATACAAACTAACCAGATTATATTTATTCTAACTTGATTATTTGATAAAGTTTTTTAAAGAGGAAATTTAAGGTAAATATTAAAGGTTTATGAAATGTTGTAAGTTAGTTAAATTTAAGAAATTTTAAATTCGGAAACTGAATAAATTTTTTCATATACTGAAAAGCATGATTGTATAGTCTAAGTAAAAATTTTACGTAAAATTTTTGTACTGCTTTTGCCTTTAATTTAATTTAAAGTGATATCAAACTTAACTAACCATCTCTTCTAAAACTGCCCAAAACTTTCCATTTATTTTCAATTGATGCTCTTGTAATATATTCCTTTTAATACTAATATTTACTACAAAGAGTTTTTTCAACCGAACAACTACTTTATGTGTAAACTTGCCTTGGAGCTGTTTCATAACAATTGCCTAAAACATTTGAAAATAAATTGTAACATTTTATTCTTCTCGAAAAAATTCTTCATTAAATTAATTTTAATTTTTCTCCCAGAAATACAGTTTCTTTAACCTTTAAACATAAGACAGCAAATAAGAAACTAGACTATTACACTAATCAACTCAAAGAAATGAAACTTAACAATGTTAGCATTGATCTAATCTTTACAAAATAAAACTAAACGAAAAAAAAAAACTAAAAGACGAAAAAAAAATTACAAGAAAAAGCACTTTACAACTGATTGTAAATGAATGCTTTTTACACGCCACATAAAATTGATGTGAATTTGTTTCAATTTCATGTTATTTTTTTTTCTACTTTATTTCATTATTTTCAGCAGAAAAACAACGGTAACTTTATAAAGTAATTCTCAGCTCAAGTAGTAAGGGCAAAAATAAAAAAGGGCAGCTTAATAATGCCCAGTTTTCTGCAAGAGAATTTTTTCAGAAACAACTACAAAAATACCTAAATAGCAATATTATATTGACATTGACACTTAAAAGGCAAAGAAGAAATAAATAAATAAATAATAATAAAAGAAATATCAAATTCTAGAGCAAAGGAATAAGAAATAATTATTTTGGTAAAATGTATTTGCTCTACAATAAAATAAAACAAAAATTATTTATTTAATTTTAGTTAACAGCCTGTTTTTATAACACGAGCGAAAAAACTACTCGTTTCACTTACATTTAAAAGAAAACCAAAATTTCAAAATTTGTTTTTGTTTTAAATGTAAGTTAGACGAGTCGTTTTGCGCTCGTGTTATAAAAACAGGCAGATAGTCAAAGAAAAATTTAATGGAAATCGTTGCTAGAAAAATGACGGAATATTTGTATAAATAATAAATAAATTATAGACGTAGAGAAAAGTCGAAATAAAAAGGAAATGAAAATGAAAACCGGCATAATTTTAAACACATAAAATTCTATAAGGGTGTGAAGATAAATACGTTCGTTAAATACGTCCTACACAAATGTTAAATATGCTCCACACACTGTAAATTGATTTGCTAAAATGAACAAAATTATTTTTTAATAAAAAAAAACTATATCAAAATTAAATTTTAAATAAAATATCTAAAAAAAATTTTACATAAAAAATCTAAACACATTAAGACATAAAATTAAAAAAAAAATCAAATATATCTATCAAATATCTCTATACATAAAATTTCTTTGAACAAAAATCGAAAATTTTAAGTGGCTCCAGTGGACATAAGGAGCAGACGTGAAACGGGTAAGCGGAAGATTGGCAGTAGCTTAGGACCAGTAAATTCCAGAAACGTATGTTCTATGTCCAGATTCCATCTGGAATTTTGAAAAATGTGTTTTTTTACTATGATCATATGGAAAAATGTGGAATTTTCAAGTCACTCCAATGGACATAAGGAGATATGAATAGGGTAAACAGAAAAATGGTCGCAATTTTAAAGACAATTCAATGAAATTTGGCACGAAGGACTTTTATGATACAAATCCCTCGACGAATCGTATTAGAATTGGTTGTGATCGGTTCATTACTTCACCTAGCCCCCATACAGATGTCCCTCGGAATAGAGTTTAAGCACTCAAAAAATGCCTTAAAAATAAGAATATTTCAATGAAATAAGCTGTGAAGAAGTTCAGTACAAGTATTAATCTTTGTGCCAAATTTTATGAATATCGGTCAACAATTGACCATAGCTCTTCCGAAAATCACTTTAACGTGCATAGATTCCATACGAATGTTAGTACTAAGTTAATATTCAACACAAATAAGTTTTATGTAAGTAGAAACAATACTGTAAAATTGTATGAGAATCGGTCTATAATTTACCATAGCTCCCATATAAACCCACTTCCAGGAATCGTTTCAAAGTGCATAGAATCATTGGCTACATATAACTCCCGTTCCTGAATTTTATGCTCGCACACAATGCCGTAGGGTATCATATAGTCGAACTTGACCGACTATATCCGTCTTTCGCGTTTTACATTAGGCTATTTTTATTACTAAAGGTTCGCTATTAATACTATAGACGAACCTTAGAGATCGAAAAATTTACTGTAATAAAGTGAGCGACGGGTGAGCCCAAGGAGGTCATATTCGGATCGCCAACGATAGTCGTTCTCGAATGTTTTGTCAGAGAAGTGTTCGCGAAATGTTCGAACAGGATAACGTTATCGGATTTTGTGGTTAGCTGGGAAATAGCGATCTTCTTCAAAACCATAAATTAGACCATATATTATATATATATACATATATATATATATATATAAATATATATGTGTGCTACTTTTTTACTTAGAATTTTTCACTAAAGATCCAATTTTCCCCACAAGGTGTATTTGTTACTAAAAACTACATTTTTCACCAAAATTGCAAATTTTTTTGATCAAAATTGCATCAAAAAATTAAGGTTCACCATGTAATTGAAGTTAAGCAAGACATGTTGGAATTGCATTATGTTTTGGAATTACTTCATTATACTTTTTTCCCTTTTTTTATGCAATTATATTTGTAAATTACATAAATTTATGCATATAACAGAAATATTTACATTATTTTTATTTTACAACATATGATGTAACAAACCTTTATCATAGAAAAAAAAAATTAGATTTCATGTAAACATGACAGTAATATTTACCATTGATAGCAACGAATTTATATTACACTTGCTTTTAATATATATTATAAATATATATATATATATATATATATATATATATATATATATATATATATATATATATATATATATATATATATATATATATAGTATATATATATAGTATATATATATAGTATACATTTAACAAAGCGGTTTGGCAACGATTGAAACTTATACTAGTATCATGGGATTTAGGAACCAATGTATTATTTAAGTAAAAAAAATTTATTTAAATTATAGTTAAATGGTAAAAATCACGACTAATTTCGAATGCTAAAAGGCATTAGAATGAATTTGTTTTATTTAGAACTCCTGAAAATGACGACCACTTTGATCCACCTGAACATTTTTATTTACTTTTTTTTTTTTGCTGGGTTAAGTATTATTCAAAATGTCTGATATTACCATAAAATATCTATTGAAAAGTAAACATATATTATCGCGGGGAGCATCTGTAATTTTGTAGCCACAACTATTAGTAATGGACATTTTTATTTTGGATTCAATTCTTTTATAATATTGCAAGTGAATATTTCGATTTTTAAATGAGTGGATCAAACAACGATATATATTATTTTTTTTAATGTTGTTCTGAAAAAAATGAATTTTTTTTAATTTGTGCTATTGGATTTATGGTTGATTTCATATATCGTATATATGTATTCTAAACATCGCAATCCATTTGCAAAGTCAAAAACGGAATATGGTGATATAAGAGCTCCAAAATAGTATGCTGGCTAGCATTAGCGAAAAATTGTTATTTTTGTTGTTAGAAATTAAAAAAAAAACACCTGAATTTTTGGAATTTGAAGAGTTGCGAAAATACTGTACAAGAATATATATATGTATATATATATATATATATATATATATATATATATGGTGGTAGTGCGATATTTAGTTTTCAGAAGTTTTGGACGACACAAAACAAAATTGGGCACTGGTAGAATGATGTTAGTATTTGCGTGTTGGCATAACATTTTAAAAGAAGAAGGTCTCGAGTTTTGCCAACGTTTGAGAAATGGTTTGCTAATTTTAATTCTATTACATTCCTCTGCCTGGATATTTTGATTATCAAAAATTATATATCCATTTAATATACAGAAAACATTTGGTAGGTAACAAAGTGTCACTGCTATATTATAATTCAATTTATTTTAATTATTAATAATCAAAAGATAAATTAAAATTGTCCATGCAAGTGACATGTTTTATGTCAAACACATAATATTTATTTACATTTGAAAGTATACAAATTATTTTTAATTAATGGTTGGATGAACAAAAATCTTTTTATGAAAATAGATCTAAAAGAGAAAAATATTTGTTTGCCAAATTAATTAAGCAAGTTTTTGGTGTCTTTTCAATAAAACTTGGTGTAATATACTTTTTTTATTTATAGATAAATTTTTGTTAGTCTCAATAATGATTTCATTCATTTATTTACTTTATTTAAATTTATTTGTAATATTTTATTAAAATTCGTATCACTATAATTAATAGTTACATTATTCTATAAAATTTTAATTGCCAATATCGAAATTATTTTCACTTTAACCCAATTTATTTTTGTTTTCAGTTCAATAAATTCAGAACGAATAATTAACGAAATAAATTTGGAAAAACAAATTTACATACAACGCACACATATACAAATAAATAGGGCATGTATGATATGAATTATAAAAGTTAGTTGGAAGTAGATATAAAAAATGTTATAAAATATTAGAAAAATATAAACAATTTCAATATAAATTTACTGAAAAATATATGTATGTATCAAAAATGTTATTTATATTAAAAGTAAATATTGTATTAACTTAAATAAAATATAATTTCTTGCAAATATTTTAAATAAATATTAGAAATTTTACGAGAAAATGCAAGTTTAATTTGAAATTTATGATGAAGAATATAAATAGAATTTTTAAGAATTTTTTGCTGCAAGTATTAAAATCATTAAAAATTATTATATTGAAAGCACTTCAAAAATCTGTTAATTTTAATTTAGGTTGACTAGATTATTAAATAATAAATAATAAAAAAACAATAACAAATTATACCCCATATTTTGAAACATGTGATAAGATGAAAATTATAACAAAATTTATATTTTTGACATCTTTACATGAAAATAATCTTTTTATAGTTTTATCATTAGTCATGAAGGTTATAACATGAGTATTATTAATAGCGTTTTCTTTTCTGAAGAAAGATGTTACTCTTGAAAAATGGTACCCTTCTCGTGATTACAATAGAAAAAAAATGTGCGACCAATCCCAATTATAAAGTATTTATAATAAAAAAATTAAAAATTTAATGAAAAGAAATCAGAGTGCTAACTTTGAATATTTTTCACGTCTAGACGAATTGAGATAATCCAAAAATTCTTTCAGCATGTTATTTCAAAATATGTAGCATATTGCAAAATATTTTTAAAAAATTTTTGCCTCATATATCTCCGGACTTATTCCCGAAAAACCAAAGAAAGTCGAGCCAAAAAATCAAAAATTCAAAATTCAAGCGTAAATATCTTTTTAACTGTAAGAGATAACTTATATGAGTAAGCTTATTTTTTTCTTTATCTTCGCAATCACTTTCCAGAAATATAAAAATCTTTAAAATCTGACTTCATTTGTACAAGTTACGATTTTTTTTAACTTTTACATACTCGAGGTAGTCAATTTTGACACCCTGTAGCTTATCTCGTGTTATCACAGGGTGACTACAAGATGATTTTTCTGAAAGCTTAGGTCCTCCTCTACAACTCTTCCATACATTTCAATTTTATCCGACCAGTAGTTTAGGAGATTCAGATTTATTACCAAAAAATTTGCGTTTGACCCCACTGTGTAACATTTGGATAGAAAATATGCGTATGAGTAATATATAATTTTGACATATTTCTCATACGCATGGATAACTAGGAAACTGTTACAAAGATGAATCGATCATTTGCTTTATGAGAAATATTTTTTCGATTAACATAAATTACTTACAATTTAAACGTCCTAATATTAAATTTTACATACCTGCAAAGTAAAAAAGAAACAATAAAAATATTAAATAAATATAGTCTTTTAATGTTTTTACAAAATTTTTAACATTTCTTAGCGATAAAGTTAAAGTACCAATAAAAAAAAAGAAAATGTTAAAAAAATTACATATTTCAAAGAGGTGCAAAGAGGCTTTATTTAAACTGTCACTTGAGCTGATATTACCTACAACTGATTATATTATATATTCACAAAACGCCAGACCAAGACAAATAATACCATATCAATCACATATCATTTTGTGGTGCACTTTAAGTGATATGATTATTGTCTTGGGCATCTTACTCATTTTCAGTCATCAAGTTCGTTCAATTTTATCTAGGACAAAAGAACATTTCGCTATTTTTTCACGAAATCATTCCTTTTTTCGCTTTTATATATATATATATATATATATATATATATATATATATATCTATATATATATATATATATATATATATATATTGATTCATATCTTTACATATTTTCTTAACAATGCTACTATATACCAAATATAACATGACTTCAAATTCGATATAATAACATTAAATATATAAAATGTTTGGAGAATTGACTGCGTTATCATTTTACTTCTTAAAGTCACAAATGAAGATAAATTATGGACAATAGTCCGGGATGCTTTGTCTCTATTTCAGCAGAGACTCGTAACGCATTGCTTAACTGAAAGAAACAAATTAGTTAGTTTTCCAAAAATAATGTTGGGTTTGTTCAACATATTCATTTTAATGCTAAAATTTAAGATAATATAAAATAAACATATTTTGAAAATAAAATAAAATTTTTTTCTTTTCAGTATACTTCGATAAATATTAAAAATTTAGTAACAATTTTGATATTTTCTAATACCACGTTAGATATTTTATGATATCGTGGAGTTTTGGATTCAATAAAGTAAAACCTGTATATCTAAGATTTTTTTTGAAAGCTTCAATTTTAAACCTCCATAATTTTAAACCTCCGAACAGATTTTGCAAGCATAAATGTTGCTTAATAAAACCTGAAATAGTTGTTCGTGTCATAAAAAATAAATACTTTTACTAAAAATTTAAATTTTTTTTAAGTTCCTTATTTATGCATATATTCTTTTATTCTTTTTGGGACTGCCTAATAAATATATATTTATAAATGTTCACATTTTGTTACATTTATATCCACCTATTTTCACAACAAAATGTATTACAATTAAGCTGAAAGATATTGTTCTTAAATTTATTTAAGAATTACAAATCATTTTCAAAATATGTACACATACATATACAAATAAGAGAAGAGCATCTCTTTTACGAAAAATGAAATTTTACTTAGATTTTGAAAATTTACATAATTACAGCTTTGTTGATGATTACAATTATGCTAATGTTGATGCTTGGTTTGTAAGAGAAAACGGAAGAACACTTCTTCATTTTATTGTATTCATGTGTTTGTTGTTAAAGTTTGTTTGTTGTGTTTTTCTCCGTACACTTGAGCGTATTGTTGAGCATAAAATACTTATTTGCATATAAATGACAAAACATTACATGTTACGAATATATTTAGTATTTTCTTTTTTTTTTTCGTATACTCTGATTTATTTTATTTAATTTCAAGCATCTGCTTAGAGAATATAATAATATAAATTTTTTTTGGTTACTAAAATTATAGAAGTCAAAGACAGTATTTTTACCTTAAAGTTCAATTAAGATAAATTTAGAAGTTTTTGGGAAAAGATTTTCTAAATATAAAAATTATAGTTGTAAATATTTTTTTTAATAAATAACTATTTTTGCTTATCTTTGATGAAATTTTTGTTTTTGTATAAAAATTGTGTTGAGGAAATTCTGTAATAGAAAAGTTGAAAATACGTGCAAGATTTGAAACAAAGTTTCTTGATAAAGATATTTCACTCATTTCCTTTTTTTTTTTTTTTTTTTTTTGATTTCCTAATAATTTTCTTTTTTTTTTTTTCTTATAAATTACATCATAGTGTTAAAATCTAATTCTCAATTTATTCACTAATTTAGTTATTTAAAAACAATAAAACAATAAATCTCCTAATCTAATATTCGGATCACCCTGTTATAATGCGGTATATCAAATGAGACCACCAAGAGTATAAATGTTTCAAAAGTCCGTAACTTTTACAAATTAAGACCGATTTCGACTTTTTAACTTTTCTAAAGAATTTGACGACATCAAGAAACATATGTTTAAAGATATATTTACGCTTGAAATTTTGCTTTTTTTCTTGAATTTTTTGTTTGTTTTTCCATTACAGTTTCTATAGTGTAGGAAGAAAAAATGAGTATATTGTGAATATATTGTGAATTCCAAAGTAATGAGTTGAACATTTTCAATTATTTCAAGTCATGTAGTCATAAAAATTTATCAAAGTCAAATTTTATCAAAGTATGTAGCATAATATATTTAATTTTTTTCTCAGAACTGTACTAATGAAAAAATATTTACTTTTATACATTTCTCAAGATAAGTCTTCAGAGAAAGTTGGAAAAAAAAATTCGTTTTAATTGAGAGTTGCATCTTACGTGATATATTTTGGTGAGTTTTTATACGAGATTTCAAGTTTATTGGATTAGAAAAAATCACTATTGCTTTTTTTGAATTTAAAAAATACTTCTAATAAAATACATATGGGAAATTCTCTTTTTACGTTTTTCTTCGTTCCTTATAGGGATCCAGAAAATATAAACTTTTTTGCACTCCGATGATGTGGGGAATTCTCTTTTTAGGTTTACCTTTAGAAACCGATACTAAAACTGAAATATTTTTTTTAGTTTAGTATTTTAAATCAACCTTTGATACAATTGTATTAACAACATCTCGTGGAGCAAAACAATAAAAACTCAAGATCTGAAATAGTTCCGAGCATTCAAGCAACCAAATTTAAAAAATCCAAAAAAAGTGATTGAAAATAACATGAAAAAATTCTTTCTTGCATATTTAATTTTAAAATCATTGCGGCGCTATAAAATTTCAAAAACGTTATAAAACTTTAAAATCGATCTAAAATCTTGCGTACGTCATATTAGCATTTTTTTGTATTTTATGCGACATTATATTTATAATAAATACATATATTCTATTTTAGTTAAGCACTAGGTTTCAACAAAAGAAAAATCCAAAAAAATCGCGGTGTCTTTAATATTTTATAAATCGTCGAGCATACACAAGGTGCTAATTGAAATCGGTGAAAATATATACCAATTTTCAGCTTTTATTATAGCTCATATCAGAATGTGGCACTCAAACATAATTAAATTTTTTCATTTAAAAATATATTTTAAAGTTATATAATTAATATATGCAACTTTTTATTAATTAACATTATTTAAAGTTTCTTTTATGCAATTAAAAGAGATATTAAAAATCTATTTAAAATTTTCTAATGGGAGGTTTAAACAGATTTGTTGTCACGATTATGTTGAATATTATAAGATTTACCTAACGTCCTTTAATTTGTATTTTATACACGTCTGTGTAGGTGGAATCTTTACAATATTTTTAAAATTATGAATTCTAACTTCCACAATATAAACAGCCATTTCTTGTCCACTAATATCATTTGAAACAATTTTTTGGTTGTACACTATTAAAAGTATATCAAAGAATTTTATAAAATTAAAAAGCAAGAAATTCTATGCATAAAATTTTTTTAAATTTAATTTTTTTAATGAAATGTTAAAAAATCACTATGATCGCGGTTATTTTCGGTGCCGTCAACAATATTGTATTCATTTTAGTTTGTATTTTAGACATATTTGTATTTAAGACGTATTTATATTTTAGAAATATTGATGCGAAAAAAGAATTCTGGGAATTTTTTATAACTTTTTCTCTTAAACCTCCATAATACAAACGCCGTTCGCTAAAAGTCATTCACACGAACAGATTTATGTTTTACTAAAGCCAGCTAATATTGGTACTAAATAGCGTTGATGTGCCATTAAAAAAAATTTATTTTTTTTAAATCCCAAAAGTAAACGAGTATGAAGAAATGCCTGTATATGTAGCCTCATTTGGCACTAAACTGACTCCCATCTGCTTCAAAATGTAGACAGGAAAGTAGGTGTTATGAAAATAGTGAAATTTTCGGAATCATATTCTTTAAGTGCACAAAATGTTTATTAAAATTTTTTTTAATATTATTTTCAATGCACTTTAAAAACAAAATAATAGACTTTTGTCGTTTTAAAATTAATTTAAATAACTTAAACAAACAATTTTTTATATATTTTTAAATTTAAAATAAATTTTTGTTAAAAAATATAAAATTATACTAAACTTTTATAAATTGTTTTAACTAAACTTCTACAATTTTTTAATTACTTAAAGTCTGTGAGCTAATTGTAAAAGTAGACATGTACATGAATATCAAAAAATTTCAAATTCTTTGAAACCGTTTTTATGTCTCTTTTATTTCTAAAGTTTGTTTTAAAAATAACAACACTGGTGATGCATTTTGGTGGACTCGGCACTACAGCAATTTAAAGCTAAAAAATATAAAAAATATAAAATATAAAAAAAGCTGAGTTGAAAATTTCGAAGATTTTTTAATCGTTTTCGTTTTTGACTCACAGTTTACATCTTTTAGACTCAAACAATTAACCAGTCGGGAGACAAGGGAAATTCATATGATGTTTAACTAGTTGGCAAATTACTATTTGATAAAAAATTGTGTGGCGACAAAAAATGAAACCAAAATGCACAATTTTTTAAGTTTCGCATTTTTGTTATAAAGAATTGTTGCGCATAAGTAAATTTAAATTTCACGAATAGAATTTCAAAGTCGAATTGATTCTATACAGTTTGAGGTATATCTCGTTTATGCCAGGGAACCGGGGATAGCATCATCATAAACTTCTATATAACTAGCGTTAATATTAGTTAGATGTATGTCTTTCGCTACTGACAACTACAGACTTTATTGAAATTATTTAAAACATCGCCTAAATAGTATTTACTGGCACCTTGAGTCAAAAGGACGTTAAAAAAAATTTTAAAGCAAAAATTGTATGCAATTTTGAAACTCTTCACCAAATTTTGTTCCGTATTTTATTTTGGAAGTTATCTACAAAGAATCATCTTATTGGTTAAAATTGATAATATGAAAAAAAAATTAAATCATTTGTACCGACTACAGCGGCATTCATCTCCAAATGTATTTCGCTTGCTGAGAGCTATCGCGATATATAAATGACATTAATTTTAATGTCATTTATATTTTATGGACCAAAGAAGACACTCTTAACCACAAAAAGCACTTTTACATATTTCGCATTGTAGTTCGAATTTTGAAAAAATAGAAATAGTTTTCGATATAAAATTTATCGCTGAATAAGTAACAAATTAAAAATTTGACTAAAATTTGCTTAAAAAAATCAAAATCGCGCTTTTTGTAAGGAATATTATCATGAGTAGTAATGTTTAAACGACTATATTTTCCAAACCTAATTTGTCAGCAAAATATCCCAAAATATGAATTTTACACTATGCGATAAATTTTGTGTCGTCAAATATTGTCTAAATGATCCCCATGTGGAATGAAAGTATATCATCAGATTAATTAAATCTCCGAAGTTTTTTCAAAGTTAGCTCGAATTTCTGAGCAATTTTTCATTATGTGAGTAAATAAAAGAAATTTAGTGAATAAATTTCATTGTATTTATGGGTATTTATTATTTTATAGAGCACAAAACTTCTCTTGGATTTCTATTAAATGCCCACCCCTTTTTACGATCACTTTTCTTATCAAGATTGTATGCAATATTAGAGTAGACATACTATTCAACCAACTTAATTGATATTATGAACATTATCCTGCATTATACGAAATTGAATATAGGATATAAAATAAACAAAAATGCCACGGAGATTTTTTTTAACAATCTTTGTTTTTGAACGTTCAATGAAATTTAACACATATATAAAGTATATATAAAGTATATAGAATAAAATATAAATTTTTCTTCTTTCTTGATATCACTAAGGCAATTCATATAAAATTTTACATACACAAGGAATAGAAAATATTGTATATTTTAAAATTAATTCTGTATGGGTACCATTGCTCTTTTACCCACTTTTACTATGCTACGGTATTTTTTTACCACTGTCATCAAAATATTTATGAAATTTAAAATTTGCTTACAAAAAGGTAAGCAATCTGGTTGCTCCCTATCCTAAAAAAATGACCATGGCATCCAGTGAGTTCTTCCTTCAAGGATATACATATGTGCCAAGTATCATTTAAATCGGTTCAGTAGCTTAGACATAAGGTCATTATGACAAAACCGGACCTAAAAAGGGAGTCACGTCCATAAAAAATCTAATGCAATAATGCTAGTAGTGTATAAAATAACATATAATACGAATAACATTGAATTAAATAATTTAAATGATTTTTATTTCCAGTCAAATTGAAGCAAATGGCTTCGAAAAATTTTAACTTCAAGAGGCCACAAAGCCGAAATTCGAACTAACATTAAAAAGCCTTTGGGAGTTTTTCTAGACTACTGGTATGCTTTCATCTTGCGTTAGAATTATTGAGAGAATTTTTTCTTGTTGCACTGTGCTATTAACTATAATTTTTTAAAATTTGAAACCAATATAATTTTTGCTATTTATTATTATTATTATTACATTTTTATGTATTTCGAAAAATATTGAAGACGCTGTAATAATTTTGACATGTGCCAAGTTCTACAAAATCGCGGTGTTTTGGTTTTGATGAAACAAAATCTCTATTTAATTTTTTTTTTTTGTTTTAATTTAAATTTTGAACCTTTACAAGTTTAACGCGAATAAATGTTTTGCGTATAAATATTTGTTAATATAAGCAGAAATTTACGTTAGTGTATGAAAAAAAAATTTAAAATATTTTTATTAAAAATTTAAAAAATTTTTGAAATTCCTCACTTATACTTAAACTGCATTTTAGAATCAAATTTATTTTGCTTAAAAATTAAAGTACGATTCGTACTGAGGTATACTTAAAATAAGTATAAAACGGGATTGATTTAAAAATTTAGAACAAAATATTTCATTTAAGTATGATAATTCTAATACTAACTACAAGTTTTACTTAACTCAAGTAATTGATTCTGGAAATTTTAAATTAAGTCTAGTTTGATTTGCATTAAGAGAAAAAATCTTATATATGTATTTAGAATATGACCGTAATAAAATTTACCATCGCTGCTCCCTCACTCATTATTTGTCTATCGGTTGCTTTCAAGTTTCGTCATGCAATTCTCATTAGGCCTTCATTGTGCGTCATTTAAATAATTTGAAATTTGTTTTTATTTTTTTAAGCGATGTTTTTTTTTTTTGGTAAATGTGTGACAACAAATGAAATTAACTTCTATTGAATGACGAACTACGACTACTACAACTCCTTAAAGTGCTTAATTTAGAAGCTGATATTGATTAAAAGATAAGGCTAAATTAAAATTGTTAAAATTGGGGCATATGGTATACATGAAGTATTTTGAGAAAAAATACGTTGTAAGTAAAATTTATTATTTATTGACATAACTGTAATTAAACAAATTAACAATAAATAATAACAAACAATACTTAGTATGTAAACTTATTTCCAAAAATAATTTATGTATCATATATATATATATATATATATATATATATATATATATATATACAGAAAAAGGGAAATTTCCCCTTAGAAATGACTTTCTTTGTGTTCTTTAAGTGAACCACGTCATTGATTAGGAAATTATGTCTTAGTTTAAGTACAATTTATATTTACATACATACACGTGTATGTACATTTACATATACTTTGTAATGACAAATCATGTCATGCGAAAAAAATCGCAAAAGAGCAGAATTAAATTTGCTTTACTCTTCCTCTTTACTAATATAAAAAATTACAAAGTATATGTAAATATACTGTAAATATGTAAGTGTAAATTGAACTAAACTAAGACATAATTACTTAATCAACGCAAAGAATCTCTTAAAGTACACAAAGAAAGTCATTTGTTTCTAAGGGAAATTTTTTCTTTTTCTGTGTGTTTTGAAAAAAATTTGCATGTTTTATGTATATACATATATACATACATGCCTGATACATAAATTATTTATATATATATATATATTCTGTACTTAATGTAGTTTTGACACTTTACGTAGCGGTTACTCAATTTATTTTTTAGTATACAAATATACATAATATCCATAAAGCTTGTTACACAAAGCCAATTTTGTGATCTATAACTTTTCACATAGGGTATAATTCCTAAAAAAAACTCACTATACATTTAAATTTTAGTAGACTAGTATTTTTGAAGATATGGATGTATTAATAATTTTGTTCCAATCGGTCCCACTATGTGTTTTGTTTAAATTCACATGCTGTAATGATTATTTTAATATATTCAAATGCACATACCAATACATCATATAACATACAAACTCACTTTATTGTAGGTGTATATTGAAACAAATCGCTTCAAAAATTTGGAAGATAAATTTTTTAGCAACCTTCTATATGTCACTAATTAGTAACTTCTAGATGATTGCCGGAAGATTGTTTGAAAATTACAAAAACAAAATATATTGCTACTACGTATTAATCACCCATACATCTCTTCTTAATGATTTCTGGGTAATTGTCAGAAGTCTGTATGAAATATACGGAAACAGAATACATTACTATCGTCTTTTCATCTTCCAAGATCATACTCTGAAGTCAATTCTGAAGGATAATATGACGACAAGTCGAATTTATGAAAAATAAAATACATTACTATTGCGCATTGATCATCTTGGCACGTTTTAGAAAGATTGTCAGTTTTTTTATAAGTAGAAAACAACACAATAAAGAAACATGTAAAATCATATATTTCATTAATAATTTAAGTTTGATACAGTTTGGATGTAATATTAAATATAAGAAGAAAATTATTCCTGACACTTAAGTGATTTATAATCAAAAAATGATATTTTAAAGAGGTAAGCAAATCTTATTCATATTTCATTTAGTAAAAAAATTTTAGGAAAATTCATTTAACAGACAAGTTTTTTATTATAATTTTAAAAAGTCAAAACTTTGCTTTTAAAGATGTCTTTTCATAACCTTTGCATAAAAAGGTGATCTAAATATAATTTAATTGTAAAATTATTAATCCTTTTTCTTTTGTTTAAGTTTAAGGTGTCGGAATTCACCAGAAGTTTATAATGTGGATTTAATTGCAATTTCCTAAATACAAAATTTATTTTTATATGAATTATTTCTTTTTTATGTGTGAAGTAAAAATAATTATGAAATATTAAAAAAAAAAACGTTAATTTTAATTATAAATACAGAAGTAGTAGAAGTGCAAAATCATATTCAGGAATATACATCTGTGAGATATGTCCAGGTGTCATCCAAAAGATTCTTTTTCGACACTTCTGAAAGGGTTCTCTTCGAAACCTCTAGAAGACTCTTCTACGAAAAACTGTTCTACCCGACGGAAGATGATCTTATTGATATTTTGGCAATATTTTTTTCGATGAATTTCAATTTTTGAAAAACTCTTCTTAGTGACTTCCGCAATAGAAAATATTTGCAGGCATATGTCTTGATTGCGTGATTTGTAAATGTGCCTACAAACAACATCTGTCATTTTTTTCCTTTTCGAACATTGAATTAAATTTACATGAAAATAGCAGCAGCAACAATAATAGCATAAAAAATCGAATCAAACAAACAGACAGCCTGACAAAGATTAAAATGAGTGATTTATGTTAAACATTTTAACAATTGTCAATATTTACGCAAAAAACACAAATATACAAACATATTCATATAAACATATAAATATATACAAAGGAAAAATAAACATACACATCAGTAAACACATATGTACTCATTTACACCAACATTAACATAGAGCAAAAAGAAATAAAAAAATAACAATAACACCCAAATAAGAGTAGATATTTAATGTTAGTTAAAGTGTCTATTATATGATTGAAAATCGTGATAAGACTGATTGGTTGTTTGGTTTGACTGGATGGTTAGTTGCTTAGTATAAATTTGAATTTAATTAAATTTAAACATGACAGGCTGACATACAACAAATACTCTAATACATTTGTGCATATTTCCTTTCATTAAAATTAAAGAGAATTTTGAAAAAGATCTTTGTTCAGATAGTGCTGTTGATAGCTGCATTGTATTCATATTTGATTAACTTTTATTATGTTATCTAATTTGTTACCATTGTTCAGAATTGTAAATTGATTGATATTTTTGGATTATATAAATGATAAATAATTTTTGATTTATTATTTCAATTAAGGACGGATTTGCTTCTGAGTATTTCAAAGTCATATTATCTGTGCACATAAAATATCAAATCACCGTTTTCATATCCTTGAAGAAAATGCGGTAATACTTGGTAAATGTCCAATATCACCAAACTTGAAGACTGACATATTACATGGTGGACCGTGCTTGAGAAAGAAATGAGTTAACATTCTTTTGGTCTATAGGCAATAACTTTTGGAATGAGATATTTTGTTGAAAAAGTTCGTGTTTAAATTTCAGAATATACTGACCGCACACAGAGTTACCGTTGAGAATTTTTTAAAAAATTCCAAAAAAAAAAAATTAAAAAAATTCCATCAATCAAAAATATATGTTTTTTTCATTGGCTGCTAATCAATAACATAAATTTAATTGAGTTAAAAAAATGTATATGATGTTACTATAAAATAGCATAGTAGTAAATCAGCATCAGTATCGCTAATGTATGGGAGTGTTGTTTTTTTAAAGAAAAGTATAAAATTTTCCCACACTACGATTTCTGCCTTTTCCCATTAATAATTAAGTAACATGGTTAGGAGTTTTTCTTACAGGAATAATAATTGTACTTTCTTACCGCACAATTTCAAGAACTCATAGAATCCGGAAGATGATCAGCACTATTTTAGTTTTAACAACCCTTTCCATAAAAGTCGCACTGAGCTTAAGAAAGTGGTGTCTTTATGAAGAAAGGTTCCCATATTCAACGGTCTTTGAGATCCTTCATGCCATACATTTTCAGAACCACAAAAATACAAAGAGATTGAATGTAAATTATCTAAGTGGCCGTCAAAGATCGAAAAAGTGTGCAGTTGAACTGTGAGTTCATAAAGGCTGGACTCTGTCGTCAGTTTAACCTAATAATTGCCTAAATAAACCCGCAATATTTCTTGGTGAAATAGAATTTGTGATGACTATTATTTATGTAGTACATTGTATTTTTACAGGTAGAATATGTTATAGGAGGAATACAAAACCCACACTTTCTTATGGTGAACCAGCGTTGAGGATGATTTTTATTTATGAAGTGTATTGTATTGATACTAGGAAGGAAATTAGATTTAAATTTTTTTCCTAAATGATGTGACGGGCTCCTATAGGATGCTTATTATACATTGGAATAGTATCGCAAGAGAAATATTTTTTCTAATAATGCGTTGTGCGATCCACTGGCTTATGGACAACAGATAAATTTTGCTGACAACTAAGAGAGAGTAGATAGGATTGGAAGTTTGATATTAAGTCATTAAGAAAAATAAGACACAGAGTAGGAAAAAGTAATGAATCTGAAATAATCTTCAAGTTATTTTATGAGGTCACCTTTATAACAACTTGCATATTATGATCTCTGAGAAAAAGTGATAGGAATAGAAGTGCTCCATACCATACTCTATCAAATGCCTTCGAAATACCTAGAGCTACCACTTTCTTTTGCCAAAGTGGCGAAAGGAACGACATCAACCCTTCGATATGATGACTATTAACACTCCTCTAGAGCAATCTCTACAAAACCCGTACGGATGGTCACTTAATAAATTATTAGACTCCAAATTTTTAACAAATGCTAGTTCACCGTGTTCTACATTTCAAGTTTTTCATTGATCAATTTCAACATTATTTGTAAATCATATTATTCATACATATGGTTTGATTTAACTAATATGCATACATTATTTTAAATGCTTGAAATGCTTGAATTAGATCTAAGTAATATCGAACAGTGCATAACAATATCTCCATTGTACGCCATAAACGGAAATTTATTTTTTTCTTTTTCTTTTACAATACCCTTAAAAAAATAAAAAACAAACCCAGTGTGCAATGAACTAAGTTAGCAAACTTATTTCTTTTTAACCAACATCAGAAATATGATGTAAGCTTATAACAATATTTTCGCATAAGTGAAACAATGGTTTTTAGAAATCTTATCTAGTTTGTTAGTGTAAGCCAAAAATAAGTAGTAACATAAAATTTTTGACCTAGAAAAAATTGAGTGAAAAATTTTATACAAGTAAGTCTTAAGCAATGTAGTCATGTTGTACAATATTAATAACAAATACTTTGATTATCTTTTGCCTCATGGAAAAATGCTTAAAAGAAAGAAAACTAGCTTCTACAGTTTTATGTAATATTGAAAATGTAACTACCCTGCAGTTAAAAAAAAAACATTATAAAATAATTTGCCAAAAAAGTAAAACTGAGTTCATATTTTTGCACTTTCTTGGAAGCTAATAAAATTACTTCAAAAAAAGTGAAAATAAATGAATAATTTGTAACAAAATAAAAAATTCACAAATTAAACAGAATTTTTTTTTATTTATTAACAAAGCTAAAACAATAATTTTATTAAAAAAAATTATAAATATAGTTTTAAAAGAAGTACTTCGAAAGCAATGATGATAACCATGGGTTAAAAAAGGCTTCCTGTATCTCTTTTTCAGCACTAAGTTTTTCCTTCCAATATTAACACAATGTTAAAATTATAATCTTTTTCAGCACTTTTTCAGTTCTTTTTTTCTGGGTATTAATTGGTTCGCCATAATGGCATTTCTATTTTATATTCACCAATCAAAAGTATTGCGAGTGGATTTCTGGGTAATTAAATTATACAAATTTTTACGTGCTGCTGGGTACATAATCTAAAGTGTTACAATTTAAGTATACTGTTTATATTAGTGCACATACAAATGTATATAACTAAATTTCCTTATAAAGGCTAAAGGCTAAATAACAAGCTGTTAGCTATTAGGGATGTCTTACGATGTATTTTATAGTATATCTTTAAAAAATAAAAAATAGAACAAGCTAGAGTGCTCTTTCCGGCTGTGCCGAATCTTATATACCCTTCCCCCGTTCTGAGATGTGTTATATGAAAATGAAATACGTTATATTGTTTATACTATATAAACACTAAAAACTGTAAATAATTTGCATTTTCATATAAATAAATATATTTTTTTGAATATACATACATATATATATATACATATATATATATATATATATATATATATATTCAGATATAAGTTTGTTTGTTCATCAATCATTTGAGCCAACCATTGCCACAGGTGGTTATAGACTTTTTTAGATCTCATTGGACGTCACACCCACATTTTACACCTATTTAAAAAAAAAATCTATTTTATTTTTAATTTTAAGCATTATTAATGAAAATATTTACATAAAATATGATGCACAGTTAGTGCTTGCACTATAGAATGCCCACATTTAAGGCCCACTTTTTTAAAACACTCAAACGGACGAACCAATTAGTTTAATATTGGAGCAGGGCCTGAATTACCGCATACGTGATCGAACAAAATTGTTCGTAATTTTTCTCTTTGGGATTACTGCATTCGTTATCGAACAAGCACAATCGAAATTTGAGGTGATAGCATACGATAACGAGGGCGTAATCGAGTATCAGCTGCTTAAATTTTACTCGTCATCTCAGTACTGATCGAAATCATAAACTTGTCAATTGTGTGTGCAAAAAATATAAAAAGATGTAAGTTTATTATTATTTTTAAAGTTTTAAAACAAGATAATAAACTGATTATTGTTTATAGGACTAATACCAACAAAATAAATGGTAAACAAAAGGAAGTTATGGCGCAGTACATGGTCGATCATCCTAACTTGGCCAAAAACATATTGCCAAATTGTAACCAAGGAAAAGCAACAGCCAAGAGATTATGGGATGAACTTGCTCTAAAGCTGAATTTCTAAGGACGTAAAATTATGGAGAAAGGTATAATAGTTGAAAGACTGGTGTACACATGTAAATTAAATATTTATAAACACTGTCATTTTAGGCTTTTGCAGATCAAAAATTCAATGCCAAGAAAAAAATGTCTTTTAACAAAGCATCAAAGCAGAAAACTGGAGGTGGACCTTACGAGGAAATGATTCTGACTTCTGCTGAAGAACAAATAATCCAAGCCACTGGGGTTGACCTTCATGTGGAAGGACTCTCCGCAGTTATAACTTATGGGAAACCAAATGTTTCCAAAACATGTGATTTAGATGCCGCCATTAGTGAAAGTATGCAGTCAATTTTAGAGGATGATGGCAGTGAAGATATAAATGATTATGTTGAGAAAGATAAGCCAAGGTCTTATGCAAAAAAGGAAAAAGACTCAAAAATGTCTATTTTGTCTTCACGTGTGGTATCAACAGAAGACTACCAACGTGAGTTACTCTCAAAGACTAATCAAATGTTACTTCTTTTAAATTCACACACTCAAAATATGGAGGAATATAAACAGGAACAAAACCAAATATTAGAACGTTTGATAAAAATTAAAGAAAGATCTCTTAATATTAGAGAGCAAGAACACAAAACCAACATGGAAATCAAACAAGTAGAGCTTTGTTTGTTTTAAATTTTTTATTTAATATGTGCTTATTCTTCTTATTTTTAGCTGAGAATAATATGCACTAAATATATGTTTTTATTCTATTCCAACGTAACACAAATCTAGTACATTTTGCAAAAATTTCGTTACGTTAGCTATCGAATGCTATAATCCATCCATTCGAAACGTGACGAAATTTTATTCGATACGAAAGCTATCTCGTTCACAAATTTCGTGCGAACCTTTATCCCTCATCTTTGGTTTGAATAGGATGAATCGTTCCAACGGGAGTAGTAGCTCCCATACAAATTAAATATTAGTTACAACATTTTTTGTGAACGTTTTTTGCAAGAATGAAGTCCATTGCATATACAGGAGCTTCAAAAAATCTAATAACGTTTTTTGGCCCATAACTTGTTTAATACTACTTAGTTCATTTTTTCAGCACAAAAATTATCATAAAATATTCGATTTTTCTGTTCAAGAACTAAGTTTCTAGATTATATATGTGCTTCAAAAAGTTGAAAAAACCAAATACGCCTAATTTTTTTTTTTTTTTTTTTTTTTTTGTTATTTTTTAGTACCCATGAGAACAACAACTATAAATGAATCAGGGATTAAATTAGTAAAAAACAGATTTGCCAATTTCTCGATTGTTTATGAATAGATTTAATTGGTTCAGAAAACCTAAATTCAAGAAAAATATTTGCACACAGAGAACAAGTTGGTAAGAAAACGGTAATCATAACTAAACTTTTATTTTGCTAATAATATGTAAAATATTATTGCGATAAAAATAGTATTTTCATGAAAGTAAATTAAATTGTCTAGACCAAATCTGTTTATTTGTAAATTTATTTTAAAAATTTTAAAGCGCCAATCGAATTTAATTTAGTATATATGACCTCAGTATAAAATTTTTGATTAAAAGTTTGTTTCAATAATTTAAAAACTCGGTATTAGTAAAAACAAACTTAAGTCGGGCATCACAACTGAAAATTTGATATATTCCTTTGATATTTAAAAAATGAATTAAAAATTAAAAGAAAAGTATCATACATTGTGCAAAAACTCTAAAAATAAAAAAAAATAAGAAAATGTGTACACATAATAAGTTCAAATGATGAAGATGGTTTGTCTAACAAATGCAAGTGCTGTTCGCAATAATAAGGAATTTGGTGTAAAATAAAGCTGATGATGATAACGATTTTATATTTGGTTATGAAAAGTAAACTAATTTTTGCATATTTATAATTTACATGGAAAACAAAGCATTAATATACTTTTCCCTATATTATCCAATCAATCAACTGCATTAGGTTATCCAATTAATTTTGGTCGATTAACTGTTTGAATAATTTAAATTTGTCTATACTCGAATAATAAATAAACCGAATAATTTATATCGAACGAAATTTAGTTCACAAAATTGTTTATTTTTAAGATACATTTATATCTTTTTCTTTTTTAGAAATTTCTGTTATATCCCGGCAAAAATAAATAAAGGTAAATATTACAGAAGTACTTTTTTATTACTTCCAAAGTATTGATAATTATACGTGACTAAGAAGAAAAACAAACAGCGACAAAAGATGTTATCAAAAAAATTCAAATGAATTTTTCTACTATAAAATACATAAATAAATTTTTTCTTATTAAAAATATTTTGTTTTATACAAAAACTAAAACTAAGTTCCATGACCCGATAAAAAAGAATTTGGATAGTCATTGCAATTTTGTATGAAATCGTTAACATGATTTTCTTCTTAGTGATTAGTTATTCAAAAAGAGAATATCTTCCAATGACAAGACTATGTTAATTCATTGGAAATTATTCGAACTTTTACTACCTCTGGATTACAAGTTTAGTATCTTATTGACTTTTTTTTGCTTTTTTTTTTGAGACAGGATATTAGCTAAAATGTGACATGAAAAGATTTTAATACTATAATTTAAAAAATATTTGAACTTGTGCCAATAAAAATTCCGAAAATATGGGTTTGAGGAAAGCAAATTTAAAGTTATGTATAAGAGAATGCAAAGAATGGAAGGCTTGTTACAAAAAAAAAAAAAAAAGAAAAAACTGATACTAAGACTGTGTTAGTCAAATTTTATTTGTATTTATTTTTATGTATATATTTGCACCTCACATCATAAGAACACATAGTTGCTAAAAAATTATTGAATATAATTTATCACAATCATATTCGCAAATTTCATAAATTTTCATCTTTTGATGAAAAGAAACTGGCTCAATTTCCTACAACAATAGTATTTCTCCCTCCTCCCGTGCAATTATATTCGCAGATCTTCGTAGATTTTCATTTTTTGATGATTATTACATTCAAAAATATAAGACAATTAAATTTTTTTGCTTTTTATTGATGAATATGAATTATTTTAAATTCTTCTTTATTTTTATTTTTTATTTATATTTTTATATCAAAAGTATATATATATATATATATATATATATATATATATATATATATTTTATCGGGAGGCTTCACAAATAGTATTTAACTATTTTTAAACCCAAAAAAACTTAAAAAAAAATGATTTTTGCACATATTTCCGCTATTTATCAACCGATCTTGCTGAACTTCAATAGCAAAATTCTGGAAAGTATTTCCGATCATTTGATATTTTGATACGGACAGACCGACATGGCCCTGACGACATTATTTTTATAAAGATTCAGAAAATATAAACTTTTTTGCTCTCCGACTAATATTGTGAAAATCACAAATAGAATGAAAAACTTATATATAACCTTTACACCTGTTGTGAACGGTATAACAACAAACAACTTTGGCATGAGCTTGTTAAAGAAAACACTACCAGGATATAAACATATATTAAAGAAATCAACAAAGCCATGCGACAAGATATCCAACAACAATACAATAGAAAACAATATCAGCAACACTTATACTGACAAAACATCTTTCACTTCAATAGATTTTATATATGTATGTATATGTGAGTGTATTATTTGGTATGTATTTTTGTTATATTTTTTCTTTTGTTTACTTGGGCTCATGTACGAACAAATAACATAATAAGAAAAAAATAAGAAAAACTTTTATGCGTGCATAAATATGTACATCTACACAAAAGACAGAATAAAGCACAAGAAGCCTCAAGGAAAGTAATAACGGTACACTCAAAAATGGTTTACATTTTTACCGATTGTAGTTCATTCAAAAAGTTTTTCGTTAAGTTAAAAATTAATGAACATTTACCAGCAAAAATTATTTCTTAACATTTTTGGTGTGTTATTAAAGAAACAAACTACCAAAAATTAATGTTTTTAGGTGCATTTAATATTTTCAGTTATTATTTTTCTTTGTACTTCGTAAATAAATATTTTTTGCAAAGAGTATTGAAAACTCTTGTTGTCCGTAAAAATAAATAAATAAATAAAATTTTAATTAAGAGATACATAAATATTTTTCATAAACAAAAATTTTTCAAGAGTCATTGCAAACTATATTTAATTAATCGAGTTAACAGCATACTCTATTACAAATTTTCTCAAAATTTTAATGATGAATTAATGTTGAATTTGAAAAATCAAACGGGTTATGTAGTATTACTTTAAAACAGTTTTTACATTTAATTTAATACTTTTTTTTCATATTGCTTTATTAGATATTGACATTAAAGTATATATTTATATATACATAATATGAGTATAATAGTATATATTTATATATACATAATATGAGTATAATAGATGTAAACTATAAATACATATATTTGTGTATATCATACTTTAAGTTATTTAGTTAGACATATCCTCTACATAGAAATTATGATCAGTCCTTAAGAACGTTTTTAGGTTTTCTCTATGTCTTTTAAAAAATCATTTAAAAAACGTAGAGAAAAAACATGATTATAGCATAGAGAACAATATTACGTTCTCATTGTTAATTTTCTTGAATTTTAATAACTCTGTGTTCATGTTAACAATGTTTTTGTTTAAATTTTGTCATTTAATGTTTACACTCTATAAAAATGTTATTATGGTTAACTGCAAAAATTATATGTTTTTAAATATTTTTACCAGAAACAAAATTTTGTTTATATGAAAAATATAATTACTTTTACAACCATTAAAAATTAGCAGTCGTTATCCTTTTTCTTAAATCATATTATTATTATTATTATTATTATTATTATACAAATTAATTTGTCATAGTCAGCATTTAAAAATTTATAAGTAATTTAATAACTTCTACACGCGTAACCGGCCTAATTTCAAATTGCCTACTTGCACTTGTTTCTTGGGAAAACGATTTTACTGGATCAGCGTCTGCATATTGACGCATTTTTGTGCATCGTGATTAGACAATCGAAAAGCCAACAAGAATAACAAAATAACAGGTAGTCTCGGTTGCGAGCTTCATCGGTCCGGTCGTTTTTGAATGTAATTATAGTTTTTAGTAATGAATTTTCTGTTAAATTTACCTACATAATATTTTGAGTGTAGTAGCAGTAGTAGCTATTTAAACAACAAAATATTATATTTGCAGTTTTTATAAGTATTCAAGCCGCTACTAGTTGAAAAGTTGAGTTGATATAGATTTTATTGTGTTCACAATATACCAATACATGCATACGTGTATGCTCAAGATGAATTTGAGACAAATTAACTTGCCCCTTTTCAGTTTAAACTAATCATCACTATTTCTTTTGATGACTTCTTAAAGATATCACTTGTATTATACATCTATTGATCACTGAATACTTATTAGATTTTGTGGAGAACGAAAGGGAAATTTTATTACAGTTTAAAAAGTACTGTAATAATTTTTTTTAAAAGCCAAAAAAGCAAGAACGATTGTATCTTATTATTTTTTATGGATTTTTTTATTTAATTTAATTTAGAAAATTCTTTACTTAATAACAACATATTTATGTGTGAGAATAAAACCTGATTCAATTGTCAAAAACCTAATTCATGCAACAACAAAATACATCACATATATTTTGTTCCTGTGTTTTAAAAAAATTGAGTAATTTTTTAAAAATTTAGTTCGAAGTATCTCTAGTTGTATTCTATGATAAAGGGGTTAATTTAATTATCTCAATTTAAGGAAAATATCAAAAGGAAACATATGTCACTTAAAACATGACGAGGTCTTTCCACCCAATATTAATTTATTTTATTGAAAAGAACTACTACAATTTTTATGAAAATATGAGCTAATAAATATCATAACCATGTAAATATAAACAATTAAATTTTCAAATTTTAAAATTTTTAAAATTTTTATATCTATGTGTTTCGAAGAAATCATTCAAATCTTTGAAGACAAATTTCTATAAATTCTTAAACATTTTTTAACTATTCAACGGTTTCTCGGCATATGATATTGAGTACCAATATTGGGTTGGTGTTAGTTTAATATATTTTCTTTCTAACTGTATTTGATTTAACTTGAAATTTAGCAAAGAAAGCACACGCTTCGAAATAAGCCTTACTACGGTGCACTAGAGTAGACAAATAATTTTGCCATTTTAAGAAGAAAATAATATGCATCTATATGTTTAATATAACTAAAACATTTGCTTTCTTTTACTCCTTTTCGTGTCAAAAATTTACTTTCACCCGAAAATTCGTTATACAAAATTCCCTTACGAATGCTAAATGAAATTTTACTTTTCTTTATACTTTTTTCCTTTGTCCGAAGATTCATTTCTTAGTGACTTTTTACTTCAAAAATTTTTGTGTAACTTTTAGAACTTTCTTTTAAATAAAACTCACACAAATCTGGATATTATTATTTTATCGATTTTGAAATCCGTAGTATAGTTAAACGCAACTTTTTTAAAACTTTTCATGTCCAACTCTAACGATATCTATCACTTTGAAAATTTGTTTAAAAACTCAAGAGAAATTTCTGAAAGATATTGCATTTAGATAAAAAGTTTTATACAGAGGAAGTTATTATAATTAAGGCCTAAAAACACAACTTTTTATTAAATTTAATACAATGATGAAAATCGCATTTATCATTCTTGATTCTAAGGGATAACCACAGATCGGAAATTTAAGTATGATAGACAAACGTCGTAATTTGAACTTAAGTTAAGCTTTAATTTAATGTTTTTTAGTATATATGGTACAACCTAGGAAACTGCGGATAGAAATAGCTAGTATTATAAACATTTTGGTGAAAATACATATTTTTCAGAAAATAATTCCAGATTTGTTTAAGTACAATAGTCGTAGTTGATATTTCCAATATCATTTTAAATAAAAAATAAGAAAACATTTATTGACTTTATTTTTATATATGAATCAGATGTTTTTTAAAAGTAAAAATTAAAAGTTAAAGAGTAGTTGGAAAATAAATACATACCTAATGCAATAATCATATATTATTAAAAATGTAATTTTACATATCACGAATTCCATCAGACATCTAAGATGAATTAAAACTAGGTATTTCTTTTAAACGTAATTCATATTATAACAACATAACTGATTTAGCTTTTTTAAGTGACAAAAATTACGAGTTTTTCGAAATTTATAAAAGTAAAAATGGTTATATCCATCTTGTCCCTTATCGTAAATGTCTACATAATTTAAAAAAAAAATCGGAGGACACAATGTAAAAAAGCGGTATTTTTAATGATTTCTCTTGGAATTCTTGATATACACTGTCAATTTCAAAACCGGTAATTTGATCCACAGCTGCTATAATTTTTGGGCAAATATCCGTTTTTCACATGTTTTTATTGAAGGGATCCCAATTATACACTATAAAAAGGTTTCCCTAATGGGGTCTGCGAGAGATACCAACAATGTGTATGGAATTATTGTACATTATATATATTCTTTTATCTATATATAATATAATTATGCCAAAATTGGTTTCTATAGTTTTCTGTCATTTGGATGGAGAAAAATCATACAATATATTAATGCTAATAGCAAAAGCAAAGAAACCAAACGTAATTGGTGCACTTTTAATGATTAACTTTCAACAAGCCCACTAAAGAAAAAGTCATGAGATCCTTCTGTCAGATAACTCTGAAAATAAATTAATGGACTGCAATGTGAAACGACTGATATTTCTAATTCAAGCCCACTTTCATTTTATTGAAAGAAGTGAAATAAAGAAGACTTATTGTTTATTTTGTTCACGATTTCCTCAGATGTATAGATGGAAATGATAGGATCGCGATTAGATTTTTAAAGTCACTTAAATCTCAGTTCGTAATCCACCGACAAGTATTTGCTGCGAAAACCTTACCTATTACATTGAACAGTATACTATAGACGTAGTAGATTTTATAAAAACTAGTGCCTCATGAAATAGGATTCCTAAAATCCTATGCGTCGATTTAAATGCATAACATAAGAAATTACTACATAATAACCAGCGTTACTATTGAAAATTTTTAAAAGCTATCCCTTAGAATCTGGGATGATAAAAAAGTCGCCAAAAAAGGGGATTTTTTGGAAAAAAGGAGACAACTTCTTCAATACACAGAAAAAGTTATGGCTAAAATTTTTCTAAGTAAATCATTACCATAATTTTAAATTAAATTTAATAAAAAAATATTTGGTTTTAATATTTATTCTATTGGTTTAAATATTTTCAAACTCAGTATGAAAAACCAAAAATAATTTTCTGTTCAGAGTAAGTAAAGATTTTCCAAATGCAATAGTTTTTAAGTAACTTATTCCATACAATCGGAAACCTTTTAAATGTGGATGTAAAAAAACCTAAAAATTTAGTATATAAATGGACGTAATTAGTGTTTTTTTTTATAGTTCATACAAATATAACTATCTCGTAACCGATCTGAATATGTCCAATCGTATACATAGCCGTTTGGCTAGCGGTCAATTTAAATCATATATGAATGAGTATCTCTTAGATTATTTCAGATATATATATATATATATATATATATATATATATATATATATATATAACTATGTGTGGCCCCCACATATACATCCACTTTGAGTAGGGTTTAAACGTTTTAAATATAGCAATATTTCAATGAAATCCAATGTAAATAACTTCTATATAATTAAAACTCTTTATAACAAATTTCATTAAAATAAGCATATATAGTCCATTAATCCCATAAAATGTTAATATCAACATAATATTATGCATACGTATATTTTATTGAAATCCAGATTTATTTATTCGTACTTACAGATACACGCTTGGTAGATTCGGAATTCATAGCCAAAGGATAGCACGGAGCAGTCATATTTTCATTTACAGTTTACAGTAAGTAATATTCAATAAAAAACTTTTTACATTTTAATAACGATACTTTCTTTTAAATCGAAATAAATATTGTTTGAAAATCTGTTAAAAACCAAATATTATTTTTATTGTTGAAAAGAGGTTGTAGAAATCTGTGAGAATTTTTAAATATTCAAATTTATGTATAGTAAAAACATTTTAATAGAAAAATAATAATAATAATAATAATTATAAATAATTTTTTTCCAATAAAACATTTACGAATTTAAATGTTTGAATTTGCTAATTCAATGGTAGGACCGATTTCAGTAAAAAATATAATTGGTTTTATAAATTCAGTAATAGAATACGAAATTTAATTTTTTCTGTGTACCTAAAAAACCCCTTAAAATTGATTAAACCAAAAGCAAAAAATATGGCATTGTTAGATGCTTTAAACATGTTTCTATAAACTATATCATTAGAATTGGCTTTTAACAGTTTTATTTCATCACCATATTTTAAAACAATCTAAACGTAATTAATTTGTTTTTTTCCATTCCCAAAAATGGGCCAGGTATTTAAAAAAAAGGAAATTTGCAACTAAAGTACCCTAACGGTATGGTGATCACAACGATTTCCGTTGCAATTCGAAGAGAAATATGCCGAATAGATCATACGAATGAAGAATTATAGGAATTAATACAAAAATTAAGATCTTTATAAAAAAAAAAAATACAAAAATCTATATTACGTTGGTTTTATCTCTAACTTTTTCGAGGCTTTAAACAATCTTCCTTTATGGAATAGACGTATTTAATCCTCCCCACCAAAATATTCATCATTTCCACTACTAAATAATTTCCTGAATTTATTTGATGTTCAAAGACAACATATGAAAAATTTAATAACATACATTCTTGTATTCACTTCACGGTAAATATATCGAATTAAATCAAATAAAATCAATTACCGAAAAAAAATTATAGTCGAAATAGCTAAAATGATTGCTTTACTAAGAACATATGTATCTCATGGAAGATTATTTGTGGTACGTTGATATAATTAAAAAGGTCCACAATAATATAAAAAAGAACATCCTACTTTTATATGAAGTTCAAAGAGTAAACAAAATTCATGAAAGCCTTTATTAAAGCAACGCAAAGGTCACTAAATATTTTACCGATTAATTGAAGCTTAAAATTCAATTCCTCTGTCAACATTTTATATCCTTCTACGCACACCAATAAAATTATTTGAATATCTGTGGGTGTACTGATTGGTTCTCATGGTTGCTGCACCACCAGAATTGAAGTAGACTATAAATTTTACTTATAATTTACTGTTGTATTGCTCTTGTAAAATTTCATGTATTTTAGTTTTCTTGATTTCTTACGTTGCCAATACAAGAGTGTCCCTTTAGTGCTATTTGTTGTAGTTGCTGTTGTTTTATGTGGATTTGTAAAAATAAAAAAAAAAAATATTTGTATTTTGTATTGTGTACTGTGTATTGATATTTCCTGTTAATGCTGTGATTGTAACGTTGTTGTTGTTTTATGCGTAGCCGTAGGGATTTTTGTGGCCATTGTGTTTGTTAATTGATTTGATTTCAGTTTGTCGTTGGGTAAGTATGTGTGTATATAAGTGTGGTATTTTAACATTTTCTTGTTAGTGGGTTTGCAAACACTACACAAATAAAAACTTAGTTATAGTTGTTGGTTTTTACTGTTCCTCTTTCTATTTTTCTTTTGTCGTTATATATAACATTATTGTTTGTAATGTTAATATTTTATATCCTGTTACTGTTCTTGATTGTTTTGCTGTGTTTTATTTTTTATTTTTATCTATGTTGTGAATAGTGTATGTGAATGTTTTATATACGCTAGAGACTTAAAATGGAATTGATCAGGAATTGATTACGTTTTTTATTTTATTTTTAATATTGCTTATGGTTTTTATGGAGGTTAAAGTAAAATAAATGTCAAATATAAAAATTATTAAATTTAGTATTGATTTAAGGCGTACAAACCACCTGATATAACAGTAATTAAAACCTTTTATAACTAAATTTTAGTGTACTGTTTATTTTTTAAGATCACGATTCGTATTGTTGGAATATAAAAGAATATATATATAAATATACATATCTTATGTTTCTTACCAGCATTTGAAAATTAAATGTCTTGTACAAAGGTTACCAGATGGCAGTTCAATATTTTAGGGGGTCTGCGAAAAATCCTAAAATAATGTGTAATTTTTTTTTCTTTTGTCGTAACAAGAGTGGGAATAATAGACCAAAGATCCACTTGTGGTATTAAAATATTTAATAAACTTACAAAGTGTCGCATATACTGTCTAATACTAAGTGTTTTCCATGGAATGGAAGTCTGAATTTACATTATTATTAATATTAATATTAATATTAATATTAATATTAATATTAATATTAATATTAATATTAATATTAATATTAATATTAATATTAATATTAATATTAATATTAATATTAATATTAATATTAATATTAATATTAATATTAATATTAATATTAATATTAATATTAATATTAATATTAATATTAATATTAATATTAATTAATATTAATATTAATATTAATATTATTATTATTATTATTATTATTATTATTATTATTATTACTGTTATTATTAGTATTATTATTATTATTTTTTAAGAAAAGCCAAAAGCCAACGTATTATAGTATTTTAATTGAGATTTATCATTGGTGGTTTAGTCGTTTAATGGGATTCGTAAACGTTCATCTTTATGCGCTGCTGGTACACTAATTTTTATTAGAAGACGATGGGCATTAATGCATCACCAATGTATATTCTAAAAAATTCTGGGGATCCATTGAAAATTGACAAACCCCTGAAAGATTCCGTGAGGTGAATTGTGAAAAAGAAATTCTTTAGTTTTGTCTCGAAATTGGTATCAAGAAATTCATAAGTTTGAGTTTGTTTTGAAAAAAATTTTAAATATTTTTTTTCGCAAAATTTCATTCCACCAGTGGTTGGGGTATTATACGTTTGTACTGATGTTTGTTTGTTGTACAGAAAAAATCATCGGACCTCCTCTTAAAATTATATCGTTCGACTCAGAATCTCTTTCTGAATCGTTTTAGTGATGACCGTCCGTGCGGCTAGTCGTCTGACTGGCTGTGTGTCTATGTAAACTTTGTTAACAAAGTACAGGTCGCAATTTTAAAGATATGTTGATGAAATTTGGCATGCATAATTACTTTGGCAGAATGACGAAGTCTATTGAAATTGGTTATGATCGGTTCATTATTTCACCTAGGTCCTATGCAAATGTCCTCCCGGATTAGGGGTTTAAAGATAATAAATGCCTTAAATATAGCAATATTTTAATGAAATTCGATATGAGGAAGTTTTGTATAAGTATCAATATTTGTGGAAAACTTCATGAAGATCGGTCTATAATTGAGCATAGCTCCCATATAAACTGCTCTTCTGAAAATCACTTTAACGTGCATAAATCACATATAAATATTAGTATCAAGTTAATATTCGACACAAATAAGTTTTGAATAAGTAGAAATCACTGAGCCAAATTTTATGATGATCGCTGCATAATTTACCATAGCTCCCATATAAGCACACTTTCGACATTCACCCTAAAGTGGATAAATTTATATAAATATTATTAACGTAATATTATGTATTCGTATATTTCATTGTCAATTCACAATTGGACACAGATCCAATATAAGACTGCTTCCCGAATTTTGATGCAGTATTTTTCTTACTTGTTTTATTGTATCATGGAAAAAAATTGAAATATATATATTTTTTTTTTTTTGCAAAATGGATACATTTGTTCCTTTTGTGGGTAAAATATTGTAGCGATTATGGTCCATCATTAAAAAATTTCTTTCACCAAAATGCAACTCTTGAAAAATAAAATCTAATTTTTAAAAGTTTAAGAATAATTTTTCCATAACAAGCATAAAATCAACAATTTTCTTGAGATCTGCAGATTTCAATAAAAATACTCGAAACTTTTTTGTTTATTTAATTTTTTATTTTATTTTTCATTTTTATTTAGCTCATCAATAAAGTGCGTTTGAAGTGGTCTTTCTATATAAGAATCACAAATAATCTGTTTCTCGGGACACTCTAATATATATCCATTTCTAAAATTATTAAGCTTTTCAATAAGAATACTCACTATGGAGTTATATAAAGTAATTTACATGATTTAACATACCTGGAAAGAAATAAAAAAAAAATATATATAATACATGAGATATGCTTTGTTGAATAGTATAACTTTCTCTATTTCAAAGTATCGATTTGTATGAAAACAAAAATGTTACAAATATACCCCCTAAATTTAAAGATTAATATGTTATAAACTAATCCCCAAAATATTTCGACCCAATTATTTCGTTCTCGTGAGATGGACCAAAAATATGGTTTTCGATGGTTTTCAAGTTTTTGTCAAAAAAAGTAAAATATGTAATAGACATATGTCGACTAGTACGTAATCTGCAAATATCTTTTTAAAATTAGTTTTCATTCTCCTAAATTTTGGATTTTAGTAAAATTGTATATGAATTTTTTAAAATACTTTTTATTAAAGTATCGGACATTTTTTTATCGTAATCTAGATTTTATGGTATCGTTGGAATGTTCTTATTTAGTGCTAAAATTTATTAAAAAAAAACTATAAATTCATGAAAAATAGCAACTAAATTTCAGTTTCTTTATTCTATTCCATTTTTTATATTTTTCATAATTTCATTGATATTTGCAAAAATTGCTAATTTAACCTTTTGGGAACCAAATGCATAAAATTGAACCCTTTGATTTCAAATATCTGTAATTTTCAATAGTATCATAATAGACCTTTTCAATGGAAAGTTGGAAAATTTAGGTAAATGTAACAAAAATGTTTAATAAAATCATAGTATTTCGCGAATGAAAATAGATGTAAGAATTATTCAAATGCATATTTAAAATGTTAATATATAAGTGTTAATGTATATATTAATGTTATATATATATTAAGAAAATTTTCGGCGCTGGTTAAAATCATTACACTAATGAGATTATGAATTTTTATTAACAATTTTGGATGGTCTTTTCATATTGTTGTAAAAAAAGTATGAAAATCTAACTTTTAGTTTCTTCAAAATTTTCGTTGCGTAAATATAGACACATTGATAGAGAAATTATGGCCAGAAATTAAAAAAAAAAAAATGTGTATGGTTCAAATTATATTGGAACAATTCTAAAATCTAATATGACTTTAATTTCTCATTACAATTTGCAAATTTGCATGAAAATTGGAGTTCTAGTTTCTTTAAAATATTAACAAAAGAGGAATTACGTTGAGCAAGAAATTTTTATTTCTTTTTTCTAGGTTACTTTTATTTTTACATCAAATATAGTTATTTATATTTCAACTCAGCCGATAATCAGCGTCAAAGAAATTTATTTTTTTGATGGAGATAAAGCCAATGATAAGCCAAGTACAAAAATTAAGACCGAATATTTTCCGAAGAATTTGTAACAAATTTTTAACTTTTTCAAAATTCTGATTTGACTGAATTTCTGGAATTTCTGTGTAACGTGGTTCTACTGATTTCATACAAAAAAAAAAAAAAAAAAAATATCGAAGTATATTATCTAATAGAAATATTCTGTTTTTGAATATAGAGGCAGCGACTAAATTGAACTTTGAGAAAGGCCGAAAGAGGCAAAATGTCTCAAAAAAACAAAAACTTTGAGGCTAAAAGCAAATTCAATTTATTTCAGAAGATCACCACTTCTGCGAGATCTACATGACATTAATGATATTTAGAAATAAGCAAATCTTTTATCTTTTAAAACATCTCGCAAAGAGTAAAGCATGGATGGACATTTTAAAACGGTACATTAAAATGAATATACCTTTTAATGCATAAACACCGACACTCTTTATCTTTTCATCTTTTCTAACAGAAAGATAACATTTTATATTAAGACTAGACTCCTGTGACCTGAATGTGACCACACAGAAGAAACTGTATGCTAAATGACTAAAAACACTCAGAAAGAGCAGAGATCAATTTAATAGAAAATTATCAGTGAAGAACAGCGATGGCAGTTGAAATTTTTAAATTATCCTAAATAGCTCCACTACTATACCAAAATAAAAAAAGTTACAAAAATTAACATTTGATGTTCAGAAATTCGTTAAAACTACCTTTTGCTGTTTTATTTATCTAAATCGATATACTATTGTGACCGTCTTATTATTATGAGATTCTTATTCAGCATACCGCATCACCAATGTGTTTCCGAATACTAAGTGGTTTATTAGACAAAAAAAAAAAAAAAAAAAAAAAAAAAAACAGGGACTGGGTATCAATGTTTTATCTTAACTAATTTGAGAATGTTTAAAACGTGTTCGCATTATTAAAGTTGAAATTTTGTTCCATATATTTCCCATAAAAACTTTATTAAAAACTGAAGTTAGGGTAAATTTAAATTGTAACAAATTTGTCATTGGTACGCCAATTTTTTGATTCGAATTGTACGAATAAAAGAACTCTTGTACCAATTTTGACATCCTTTGAATAGACGTATTAGCAAAAGAGAAATAGAAGAGCAATTATAGAGAAAACTTTATTATAATTAAATATATATATATATATATATATATATATATATATATATATATACATGACAAGAGAAAAAAAACCTTTGCTTGGTATATGTAGATAAATTTAGTAAACATATGTGATTTATTTTGCAACAACGAGAATACCGATAGAGAGGGATAGAAAAAAAATGAGACTTTTTAGAAACTATTTTGAAAATAAAATAAATTTTAATTTGGCGGATTCCGATACGTTGTTTTAGTTGTTAAATCTGAATATAAAAAAAATAATCCGAGGGCTTGTGTTCCAGCTCTGTAGTAAATAAGAGCAGGGCAAGTTACATAAATACTAGAATTTAAATGAGATATATATATGCCTATTTAATCAGGTACTGAATTCTGACCAGTGTTATCATTTTAGCTTTTTGCAGCTAAATTTAGTATTTACTATTCAGATTAAGAGGACACTTTTTCATTTAGCATTTCACATATTATTTATCATTTTTTAAATAAGTAATTAAATAAGCATTTTTCATAATAAAGACACAATTAAATTATTATAACTGAGTTTTTATATTACAGCTGTTGGTAATACTATAATAAATTACTTAAATATATACATTAGCGAATGTAATTCTGAAGATTAGGACCAGCAAAAAGTAAAAAACTAAAAAATAAAAAAATGGAAAAATCCTAAATGATTACATCAATAGCTCAATTAGTCCATTTTATTAATTTAATAAAATCTAAAATTAGCAACGGTATAGTATTAAATATAACGAATTTAACTCTTAATATTTGATGCGTTTCAAAAATATTTCCAAAGTTTTAAAACAGGCTTCTTTGAAATACATTGTTATTTTTAAATATATGAAATTTACACATGAACTTATTACAAAAGCAGAACTGTTCTAAAATTCCGATCGCATAGATTCAAGGGCTTTGTGTCCCGGTGTAGAAATGATAATATTAGTCTGAAACGGAAGATGTTTAAGTATTACAATGGTCATTATCGTTGGAAACTATTGATCAGATTGAGACTAAGTAGGTAGAATAATGGCAAAACCAAATCGGTTTAGATAATGTAAGGATATTAATTAACTGTAAGTCGCAGAACACATAATTTTTCACTGTCCACGGTTGCAATATCATTGATTTAGATGGTTAGGTACGCAATTCCTCAGCGAACTTGGTGTTAAATATAGATAAATATAAATGCAAACTTGAAGATATTGTGCGATTTACCATGTGATTTGAATGACTTGATGGCAGCAGATAGGAGGGACTCTTTTTGGTCGAGCTCTTAATTCTCCTCTCTCTCTCTCTCTCTCTATATATATATATATATATATATATATATATATATATATATATATATATATATATATGTCTTCTTTCTTTTGTTTTATAATCGATTAATTTTTTTTATAATAACATGAGGACAAAATTATGCAAAATTAACACGAAATGAAAATATACCACTGAAAAAGTATTTTATTAATCAAGCATTATTTTTAACATTTTTTAATATTTTCTTAGAATTTTTAAACACATGTTTTATTAGAAGCTTAACAAATAACTCAAGGTTTAAGATAAAGTTCATATTAAATATTTTTCTTCTATAAATTTTTTTGTAATAACTTCACACAATACTTAAAAATAAATCAATAATGAGTTCTTAATAATTACTTCGAATATATTTCTAATTTAATTGAAATTATACAGCATTTTTATAGTTAAGAAAATAGTTTTAAAAAGAAATCAATTCATTATCTATTACATAAATTTAATTACGTTTTATTAAGTGTTCATTACAATTTTCTACCCATATTTATCACAACAATACAGCTAATTAAAAAGACAGACAGAAACATAAAAAAGTACTTGTCTTTAACATGTAAATCTCTGCTAATCTATAAATCTTTTTTTCCCTCTATCTTTTAGTATCTTATGACTATAACAGTAATTAAAACTACTGAAGCATATTATTGCATTTGTTAATGGATTTGACAGCTGGGAAATTTTTTCAGACTAAATTTTAAAATGCATTAATTTGTAACTAATTCAAATATTAAGTTATTCTTAATGTAGATTTTTTCAACAAAAATTCTAAAATCTTTATATTTTTATGATTTTTAGTATGTAAATGTAATTTATTTTGATTTTAGTGTGTAAATATGTGAGATTATTTATCTTCTACATCAGAAAGTAACGTGACCGACTGATGGACTGATTCATCATCCCACAGCACAAACGCATGAAGCCAGAGAGATGCAAATTAGAGCATAGGTTGGTCTCTCGCCAAATAGATCCACTAAGACGGAATTGTTGGAATTTGAAATATTTAGGAGGTAAAAATGGGTAAAATAGGCTACAAAAAATTTAATACCTATTTTCGTTTAAAAAATAAGCGGATAGGTGTCTGGTAATTTTCTAAAAATCGGCACTTTTAGGGAGAAAGCGGGTAAAAATTATATTTTGGTACCATTTTGGCACCATAAGTATCTTCTAAACCAGTAAGGCAGTGACACATCGAAAAATTACAAACACAAATTTGGTACTTTTTTTGAAATTCGAACGTTTAAGGAGTAAAACTTGCACCTCTTTTTGGTACTTTTTTCATAAAATATTTTTTTATATTTATTAAAATATACATAAGCGTATTTTTATATTGGATACCATTAAAATGTAGAAATTCATTGGTGTACAATTTTTGTACATCCACAAGGAAAAAAGTACCAGAAAAGTGGCAAACTTAATATAATAATAATTTCTAATATATTAAACCTAGAAACAAGAACTTAAGTATATGTGTTCCTAAGTGAGTGAGAATTCACAAGAGCTGAATTTGTGGTACTTTTTCGTTCTTCTAATGATACCTTTTGAATTTTTTATAATATTGAACGGAGATAGGAATTTACAAGGTGGACTTTTTGGTACATTTCGTTTTCTAATGATGCTTTTAAAATTTTCTGTAATATTGAACCTAAAAACATTAAATAAAATTAGTTATAGTCCTAAATGAATGGTAATCAATTTTTTGTTCTTCTAATGGTACTTTATGAATTTTCTATAATATCTAACCTAGAGACATGTCATTAAAGATGTATGGTCCTAGGAGGGTCAGAACTCATGAAGGGGGACTTTATGGACTATTTTGTTCTATAATGGTATTTTTTTAAATCTTCTATAATATTGAATATAGAAACACGAAATTTAGGATATATGGTCCCAAGTTAGTTAAAATATATTTGAGGGAACTTTGCAATACTTTTCCATTTTTTAATGGTAATTTTGAATTTTTATAGCATTAGAACCTAAAAACATTAAAAAAATGTATGGTCCTATATGGATAAGAATTTTAGAGGAGGGACGTTGTAGTACTTTTTTTGTTCTTCTAATGGTAATTTTTGAATTTTCTATAACATTTTCTAAAACATGAAATTAAAGACATATGGACCTAAATGAATAAGAATTCACAAAATGGTACTTTGTGGTACATTTTTGTCTTTCTATTGGTTGATATTTTGCAATATTAAAAAAAAAAACGCATGAAAAATAATATACATGGTCCTATCTGGATAAGAATTCTCATAGTACTTTTTGAATATTGAACGAAAAAAAAAACTAAATAATATAATAATTTTTGTGGCACGTTTTCGTTCTTCTATATTACATTTTAATTTTTTGAAATAATTAATCTAGAAACATGAAATTAAAGAAATATGGTTCTATATGAATGAAAATCCATAAGCCTACTTAAAAGAAAATAGTAATAGTTTTGTACTTCTTGAATCTTCGTACGATTAAGATGTAAGAAACTGTAACTATACTCCGAAACAAAAAAATATGTAAAAACACATTTTATACTGTATTATTTATTTAGTTATCTATTTAAAATTTTTTGTTTTTCATACACAAGCAGATTCAATTTTATAAATTGCAGTGTAGAAATTTTTAAATAAGAAAAGGTGCCACAAGTTATAAAATGCAATAAGAAAATATGAAATATAGGAATATTAAAATTGATTGATATAAAAACTGGAACATTAAGTAAAAATGTATATAGAAATTAGAAGATATAGAATAAAAATTAGTAAAAACTTGTAAGTATTAAAAAAAAAACGTTAAGAATTAAATTTGAGCAATGATATTTTAAATTTGTTAGCGCTGCTTATGATTTGTTTGTCGTGTGTCAGTGAAATTCAGATACTTGTGGCGTTTATAAGAAATTGCCATTCTTATACGAGGTATCGACGCGTAGGTGTGATAAGTTTTTCACTTCTCTTAGATCGTGCAAATTGCAACATTTTAAACATATAATTGGGTTTTGAGGTGTAAATAACTTTATGAAGGATCATTAAGTTTTTTATATTGAGAAGATTTTCAAAAGAAACACCATAGAGATTTTGAAAACGATGATATTGCGAGTAACTGTCGAATTCTGATTAGTGTGTAATGTTGAGCTATCCAAAAGGTACGTAGCTTTAAATAAGTTTGAGAAACAACTGTGTCCACGTCATTTGCCAAAGTTAAAAAGTTGTTAAAAATAATTCCGAGATTTTTTACTCTTTGAACGACCTAAATTTTTTGGTTGTTAATTTGTATTCAATGGTTAGCAGAACTTTTTTTATGAATCGTTAAATATTTGGATTTTTTGGGGTTTAGGCATAGGTTGTTTGTAATGGCTCAGTGATGTACCTTATTTAAATCTTGGTTGAGTTTAGCGATATTCTCTTCTATGATATCGGAACGGCTGCTGAGAAATAGTTGGACATCATCAGTGTACACATGAATCACATATATTGATCCAGAAGTATTGAACCTTGTGATACACAATTTGAAAGTGATATTGGTGCTGAGGTCATTTTATTAACGTGAGCTGATTGAGTACGGTCTTCGAGATACGATGCAATAAGTCATGTTGAAGTAGGTGGAAAGTTTAAAAGATATTTCAATTTCATATATAACATTTCGTGATTAATTCTATCAATTGCTTTAGAGTGGTGAAGAACAATCAAGAAGTTTAAATTTTCATCATCAAGTTTTAGTCTTATTTTCTCAGTAACGTCAACTAAGGCAGTGTTGCAATTGTGATTAGAGCGAAAGCCAGATGGCTGTCGGTCGAAACTCTAATATGGATTTCGGAATAGGGATCACCTTAGTATATTTCCAATTAGTGGGAAAAAAGCTTATAGTTATAATGTTGTTAAATAAATGCGTGCAGATTATTTCGAACAATTATTAAATTTGGATTCATGTAATTTTTTTTCAATAGCCTATTGTAATAAAAATTGAATTCATTTCAGCTCAAAAATTTTGATCAGTCAGAAATTTTCTCTGTAGTATGTATTCCAATAAAGCTTCCTATCAAAAATATAAAAAAATTAACGATACAGTTTTTTAAATATACTTCTCTAAAGACAATTTTTAGAAAAACGATATTTTCAAGTATATATATATATAATTTTGAGGCTAAAAGCCTAGTAAAAAGGCTAGATTTAGCCCCAAGAAAGGTAAAGTGTCAACACTCATTAAACCGATACAATGTGGCAAACAGTGTTACCAGAAGATGAGAAAAAGAGAATAAATTAAAATTTAAAGTATTTCAACAAGGCTAAATATTTTTCGTTAGTTGTGAATTATAATTACGTTTTATTAAGCATTTTCCAATTTTTGGATGAATTGTCACTTTTACAAGTATTTTATATTCATAAATAGTTTCTATTGGTAATGAAGTATATAAAAAAATATTTATAACAATGGATTTTGTGAGTCCATAAAATTAGTTGAGTAACCTTCGTTTTTTAGAATGAAGCATCGCAGGCACATTTTTTATTAAATTTAAATAAACTTGATTTTTTGTGCGAATAAATACACAAAAATTATTAAATAAATAAAATTATCGATAGCTAATAACATTTTTTTTTAAGTGCTAAAATATGAGCACTTTTTTAAGGCAATTTTAAAAACCAAAAATTATTAATATCAAATAGGAAGTTATTTTTTCGTTGTTGAAGCGTACACTAATATTTTAGACTTTTTAATGGAACTAAAAAATCAAAACAAGGCTATAAAAAAGCTAGAAGCTAAAACGAAAATTTTGAGGCTAGGAGAAAAAAAGGCTTTATTTAGCCATAAAAGGTAGAAAAATAGCAGTGTATATTTAGATATTTAAGAAGAACTAAACTTAATTAAAGAAGTATTTATACTAACATTTTTCGTTAACTCTAAAAAAATAAAAAATTTCAGAAAATTCCACAATATACTGACAACAACAGAAAGTTTTAATAATAAAAGAAACTCTCTTAGTTTTCTTAAAAGACAATAATATACACGGGCCATAAATTTAATTTATAAAAATATACAAAATATTTTATGTGGTTAATACGGAAACGAGAAAAAAACAGAGGATACACCCTCCAAGCAACCAAAAATCCAACAAGAACACATAAAACACAACAATAATAATTTATGATAGTAAATCTTCCATCTACTATAAAAAAAAGAAAAGAATAAAAAATAAAGTTGAAACCACATAAACTGACAAGTGAACACTTTTAAATTGTACACATAAAAATGGCTGTGACCTTTATGACTCATGGTATTTGGCTAGAATTGGAATGGATTATAAAAAGTTTAAGTAAAATACATTTATACTAGCATGAAAAAAAAAAGATCAAAAACAAATCTTGTTAATGGGCCTTAAATATAAAACGAAACTAAGAGTTACGACTTGCTAAAGAAATCAGTTAAAGAAATCAGTATCTTTTTTCACATGTTTTTTTTTTTTTTTTGGTAACATATTACGTAAAAAGGAGAATAAAAACGGATTATAAGAATAACGGAGAACAATCTTTATAATATATGTGTTGCAGATTTTATTCTATAGGTTTACTGGTATAATCATTTTTAATATTAATTTATTATTTATATTTATGTATCTTCCATTATAGAGTAAAAGTCATTTGGTAAATTTCTAAGTCGACATTTAATAAAATGTGACATATTTGATATAAATATAAAAAGAAAAGTGAAACGGACAACATATTATTTAATGGTATTTATATTAATCATATTAAAGTTTTGTTAAGATATAAGTATTATTTTTCTTAATTTTTACTTTTTTCCTATTATAATAAATTATCTACCATATGTTGCAAAGCTTTTGAAGGACATTTTTTACAGTTCCAAAAACAAATAAAAATAAATAAGTAACTGGTAAAGAAATAGTTATAATCAGCGCTACCGTTGAGAACTTTTAAAAAGTGTCAAAAAAGGGGATTTAAGAAAAAAGTCGCGAAAAAAGAGGATTTAAAAAAAAGATGTCCACTACTTCAATATCTAAAAGGTAACTTAAAAAAACAGAATTCCATTTTGTTAATAACAAAATAATTTATTTATAATAATTTATTATTATTATTATTATTATTATTATTATTATTATTATTATTATTATTTCAAAAGATTCAATAATTATATTTAAGCAGATTTGCTACTGTATTGTACAAATATTTTAATTAAAACTTATTATTAAATATTTAATTAATTCGATGTTCTATACAAAATTTTACTGTAGTTTATAGCATCGCTTCTCAAAATTTTCGTCCTGCCGATATAATTTAGCGAGCCGAATCAAAGTACTTAAAAGTTATTTTTTTCGGTTTTTCTTTTTAATTTTAATTTCCTACTACTTATAAATATATTTAAGTGGTATGCCTACTGCATATTATATGGCTTTATTAATAAATTTTTCAAAAAATTATTTTTATTAGCAACTTTTCTCAAAAAAATAAATAAACGCAAATTTTACATTATTTCTAGTATGGTATATCCACTTGTATTGGAGAAGTTACTGATGAAAGCGGCTAAAAAGCAATTCTGCTCTATAACTTTTTATTATATATCCAATGTGATAAACCATTCTATTTTGGTTTAAAGGATTATAGGGACTACATAAGGAATATTAATATTTATTTATATTTTTTTCTTTAAAAAATGCGAGATTTCACGTAATGTGTTAATTCAAGAAACTATATAGATATATGTAGTGGATACCTTTCACTGAAATTTTACCTAAAACTATGCGAAATTTCAAAAATTTGAAAAAATTTCAGAATACAGGAGCAGTCATCGCACCAGCATCGCCTTCTTCACTAATATCATCATACATTCGATAAAATTTCTTCAGACATATTTGTCACTGCCACCCTTAAGTTACTATTCCGGGAGAATACGTTTGATACCAAAAACATTTCACAATATATTTTTTAACATAAACTTTTTTTCATGTCAAACAAAAATAAGAATATATTAAAAAATTTTTTTTAAGTTTACAACCAGCGTTACTATTGAAAATTTTCAAAAAGTGTCTAAAAAAGAGAATTGTGAAAAATAATGTCGTCAAAAAAGGGAATCTTTTTTTAACGGCCAACTGCTTCAATATCTGAAAAAGTCCTTAACGTTTGTTTATTTGATAAAAACATGTTTATATTACATATATATATATATATATATATATATATATATATATATATATATATATATATATATATATATATATATATATAAACATATTATATATATATATATTATATATATAATATATATATATATATATATATATATATATATATAACAAGAGTTTACATAAAATCCTCACTTGCACTCCAGTCTTACAAATCTCCGTTTAACAAATTTAGAACTAAAAGAATGGATTCACAAGTGTTCACCTTAAGGCGGTTGGATAATTTATTTTTCATTAGTTATAATTTAGAAATAACACGTTCCACCCAGGCACTGCTATGAGTCAAATTAAAGGTATAAATTAGGATATAAGTATTCAACAATCTATTTTTAATTTTCCCATTCAGTTCATTCGGGGTCTTTTTTACATCATTAAACTATAAGACAATTTGATATTAATTAATTTATTCAGTAGAATTAATACATAGTGAGTAAAGATATTTCAAACAACTTAGTTTTTCGTCATTAAGCACATAGTCTTAAAAAGTCTCCATTTACTTTAACTTTAAAAATGGGTAAAAAAAGTGGCAAGGTAGTTGAAAAGCGGTAACGCTGCTTATAATACCATATAAAAAATTTAAAATTTGTCTGACACATGATAAATTACATACACATGTAAAAATATAGGCTCAGTATAGTACAACTGCGTTTTCCGTTTTTATTTTGCTTTCGTTTTTTCTTTTTAAAGGACTTTAAAATTTTGAAGGATACACTAGGTTAGTTCTTAATTATATTACTTTGTAATTAATACTGTATACTGATATAGATATTAAATCAAGAGCAGATTTTTGTATTATATCGTTTAAACTTCTGTTGAAACAGTCCAAATAAAATTTGCAAAAAAAATCTTTCAAATATTTCATTCAAAATTTTATGGTCATACTCATGTACGGATTATACGTACAACGATTTGAAAATTATTTCTGAGAACAAATTTACTTATTTATTTTTCAGTTTATTGAGATATCGAGCAAACAAAACCAACAGCCATTTTGGAAGCCGTAGTATTTAAATTTTAAGTAATTCATACCTTATGTGTAACATAATAACATAATTTGGATGACTTTAATATATATTTGAAAGTTAAAACGATAGTAAGTTCAGCATATATATGTATATATTTGACCTTAAATTCATTACTTATAATTTTATTCTGCAAAAATATAGTAGATTATGATTTTTATATTATATTCAATATAATTTTGTAAATAATTAACAAAGAAAAAGCTGTAGTCTGCTAAACGCAACCAAATAATTGTTAAATCATCATGTTTACGCGGATAATTTATTTTCGAGGGAGGGTTTTATATAGAAACTATGATCATATTTGGACTGATCCTTCATGCTACAGTTTATACACTAATACAAAACTTATTTATGCCAAAATTAGTTCAAAATCTAACATTTTATAAAATGTATGCGCATTAAAGTGATTTTTTGAAATAAATTTTAAATAGAAACTATATTCAATTATGGACCGATCCTTTTAAAATTTTAAAGTATCATTTATTATATAAATGTTACTTATTGCAAATAAAAACACAAAATAAGTTACTTTATGCCATTTAAGCGTTTTAAAGTGACATTCTGGAATGAGAGATATTATTATTATTATTATTACTGACTGATCTTTCCGAAATTTAATAGCGTGATTAGTACTTAAATACAAAATTATCGTGCCAAATTTTACTTCGATACTAATATTTTCATGGTATTTATACACATTAAAGAATTTCTGGGGATGGGACCTATATGGAAACTATGCCCAAATATGTACCCAACCACTTGAAATTTTAATGTACCAATAATGCCGAAAGAAAATATTCCTTCTGCGATTTTCATAAAAATATGCAAATTTTTAAAAAAATTATGATCACTAAAGTGATCTACTGGAAAACATTTTTATGGGAGCACGGTAAAATAATGGACCGATTTCAACCATTTGCTATAAGCTTCGTACTTAAGTATAAAAAAACTACTGTGCCAATAACTATTATATGATAATTAAAATTGCTGATAGGGCATTTTTAAAATTTTATACATTTTGAATTGTAGCAGCTAAAGGAACAAAATATGAGATTAGGAAAACATATTGTGATCTGTTCAAAATTCTAATAATTTCAGGATTATTTGTTGGAAAATGTCAACTATACATAAGGATAAAATACGTGAAGGATATTTTTGATCTTATATGACTCTGAAAAGTTTAAACAAAATATTTTTACTGAAGTTTGTAACCAATTCTATCATTTGATGCCCACATCGACAGCCCATATGATAGATTTTAAAATAATTTATAAAAAAAAAAAAAATATTATTTTTTAAATTTAAAGGTACTTTTAAGAGGATATTCGAACACGAAATGAAAAACTGTATGCTGTTCTATCATAATGTATATGGTTTCATGTGCGAAAAATGCTATTGTAAGGTGCAGTATGTACTAGGGTATCCAATCGATTAATAGTCATTCGGCTATTTGTTTAAATTTTAATTAAAAATTAAATTAATTTAAAATTGTCTATTTTTAAATAACGAATAAACCGAATAATTTGTGTAACCGAAATTTAGTTTTCCGGAGTTAATTTTTTGTAAAGTTTTTTTTTTTTATATTAAAAAGTTAAACCAACAACATGCCAAAATATTATTAAAAAGCATTCAAATGAAAACATTGACATTTGGTTATTATTTTTCAAATACTTCTTACTAAAATGAAATGTTGTAAACAAATGAATAAAAATGTTATGCATAATTATTTTATTAAAAAAAGTTTTAATTATTAAAAAGATTAATAAAAATTAAAAGTAATTTCTTTGCACAAATTCTTTTGTATAAAAAATTGTATTTTTATTGCAATAATGCATAAAATCGGGAACATGACTTCCTTCTCAATGGAAAAGGGAACATCTTCAAAAACAAGCCTATGTTAAGTTCATTGGAAATGTTTAGAGTTTGCATTATAGCGGAAGGCCAATATACGTGGCATGCGGCGACGAGCAACAATGAGCTGACCGAGTTTTCTTGGGCGACCGCGCAGTCCATATAAAAACAAATTCAGCATTGCAAGATCAATTTTAGGACAAAGTTTTCACATTTTCTTTGTCAACTTTTGTAAACATATGGCTAATTTTTAAGCTGGTACATTTTCTTTTCGACTTCTGGATTACAATTTCAGGATTTTATTAACTTCTTTTAATGCTATTTTGTGTTATGATATGTACTTAAAACTGTAGCTATAGAAATTCTGAAAAAACAGTTTTGAGCAAATTAAATTCAATGTTATGTGTCATGAAAATTTTAATTTTCATAAATAAAATGCAGGTAAAAATACTGATATTAAATTTGATTTTTATGACAAAAAATCATTCTTACACAGAAAATAAAGAGAGTTGCATTAAAAAGTCTTATTAGTTACATAAAGCTGAACAAGGAAATTATTTCATAGTATCAGGTCAAAAAAATTTTTCATACAAATCGGCAAAAAAAAAAAAATCATAAGATGAACCATTGGTGAAAGAATTTGATCTACATGTGGTCTCTAAATAAATATTTTAATATATTAAATACTATAATTAACACTATCCGGTAAATCGTATAACTTTCCATTGTTCCATGTTCTGTGCATTTGCATAAATGTCTTTTTTATTATATTCGAATTGAAAAAAAGAACAAAAAATCATTATTTTAAAAAACTATGTACTTCTTTGTTCAAATTATAATGCTAACCTTAAACTAAACTTTGGTTTTTATCTTCTGATATACATATCTCATTCTACATTATTGCATTCCATATACAACTACCAAATTTTCAATTACAAATTGTTACCATTACAACCAAAAAATGTTTAAATTTCCTTTAACTTTCTCTAAAGAAAAACTACATAATGTAATTATGGAATTCAAAAGCTCATAAATCGAAGGAACGGCAAAACTGACTAAGATGTAGTAAAAAAGAATTTTCATTTATTGAATATTATAGCAGTTGAACGTTTTGTGATTTTATCATTTTTGTTTTTACTAAGACTACGAAATAATATTTCAAAAGGTAGACAGTTAAATGGCATTGTAATAATTTTCCTGTAAGCCAAATCTAAAAAAAATAATAAAATAAAAAAAATAAAATAATAAAAAATTCGTACGGCTTTAAATAAAACTTTTCAGTTGTATTTTTGGCAATAAGAATACACAAAGTTTATAAAATTGAATGGTTTAATGCCCTATATTTGTAGGACAGCACTATGATATTCGACAGAAATAAGAAAAAGATTTGATAGAATATTATACCTGTAGAGAGGCTACATACTATTTGTATAGGTTACATATGAAAAACTTTAATCTTAACCACAATTTTCTTGTGCTACCAACAAAATCCCAAACTACTATTATTTGCTTGCCTTCTATCTAAAGAATCGAAAACAAAAAAAAATGTAAGGTATTAAATTTCTCTTCCAAACGAAGCCTGGCCAAAACTCATTGAAATTGTTGTTGAGTAGAGTAGGAAAAAAATGTAAAACGTTTATGAAAGTTTTGTTATGTAACAAGCAATTTTTTTCTGAACGTATATTCTTATTTTGTACTTTTTTTCTTTTATTTTATTTTTGGACAGGGTTTTATATTTTAACATTTTTATGGTTTTGTCTTTCCCATTAAAACTTTTTGTCCATTTAATACAGTTCAAAATTTTGTTTTGTAGCTGCTGTCTTTTTTTCATTTGAAAAATTTTAACTTTTAGGTTTATGGCTGATTTTATGTCTTTCAAAAAAACATTTTTTTCTCCAGTTGTCGCTATCTCAAATTGTTCCGATAGTTATGTTTATGATTTAATTTCAATTTTGGCTCTTGGTAAGTGTGTCTGTACGTATGCAGTTTGTTAGAGGTCATAAAAATATTAGCGCCATATTTAGTTTTTCTGTTTATAATAAAGCCGTCTGTTGATTTCAGTTTTTTCGTTTTGGCTGGATTAACTTAAAGTTGATTGCTTTTCATTTTTGATTTTTTTCTAGTAACATTTCTTTTAATTTTTATGTTGAAGGATTTGTTGTAATAAATTCAAGTTTTAGCCATATATATTTTAACTATAATATGTTGCTTTAAAATGAAGGTCTTATTTAATATAAAACATTTTGTGATCGATTTCAACCTGGTTAAGCTATACATCTTTCTTGGTTCATCCTTCATCCCAATTGGACCCAGATCTTGTACATAGTGATGCCACATAGATAAGCTCTTTCTAACACATATTAAAGGCTTGAACCGTCCTATTATTTGGACTTCTAATATACTCCGGTAAAAACCACGTACAGTGAAGACTCAAGAAAGGAAGAAAAAATCCTTAGAAATTTTTAAGACATTTGCTCCTGCGGATATATTGCATAAGTAGAAATGCTATGTTTCTAGCACAAAAAAGGTACAATGAAAAGAGAAAGGTGTTACCAGAACACATAAAGGGGAAAAAATTTTCTGCAGCTGTCATGACATAAAGCATGAATTTGGATGCGCTTTCGTTATTTTCAAGCGAATTAAACAACTTCCTATAAGTTTTTGGTGGCTGTTCCGAACTAGTTACTTTACCTACTACATTAGGGCAACAATAGCTACTTTATCTACTTTTCACTAGTCATTTTAACATGGGCATGTCCTAGAAGGATGACAGTTGCCATATGTATAACTACGTAGGGACAATTTTTGCACATACAGTCACCTTTACGACTATCAAAAGGACAGTAAAATACCAATCGCTACCTCTACGACTACGAGATGGCCCTTCTTCAGCACTCACAATCACCATCACGGATACGAAGTAGCACTTTTGTGTATACACAATCATTTTACTGGTTAGTACCAGCCAGAAACAAAATTTTTGTAATCTTTCATTGTCTTCTACCCTCTTACCATAGCGTGAGTAAACCCGGCGATAAAAGTGACAAGTTGTCCATTGTGCAGGCCTTCTACAAGGGTATTTATATCTTCTTAAAGACACAATAGCATGCCGTTTATAGTAAGGCCTTCAAGAATGCCTTATCCTTGCCTCCTAAAAGATCAGATAGAACTTCCTTCTTCCTTTCTTTTTAAAGGAAAAGAAAAAACTAAAAATTTATGAATACATTATGATTAAAGCAACAAGTCTATGTAAAAACAAAGATATAATCGGGAAAACACCACCATATAATACCCCACACCATTTTGAATATGCATCAAAATTCGGGAAGGGGTCTAATATGGGACCCGTGGCCAATTGTGGATCTATACTCGTAATAATAGTAGTGTATATTTCTATTAAATATAAGTATGCAATATATTATTATGCATTTTAAGGTGATTCCCAGAAGTGGAACTTATATGGGAGTTTTTGTCTACTATGGGCCTATCTTCATAAAACTTGGTACTGTAATTTCTACTCATATAAAAGATATTTTTGTATTAAATATTAACTTGATACCAGTTTAGTTTAGGATTTATGTACAATGAACTGACTTTCGGAATAGCGCTTTATATGGGAGTTATGGTTAATTATGGACCGATCTGTATGAAAATTGTCTCATGAATTTGTACTTATATAAAACTTATTCATGCCAAATTTAATTAAAGTATTCTTTTATTTAAGGCATTTATGATCCTTAAATCCCTATTTCGGGAGGAAATTTGTATGGGATCTATGTAAAATAATGACCGATCATAAAAAATTTCAATAGCTTTGCACTTATATTATAAAAATCGCACTTGCAAATTTCAGAAAATTTTGTTCAAAAAAATTTTGTTATAAAAATTACAGCGTCTTACTTCCCTTCTCTGTTAGAAGGGAAGTAAGAATATAATATATAAGAATATAATATATATATTGCTTTAAAATATAACAAAATTATTCAAAGCCCATGACAAAAATAAGATCAAATTCAAGAAAGATAATAGTGATTCACTTAGTAATGTTTAAAGTTTTGTTTGGCCTTAACTGCAATGACATCTCGTATAAAACATACTTAAACACGGTATGCACACGCAGAGAAAAAACATGGTTACAAATTTATCACTATAACAATATTATGTCCTCATAGTTAATTTTCTTGAATTTTGATAACTCTGTGTAGGTGATAACAACGTTTTTGTTTAAATTTTGTTATTTAATATCTACACTCAATAAAAATTTTAATATGGTTGACTGAAACAATTTTATGTTTTTAAATATCTTTACCAGAAACAAAATTTTGTTAATATGAAAAATATAATTACTTCTACAATCATTAATTATTTGAAGTATTTTTCCTCGTTTTTAAACCATACTCTATTTTAAAACCATATTAACATTATTATCCATATATATTATTATCCTTTTCATAAACTTAGTGGAAAAAATAAATACTTGTTTATTTTTAAATATATTTTGTTTTTAATATTTGTTTTTTTTTCGTTCATTGTAATTCCAATTTAGTTTATATAAGAATAAATATAAATAGATAAGGTTTGGTTACATTTCAAGCAATACAAGATATTGATTAACTACTATTAAAGGGTTTAGTTAAAAAAAAAAAATATCTTACATTTGAACCAAATATGTTGGTTCAAATAAATAAAATTAATGAAGAAACAATATGGAAATATTTTCTCTCTATTATTATTATTATTATTATTATTTTTTTTCAATAAAAATTTTTTAAAAATAATTTTTCATTAATACGGTTTATTTTAACATATGATAAGTTTGAATAATAATACGAGAAACTGAAATAATAATATGATAAAATTGGATAACTCTATACTAACATGGGATAATAATACAATAAAATGGAATCATAATATGATAATGTGGTGTAATAATATAATAAGATAGAATAATAATATAATAACATCAAATCATAATCTGATAGAATGGAATAATGATGTAGTAAGATTGCTTAATTATATGTAAAACCAGAATCGTAACATGAAAAAACAAACCATAAATCGCACACAATATGATAAAATAGAATCATAATAATTATAACTTATAATCATTTCTATTTTTCCCTGTGATCATATGTTCCAATCATAATATATTGCTCTTAGATTATGGTCACTACAACTATATTTTCTCTCTGCGTACAGCTAAAAGCTCTGAGAAAGTCTTCTGGCTTAGCAACAGGCCTCCAAAAAGGCCTATATACACCTTATTTTTACCACTGGACTAAACCAATTGCCATCATTCTAATTGATGACTGATGGAAGTTAGGTAATTAGCTAGATACTAGTGAAATTACCTTTCAAAACAGAAATTTCAAAACAGAACCGAAATGTGGTATATATTTTTCGTTTCCCATATTATTTATAACTAATATTTAATAAATTACTTTTACATATAAATTTAATTTAGTTTAGGAAGTACTATATATATGAAGATGCAATTAATTTATTTTTATCCCTTTCAAAATCAGTTTTGCTTGCTCATTACTTTATTATTCCCTTTTTTATTTTTTATATATTTTTGCCACCACAAACGCTAATAGTGTTTTCATGTTTTATGTCTCTGTTTATTCGTTTTACTTTTTTTCTTTTATTTATTCCCGTTTAACTCTATTCTCATGCTGCATTTACACAGCATGGTTTTGATGACATTTATGTATTAGGGATTAACTTACAAAGCAGAACAGTACTTAGGAAATGGATAAGTGTTTGAACATGGGTGAGTAGATGGTTGCATAAGTGTTAAGTAAAAAATAAAAAAGTAAAAATATAAACACAATATTAAACACATACGACGATATAGTAGCACTAGAGTAGTATACAAGCTATTGTACAGTAGTGTAAATATATTTGAATGGCTCAATATTGTGAACCATAATAAGATCTCAGAAAACTAAAGGTTTAATTTAAGTAGAACGAAAAAATTGTTATGAGAAAAATGAAACTGAAAGGATTGTATTTTTGTATAGGACATCTGATTTGTTTCTTTATTTTAAAATACTTTTTCAAAGGTCCATATTAGTACTACACCAGTATACTTATTTTTTTATTTCTTTATTTTATATATTTTATATAACTTATGTTTTAGATAATTTATGTTTTAGATTAACCGCTATCAAGTGTTATTTATTTCCCAATTTACATTTCATCCGTTCTTTAAACTACTCCGCTGTTATTTCTGCTTAAGGGATAGAGATATCTAATTTCCTTGGAAGAAAAAGTAATAATAAATGTAACTTTACTAATAAGTTTCATTATTTGGAAATTTACCCTGCACAAATTAATTTTGCAATAACTTCAAAGTTATGTCTATATAATATTTGATGTCGTATTCCCATAGCAAGTTTCTGCGAAATGTAATATAACACTTCTTGGATCAATACCCACCATTACTGTCTATTTTGTGGGTTGAAAAATCCCTAATAATAGTAATAATTGAATGGCCAGTGCATTCGCTTGATTCTGAAAAGCATATATGGCCTTTAAAGTACTACTAACACTCAAGTTGGAATAGCAGCTGACTGGGTTAAAGAAACGAAGAAATGTAATTTGGGAAATCAAGAACAATTGTTTACAGTTAATGTAAAATACGCTTAAAAAATTGTACCATTAACTGAATATAGTTTATTTAAAAGGTTTTCCTTTCAGTTAGAAAATAATAAAAATTCAATAATTTCTCATTTATATATAAAAGAACCGGGTCACGCGCTTCTTTATTGGGAAATAGGAAGTTAGATAAAGAAAATAATTTTGTTTCTATTATTTTTTCAACCACTGTATATATTATATACACATATGTTCAAGTAACAACATATGTGATGGGATTTATTTATTTCTTTTTTTTTTATTTGGCTTTTATGTGTGTTAGTCTGCGGTTTTGTATATGTTACTTGTTAGTACTAAATTCTTTGTTACTAAATTCTTTGTTAAAAGGCGTACTGTATGAATTTGTTGGTTTTTTTTTTCTTTTTTTCTTTCTCTTTTTTTTGTAGTTTATACTTGATGATGTTCATTAGATTTTTAGATTTCAAGAGATTTGCGGTCAATTCATTTTCCTTTTACTAGAGAATTTTTTTCTTTTGTACCAATTATTTTTTCCATGTGCAATGGATCTATTTCACTAACTTACTTTTTTTTTAGTATACTTTTTGGTGAATGTTTTGTTTAGTTAAAACCGGTTTTTATGTTTTTAGATGAAAAGGAATTTATTAACCCACGAGAGAAGAAGGGGGTTAAATGAAGACTATTGTAATAGTACGAATAACAGAGGGCTACAAAAGAAATATTTTTTTATCAGCGACACAGAGTTATTTTAAATGCATATGATTAGGGAATCATAGACCCATAATTCAATTTTTTGAATTGGCTATATTTCTCGAGAAAACCTGTTATATTAAAAATTAAGGAGATTGGAATACTGAAACATATCTCGGGAACAATTTGTGTTATTCAGTTTATCAAAATACCAAAATATAGTTATTAAAATTATCTACAATTTATGTATAAATTATTTTTTAATCTGCTGAATATATTTGGAGATACAATTTTTTATCTCTTATAAAAGTTAAAAAGTTTTGTTCTTCAAAACCGTCCAAAAATGTTCCCTTATTTCTTATGTACCAAAACTTGATATGTTTTAAATAAAACTTTACTCACAATAGAGTAAAGTTATCGATTTTAATGAAATAATTACAAATTTAAAAATATTTATAAAATAATGAAGGAAAAAAAATCCTTAAATAAACTAATTAATCATAAAACTACAAAACAAGTCAGTTCTTTTTAAAATATTTATATTTTGAAAATTAAATGAAGACATTTTATTATATAACGACTCATCCGAAATTCGAGTCATTACTTTGGTTTTTATATTGTCCTATGTGTAAAACTTCCTCGATCGCTCAATATTTTTACGGAAGTAAGCTTTGCTGTTAAGAAAACCTTGAAAAATGTAACAGATTTCAGAATCCCTATTCTTTCCAAGTTTATAACCCATTTCTATGAATAATGGTTTTTCTTCTTCCATTTTTATGCTAGACAATTGAAATATTAGTTTACATCATATTCAGTTCTTGGACAATTTATCCCCTTAACTGAACTTCTGGTAATTTATACAGAACAAAATATTCTCTAAAGTATCTCAATTCATTTATTAATTGTTTTTATTTTACAATTTAACTATAGTATTAATTAATTCTTTAATTTATTATACATTTGTTTGTCAAAAATTTAAAACCGAAATAATTTAAACAAAAAACTATTTGCGGAAAAATGATAATTATATATTAATTATAGACAATTTCTGATTTCGCCAGATTGAAATGAAATATTCAGATGTCAAAGGTCAGTAAATACAATTTGTTATGTTTTGTAGTATTTCTGAACGTTCCAATGTTTTTCCGTGATGTATATCAATCCAATTTCATTTCCGTCTGCGACTTTCAAGGTCGATTGGCTTATGTTGAGTATTGCCTGAACTTAGATATTCTAAAGATCTACAGCGTCTTAATATCGCGAGGGGTTGCATTGGAGTTCTCACATCCGTACAGCAAAATTTATTTTAAATTTTAATTTTAGCGTTCTAGGTTAGAATGTTACTCGTAATGCATAATTCCAACTGCTCATGGTTATTTTCATATAATGTAAGAATAAATAGACATCATCGGCATAATCGAGAATTATAGATATGCATCCACACCCAAATAATTTTGTAATAAAAGATTTTTCTGACATTTGTGCGTTTATTCTAGGGAAGTATTAGTAAAGATTCCATTATTTATTCTATCGAATTGATAAGTAAATTATTCTGAAAAATTTGAATCATAAGTATAATTGATGTTATAATAAAATTAATTAAAATCCATACAAAAAATTAATTTTTTTCTCTTGTTTAATATTATCATTTATATGATTGGAGTAAAATAATAAAATAAAATTTTAATTTACATTTCGTGTGAACCTGATAAAAATTTCAATATACAGTTTTTAGTTTAAATACTACTGGACTGGTGCTTTAAAAATATAAATTGTTGTTTGAGGATCCCAGAAATTTTATGGAGATTTTTCTTAAAATTCACACACGCAATTTTCATATTTTCATATCGTTAAATAAATACATATTTTTTCAAATGCCGAATTGTACTACTTACTTTTGCGACATATTATTCTTGATCACAATCAGTATTACCGTTTAGCCAGTTTCCTCTTTTTCAACTACCTGGCCACTTTTTGGCCCCTTTTTTGAAAATGGAAGTAAATGTAGAGTTTTTACTACTATGTGATAAATAAACTAAGTTTTTTGAAATGTTTCGACCCATTATACATTAATTCCTCCGAAGAAATTAATTATTATGAAACTGTTTCACAAATGAACTGAAACTATTAAAAACGAAAGCTAATAATAAAGTTTATGAACAACTATATAAAAGATTTAATGCCGAATCTTTTTGGACCAGATATGGAAAATTAAAAAATATATTTGACGAATAATTAAATACTAATTTATATTTTTACTTTGGTTCATAGCAGTACCTCGGGGTAACGTCTTTTTTTTTGTTTCTAAATTATCACAAATGAAAAATAAATTGTCCAATAGACTTAAGGTCAACACTTGTGAATCCATGCTTTGAGTCCTAAATTATTTTGACGGGAATTTGTAAAACCGGAATACAAGTGAAGTCCTCGTACAATAGTACAGAAGTTTAATATTTCATATTCATAAAATGTTAATTATTTTTATGAAAAAGTCTTTATTTTGGAAATAATTAAAATTGTTATAAGTACTATTTTTTCATTTTTATAATTATAATACAATTACAAATTATATTCTAATTCTAACCGAGCGGAGTAACGAAGACTATTGCTCGTGAATAAGACCAGAGTCTCTTTTGGGAATCGAAACCGTAACTCCCAGACCGACAGAATATCTTACTACCAACTAGACCATCGAGGCACCCATTTATTATAAGTAAATTATTTTATTATTTATAAAATTGAGTTTAGTAGTTTTTCTTAAAATACTATATTCTTTGTTTTTGTTTCTTTCAAATAAACAAATTTTAATGAGTTTTTTTAGGTGTTGGCCCCTTCTTTCGGAAAATCCCCCTTTTTAGAGACTTTATTTAATGAAATCCCCTTTTTTTGTACACTTCTTAAAAATTCTCAACGGTAACGCTAACCACAAACAAGACACAAGCAGATTTTTTTTCTTTTCAAAATATTTCTCTGAATAGTATAACTTTCCATCTATGTATTAAAATGCATGAAAGATTCAGAACAGAAACTATTAAATATATTTCGATATTTCCTTAACAATATTTAAACTCGAAATACAATACAATAAAATAAAATAAATGAATGTAGAAACACATTATCTACAAGACAACAAATAGTTGTCTTGGTAGATAATGTGTTAGAAACTATAAAAATTCCCGTCGCTTGTTTTCCAGTGAAAAACTCTAGTCGTCTTAGATTTTTTACGATTTTTTTAAGAACAGTTTTAAAATTTTGTGTGAAATTTGTTGTTCTTTTTTTTTCTACATAATCTTTTTAACTTCTCCGAAACAGTTAAGAAGATTAAAAATGATATGATTATAGTGATTATCATTTTTGGTATTTTACTAAGCCAAATAATTTAACTTTAATTCAAAATTTTTTACTTTGATTTTTAAAATATTGTAATAGTTTAAATTTTTATATATATAATAGAAATTTCTTTCATCATGGGTTAAATTTGTGTTCCAATTCTACATGAATTTTTTTCTTCTCTTTTTCTTTAGATTATTTCTACTTACTTACTTTCAGCAAATTTTATCAAAAGAAGTGTTAACATACCTGAAATGAAAAGAAAATAGTAGTAAATAATTAATTTATATTAAAGGAAAAGGCAATGACAGCAAAAAGAAATAAACTGAAACCTAAATTTTAAACTAAACTCACGTAAAATAAATTTTCTTATTCGATCAACTCTACTCTATTTAAAAAGGTTTAAAATAATTAAATTTGTAAAATTTCAATATTATATAAATTAAAAATTTCATTTTAATTTATTTGAAAAACAAAAACAAAATATAACTACTCTAAATATACTAAATATACTAAATATATATATATATATATATATATATATATATATATATATATATATATATATATATATATATATATATATATATATATAATATAATATGTATTTGTAATAATATAAGTCATCAGATTATGACATTGATAAAGTATTTTATGTCGTTGTTATTATTTTTTGCGACATGACATTTTCACCAAAACACATATTAAGTAACAATAAAATAATTACAGTGACACAAGAGCAAAAACAACAACTTCAATATTCACATATGCATCCATCCACCTTTATAAGAGCTAAATGTCATCAACTCATAATATTATGGCAAAATTGAGACGGATTCCTGTAAAGACATACTTTTTAAACATCAACAACGCAGACATACGAGTACATTCATTAATACAATATACGCACATTAAGACAGACATGTAGACTGATATTTAGTCATAAGTCAACGACTTAAGGGCACAGCTGTGTTAAAATATTGAAATGTGTAATGTGTTATACCCGCATATGTAAGTAGAAATGCTTTTTAAGATATTTTTTTAAAGTCTTGTATAACAAGATATAAAAATAAAATAAACTGTAATATTAATCAGTTTTATTCTGATTTTTCTGAGAAAAAAAGCTACTATAGGAATGATAAAGTATTATAACCATTTTTCTTCCAGCTATTGCACTAATGAAACATTTTTAAATAATGAAAAAAAAAATACTATTGAATTTAAATTCATCTTAAAGATAAACAAAAAGATAAATAAAGGACAAAATAAATAAAAGATCAGGTAACAAATACTTTCTTTACCTACTCCCCTATTTATTTTTCCAATTACATAAAAACCTTTACTTAAAGATATTTTAATTCGGAATTATAATATCATCTATTTTAGCATAGCTAAATTTAATAATATCTGCTTTCGTTTACCCAAAAGTTTGCATTGCATATTCACTTTAAACAAATTGGTTAGAAAATGGTTACAATAAATAATGTTCACTAAAACGTAGTTGAATTTTATAATTATTATTGAAAATAAGTAAATTAAATAGATTTTCTATGTTAGCAGCTATATAAAAATAGCCACATTAAAATCATGATGTCTTCAATTAAAACATTATTTGATATAATTAATTTGTACTTATTTAAAGTAATTAAAACGAATTAGAAAAAGGAAACTAAATTTGCTAAACATTTTATATTTCGTACATTAGGAATAATATATATAAATTCGATTGTATTTGAATATATAAAACTTCTACCATCTTTTGAGTTATAGTACTATCTATTTTAGTACAACTCAGTTTTCCCAACTAACAAAATTTTAAAGTAATCAAACAATTTTGCATAAGTTAAAATAATGTAAATAAAATTTTCAATAATATATATATATATATATATATATATATATATATATATATCAAAAACAAATATATATATATATATATATATGTATATATAATATAGATAATTTGAAAATTCGTTTTTACGGTAAAGAAAATATCTCCAGTTGATCACCTGTATTTGTTCAAAGGAACGTATAATTAATTGACTTCTGATGTATAGATATTTATAAAGAAATAGTACTTATTCCAGCAAATATCATCTTCACAAAGCCACTATGCTGTTGAGGCTTAACAACTCCTGTTCATGAGATGTAAGGAAAACGGTGAGTACTTTATACATCTTTTATTATCTCTATTTTTAACGTAGTTAGATAGTGTTCCTGGAACAGAGCACGTCATTTGGGTAGGGACGATATGAAGAATGCCTACTAATATTTGCATATCGACATCATCACTAGTTTTCGTCATGTAGTCCACGTATGGTTGCAAGTTATGATCGCAAAGTATATATATATATATATATATATATATATATATATATATATATATATATATATATATAGACGGTGAAGACCGGTTATATGATACTCTACACCATTGTGTACGATCATAAAAATTCAGGAAGGGGACTTATATTTCACCTGTGGCCAACTTTATTAAATGTAAAATAAAATATACAAATACAGAATAATGCGTTGCTACTAACAACTAAATGATTTTATGCGATTCCTTCCTGACTTTAATGCGATTCCTGGAAGTGGGTTTATATGGTAAATTATGGACCGATAGTCATAAAATTTGGCAATGTTGTTTCCACTTACATAAAACTTATTTATTTCGAATTTTAACTTGATAATAACATTCCTATGAGATTTATGCACGGAGGAGCGGTTTATATGGAAGATATGGTCAATTGTGGACAGCCAGAAGGATGGACATCGTTAGGTCGATTTAAAAAGTGATTTTGAGTCGATTGTTATACTTTAGGATGGGTGTTGAATAACTTTTTCTATGTGTTACAAACATCAGCACAAACGCATAATACCCCAAACACCTATGGTGGTGTAGGGTATAACAAATAATAAAATATTTGACTGTTTTATAAACAAATTAATATAATTTTAACCGAATTTCATTTTGAAAAGGTTTGCACAACCATAATTTACAGTAGCCCAATCGAATTTTGTGATAGTACTCGTAACCAAAAAAATTCGACTGGAAAAAAATTCGGGTGCCACCAATGTTGCCTTTTTAGGGCTGAATAAAGCCTCAAAATTTTGGTTTTAGCTTCTAGATTCTTTTCTAGCCTTTTTTGATTCTAAAAATTGGTATAAAAATGCTAAAATTTTAGTATTTCAACAAAGAAGAAGAACATTTCTTAATTGCTTTTACTAATTTTCTTTTTATAGAATCATCCACTTGAGAATTTTTGTGTATTAAAACACAAATAAATGAGGTTAAATATAGTTTACAATAATTTTCGGCCGTGGCGTTTCATCCCTCAAATTAAATATAACTTGACTTATTATATGGACTTACTTGCTGAATTGTTTATTATAATTATTTTTTAATACACATCATAGAAACTATGATAATATAGAAACGAGAAAGAAAGATATAGTCGGTCAAGACCGGCTATATGATACCCTACACCATTGTGTATGAGGCCAATTTTACTAAATGTAAAATAAAATATACAAATGCAAAACAATGCGTTGCTACTAACAACTAAATGATTTTGTGCACTTTAAGGCGATACCTGGAAATGGGTTTATATGGGAACTATGACAAATTATGGACCGATACTCATAAAATTTGACATTGTTATTTCTACTTACATAAAACTTACTAAATAGCTACTGTGAGTCGATTGTTATACTTTAAGGTGGGTGTTGGACAACTTTTTCTACGTGTTACAAATATCAGCACAAACGCATAATGCCCCATCCACCTTTGGTGGTGTAGGGTATAATAATATTATGGATAAATTCTTATTACAAAATAAGTTGGTTTATATAAAAATTAAAACTAATTAAAAAATCTTATAATAGTGAAAAATCACCAAAAAATTATAAAATTATTAATCAAAAATGAATTATAATTCAATTACGAATCCTTTTATAACATTGGGACTTTTTCCATATGATATATAATCATAATTTATACGGAAGTATTGTGGGCGTTTTTCATTGGGTTATTTTGCTAACAACGGTCCTAATCTATCACAATATGTTTAAAAATATATAAATAATTTAATGGGGAAAAAAAGCTAAATATGTATATATTTAGCTTTTTTATCTGTGTAGTAAAAACTATAACTGGATTTATATTCGCGTACAAAAAAAATCCAGTAAATAGTGGCAAAATTGAAAATATAAATTGACAGTAGATCAGCTTACTTTGAACATTTTAAATACGGATTTTTTCTGGCTTGTAAGTCTAATACGATCATATGGTAGCATAAAGTAAATAGGACTAAAAGTAAACAAATGTGTATAAAGTAACGATTTTAGAATTTTCTGGTTTATAACGTAAACGAATTTTTTAAATTGTAACGTATTAGAAGTTTCCAGTATATAACGTCTTTTTATATAGATTTAATTGAAATCTCTCAACTTTAATTAGTGTTCCCAGGAGATGAGAAATAAGGGCTTAAATTTCTCAAAAAATAAGTTCAAAATAACGTTAAAAAATAGTTTTTTCTTTTTTAATCTAAAAACTTGTTTTTTTCTCATTTTTAGTTTTGATATTAATTTAAAGATATTGTAATAAATGTATAAATAAAGCATTGAACGGCTACCAGCAAAATGACCCAATGAAAAATAGTCCAAAAAATTCCCATAAAAATTTTTATTGTATTCATATGAAAAATGACCCAATGTTTTGAAGTGATTTTTCATCCCTTGTGAACTATAATTCCTTTCTGATGAAGCATTTCCAAATTTGACGATCTTTTATACGATTTTTTGGTAATTGTAATTATAAATAGTTTCTATGGTAAATTAAGTATTTGAAAAAGTAATTATGATAATCGATTTAGTAAGTTCATAAAAAGGGAAAGTTATTTTTGTTTTGGAGAATGAAGTGCCGCACAGTAAATTCCAGCCAAAAATTAAAATCGATTTTTTGATCAAATGTTTATTACATCATTAAGCCAATTCTCCAAATGTCATGAGTTGAAACTTTTTTTGCGGCTTCGAAATCAAGTTTGAAAGCAATAGTATTTTGAAAGCAATAATGACCATAATCTAAGAGCAACATATTATGATTGGAACGTATAATCGCAGAGCAGAATAGAAATGATTATAAGTAATAATTAATATGATTATAATTAGTTATATTGTGTCCAATTTCATGTTTTTTCATGTTACGATTCTAGTTTTACATATAATTAAACAATCTTAATATGCCTTTATCGCATTCCATCAGATTATGAGTTGATGTTATTGCAATATTATTCTATATTATTATATTATTATACCATATTATGATTCTATTTTATAATATTATTATGCCATTTTTCATATTATTATTCCATTTAATCATATTATTATCCCTTGTTTTCATGTAGTTTTCCAATCTTATCATATTATTACTTCATTTTGTCGTTTTAATTATTCCATCTTATCACAAATTAAAACAAAACGTATTAATAGATAATTATTTTTATAAATTTTTTATTGAAAATAATAGAAAAAAGTCTTCATTAGCCAAAAAAAAAAAAAGAATATCTACATATTACTTGTTCATTATTATATTAATTTGTGTTTAAAAAGCGCTATAATCATGTTTTTTTCTCTGTGTGTAGTTTTAAATCATTTGTACTCTTTATAATACAATTTTTAGTTACTCGAAATTAATTTGCAATAAAAGTATTTAGATATTATGCCATTTGTTAACGAGTCAGATTAGAGAATATTTCAACAGAAGTATTCGAATATAAATTTCTAAAATTTAAATCAAATTCCCAAATCTTCAACTAATTTAAAAACAAATTTTATTTCGTTATCTTGAATACTATTACATTTTATTTTATTTCCTATTTTTAAAATGAAATAAAATTTATTTTGAAATATTTATTTTCTTTTTTTTATTCATAGAAAATTATTTTGTTTAATTTTATTCAGTATAAATTTGTGAGTAAATTTAAATTTTTTTAGAAAAATAAAAACAAATATTTTTTTAATACTGCAATTATTTAATATGTCTAAATAACATAATTTCGATGACTTTTGGCCGCGTTATTTACTCGACTCTAGTCAATAAATTCCCCTGTACAGATTTTGTTTTAAACAGACTGAGAAAGCACGAGGAACATTATTTGCTTTTTTTTTTTTTTTTTGTTGAATAATTTTACTTCTTTTGATTTTTTGGAATAAAAATACTAAAATATTTATTTGAAATTTTGCTATTTGAATATATTGTTTTCAAATAAAAATCCTAAAAACTAGTTGAACTTTTTGCATTTGAATAAAATAGATATGAATATTATTCAAGTAACATTCAAATGTAAAACAAATAAATAAAATATTTTCTTTTTTAATTTACTTTGTTTGATCAGATACAAAATTATATAAAAACTTATTTGATTTAGCATAAACAAGAATCATTAATGTTTTTGTTTAAAAATTAATAAACTGATTAAAATACATTTTAAATTAGAAATAAAAAAATGGAAATAAAGGCAAAAGTATTATAATTATTATTTTATTCAGAAGTAATAGTATAATAGAATAATACGTTCCAGCAACAAAAAAAAAAAAGGTCGTTTTTGCTTTTTCATTAATCCCTAAGTTTCAGTAGGTGTATGGTATCTTGTGCTTAAGAGGTTATATAAACATCATTCAAAGATGTTATTAAAAAGTGAATCAAATAAATTTTTCTGATATAAAACGTTGAGAATTTACAAATAATTGCTAAGCTGAATTCACATTTGGCAAATATATGATCAAATTTCCGTGACCACTAGTTTTATAAAAATATTTTTTGCCGTTGTTTGATCTTGAAAATGATTTGTAAGAGAAATCAGCGTCAAACAAAATTATATAAGATGTCAGCTGTGATTAATGATAAGTAAAAAATCGTTTCCTATTAAAAGAGAGAAATTAAGAAATATGTTAAATAGTAGTTTTGTCATTTTGGTCTAATATTTGACTACCCTGAAAGTACCTTTACTTAATAATAACTGTTTTAGTCAGATGAAAAATATTGTTATGCATATATGTTAAAAAAATATTTGGTTTATATAAAAATTAAAAGTAATTTCCTTGAATTGATAAAAAAGGACAATTTTACATGACATCGTGAACATGAATTCCTAATCAGTGATTAGGTATCAAAAAAGAGAACATCTTCCAATGACAAGCCTATGTTAAATTCATAGGAAATGATCCGAATTTGCACTACTTCTGGATCACAAGTTTAGGATCTTATTGACTTCTTTGGATGTTCTTTTATTTGCTCAAATTTTGGTCGTCCCAATTAAGATGTGTAACTTGTTGACTATATCTTACACCTAAATTAGTTAAATTATTTTAATATTTATCAGGTGTGAATTTAAATATTTTCTTTAATCTTTTTCTTTTCTTTGTGAATTAAGCATTACATTTTTGTCATTGTACTAAATTTGAATTATTTGCACTGAGAAATCACCGCGCAATGAGGCCATAGGCAAAAATTTTTGTAATAAATCGTTATAGTGTAGTAAAGTGTGACAGTGAAAATATATATTTCAAGTGATCTAATATAGCACTAATTAACTAGATTATTTTTCATTTCTAAAATCTTCAACCCTAAAAATCTGAAACTTTCCAATAGAATCGGCAAATTTTTATAGTTTCTAGCAAAATAATACAAAAAGGTGTTGCTAAAGGTAAAATAATTTGACAAAATAATTAAAATTTCAAGCTTATTTGAAAACTTGCATCAATGAAAGTCTTATGTTTTAAAATGTATAAAATTCGTTTAAATTTTTAAGGATTTCTTGGGTTCGTGCAGTCTTTAAAAACGCTTTTTGCTGACATCATCAAATTTTGAGAAGTTTATAGAAATTTATAAAAATTGTAGAGTATACTACAAATCATGCTCTACAACTGACGTTAGTTTTCTTTAAAAGTATATATATACATTTTTTTCATTTTGTAACACAGTATTTTTTTTTTTTTTTTTTTTTTTTGTTCTTTTATGTTTATTTGTTTGCAATATTCTGTCATAGTTATTTTATTAAATTTTACTTACCGTTCACATACTTTTTTGTACGTTTTTTTGAGAGTAAAATCTTTAACTTACAAAAAATATACTCAATTTATTGATCTTTATTAGAAAAGTAAACATAAAAATATTTAGTGTAATGTATTTTTATACTAAATTAAAAAGAATTAAATTATATGTAAAAATAGCTTGTCGCTAATAATTCCCATTAATGTCAAAATAAACTATAAACTATATCACATATTTTAATATTAGATCACAAAAAAAAAAAAAGAAACTCTATTCAAATTCATAACAATTAAAATAATATAAGAAAATAGAAAACTTTATTGTGATATTCATTAAGGCCAATGTATTGCAAGGTATTATAGCGCACTACTCTAATGAAAGCAGTATATATAATTTTATTAAATGATATTACTACTTGAGGTCTTAGATGAATATTGTAGAAATTACAAACAGAATTACATATTTATATATACCCTTTACATCTATGCTGAAGGGTAAAAAATTGCCCAAAAGAAAAATAATACAAAAGCAAAATGTCCAAGATTAAAAAACTGAAAATTCTGAAAAAAAAATAAAAAAATTAAATAAAAAATACCCAAATCTATGAAAAATTATGTCCTAATGTCCATGAATTTTATAGCACTTTATCGCATAAAAATCAAATATCAGGACAAAATCTGATATGAAAATGGTTCGAAATTTAAGTGATATTTCTCTATTTGCTTTGGAGGATTTTTCATTGGGTCATTTTGCTGGAAGCCTAATAAAGAATATTAATTAAAGTATATTAAAAAATAATTTTGATAATCGATTTAGCAAGTCCATAAAATTAGATTTTATTTTTGATTTAGAGAATGAAGCGGCGCAGGCTAAAAGTTTTGTCAAATATAATTAATTTAAATTTTTGCGCGAAAAAATACACAAAAATGCTTAAATGCATGATTCTGTAAAAGTAAAATACTAACATTTTACCTTTGAAGTCAATTTTAAGAATCAAAAAGGGCTAGAAAAAACCAGATTCTAAAACGAAAAACGCAAAACAGAAGCGCTAGTATCATTGTTTTTAATTCGAATTGTTAAAAAATTTATTTCTTATTAGACTAATGGTTTTATTTGTTACCCTATGTCAGAAAATTAAAATTCTACTTAAATTTTATCTTTCAGTTTGTTTTTGAGTAGTCACAATTTTATTAAAATTATCTCTCGCCACTGCCACTGTTAAAATTTACAATAAAAAGCATATTTTTGAAATATCACAATTTATTTTCACTTCTTTATATCGATAACATTTCCAAACACTTTTTTGAGTATTTGTGAAATATATTATTATTAAAAAATAAAGCAATTTTAGAAAAAAATTAAATTTCAACTAAGACTTCTTGCTATTAAAATAACAAATTTATATAAAAAATTGTAGACACATAATCAAGAAAATCAAAATTACAAAACTATAATTTGTTTTTATGCCTACAATATTAAAATATCGAACTCTAAACATAGAATGCTGCGATTCAATTTTTTAATTTATTTACTTTATTTTTTTACAAACTATCGCCAAAATATGCAGTCTAATGCGCACCGGTGGTAGGAAAGTAGATTATGAGGGGGGGGGGGGGCATGAATGTACTCAAAATAAATATGACAAAAGATAACAGCCTGAAAAATACTAATTATTTATTTTGCGCCTCCTAACTCTATCCGCTATAGGGTATAATTTAAAGAAAATAGAAACGCATAAACTTAATATCTCATTATATCATGTATTTAATATATCTACATAAATATATGCAAGTTGTATGAACAGTTCACTGATATATTACCACTGCATCATTTGTGCTATTAAAATGTCAATTATACTAGAAGTTTTAGTGCCAGATAGTCAAATAGAGAATATAAAAAAAGAGTGAATATAAAATGCGTTTTATGTTTATTTTTCATACAACTTCATACATACTCACTTGTACACACATTATTATGTCATCATTCTCATCACTGCTGTACGAGTTATCAAATAGAAAGTAGACACATTGGCTTAATGATGTCATTTCTGTGTATGTGCACCATTTAGGAGGGTTGAAGGGAGCTTATACAAAAAAAAGTACAACAACGTTGTATTTAGAATTGAAATTATAATTTGAAATAACGCTGACATTTGTACGCTAATTTTATTGACTCTTCCTCATTTTTTTTTTTTGCCTTAAATTTTTTTCATTTGTTTCAATTCTTCTAACAAATAATCGAGAGTTTGAAAGACACTCGATACCAGTGTTCAATAAACTGTGCTTTATTTAGTCATTTGCATACGTATACATATTAGACTGCATCAAAATTTATCGACTTTTAAATTTTAACCATAACTTCCTTTAGAATTCTTCGTTGGATTTTAAGAAGATTTTGTATGAAATATATTAGTGAAATCGGATATCGTTAACGCGTGCTGCATCGGACCTGAAGTTTGTATAGTGCATTTGTATGGGGAAAATAGGGCTTTTTTAAGTTTTTAGAAAAATTTAGCTATTAAGTACCTTACTTTGTAAAAAAAAGTGCCTGAGAAACATTAATCAACATATAGTTATCTATCAAGGAAGACAATAAAAGAAAAAATCGGTTAAAAAGTGCTAAAGTTATTCCTTTTTTCCCTGACCAATAATGTGTTAGACCACTTGTGAAAGTATCGTTTAATCAAATTTTTTAAGTTTCTTGACAAATATTTAAGTAGAATACTATTTTTAATTAAATGTATAAACACAACACACAAATTTGTATATTTTATTTAAAAATAAGTTTTATTTTAAATGATCTCCGAATTTTGTATTGTTTTCATTTTCTCACAAAAAATATTATGATATTTTAAAAAATTTATTAAAAAAAAAAAAAAAAGCAAGTTGAAAAGAAAATAAGTAAAATGTTTATTTACTTTCTGTTGTTATCTAAGTTTTTGTTTAATTTAGAAATGTGGGCTATGTAAAATAATGCAGACTTGTTGTTGTGTTTATACATTAAATTTGAATCATAATTATTGAAAACTACCTTTTCGTTTGGTTAGAAAAATGTGGATTTTTTAAGGTTATTTCAATACTCCAATTTCAAAACTTTAAAAGTTTTGTTAAACAAATTTCTAAAAGGTTCAATTACAACTTTGCAGATTTATAGGCAATACCACAGGAAATAAATTTAAAAAATAAATAGAATTAACCGTACTTTCGATTTGAATTCTGTGGTTTTCAGCAACAAAAAAAAAAAAAATCCAAAGCCAAATGTTTTTCAACTGACTTTCAGACTAAAAAGAATTATAACAACATGTCTCAAAAACTAGATTCTGCAGTTGCCAGTAAAATTAAATAAGAACAACCTTTAAAACTCGAAGGTCAAATGTCAAAATCTGGAATATTTGAAAGTTTTAAAGTAGACATAATGTCTACTGAGCTTAAGCTGAACTTGGGGTTAGCTTTTTTTAAACTCACTTATTCTAAAATATTTTTAAAGTGAAATTTATTATATAATATTATGGACCAATAAATTAATAATTACCTCATTATTACAAGCAAAGTCATATTATACAATCAAAATTACGTTCAAATTCAAATAACAAAAATAATTCGCTCTGACCTTTTTTTTATTCAAAGGTCGAGTAAAATGAATACCCTAATAATACATATATTGACTGAAATAAAGTTAAGTTCATCAATAAAAATCAAGTTTTTATATTTTTATATATATTTTTTCAAATTCAGTGTATGCAGCAGAAAATTATAATTGTATTCAGTGTTGTTGGGAAGAGCGAAAAAAGAGGCTAAATTGAACCTTAGAAAAGGTCAGAAAAGGCTATATTCAAAAAAAAAAAAAAAAAAAAAATAAAATACTTGCCGTATTTTTTTAAGAGCTAATATATTTTTTTAAGAATTTAATTTTTTTATTTTCATTAGTTTTTTGGGTTTTAACTATATATTTCATATGAAAAATGATCCAATTTTTTGACTTTTGTTTTCGTCATTTTATAATTATAAATCATTTTTGATTAATTATTACCAATTTTTTGGGTGATTATTCGCTTTTATAAGTTTTTTATATTATATTCGTAAATATTTTCTTTGATTAATAAAGTTTACAAAAAAAAAAAATAATTACCCGTAATATTTGATTAAGTAATTTCATAAAATAAGTTAAGTCATATTTGATTTGGAGAATGAAGCACCGCAGGCGAAAATATTAGTTAAATAAAAATAACACCGACTTTTTTATGTAAATTAATACACAAGAATGCTTAAATGGATGATTCTGTAAAAATATGTTAGTAAAAGCAATTAAGAAATTATTTTTTTTTTCTTTTTTTGAAGTATTTACTAAACTTTCAGCCTTTCTTAGGCATTTTTAAAAATCAAAAAAAGCTAGAAGTTAAAACGAAAATTTTGTGGCTAAAAGTAAAATAAAAAGGCTAGATTTAGCCTTAGAATATTAATTCTATTACAAAGTTTCTGTAAATCTTTTCTTCATTAAATGCAAAAATGTTTAATTTGCTTGTTTTTTAGTCATTTAAAAGGCTAGATTTAGCCTTAGAATATTAATTCTATTACAAAGTTTCTGTAAATCTTTTCTTCATTAAATGCAAAAATGTTTAATTTGCTTGTTTTTTAGTCATTTATAAAAGCGAAATAATGATATATGGTTCATTGTAGCTATAATGCAATTTTTGGGTAAAATTCAAATAGTATATGGTTTACTGTAGTTATAATGCAATTTTTCGGTGAAATTCAAATAGTAAATTGAATGAAATTATAACTTAATTACTTCAAAACATGCCAAAACGTCAGAATAAATATAGAAAGTAAATCAGAGTTATTATAAAAAAATAAATAAATAAGGCTAAATGTAGTACCAATAATATCACTGACTAACTTCAAAAGCCGATTCCGGACAAAAAATCCATGACTTTTCGAATTGTATCGACTCTAATTTTTTTAATCGCAAATCATGAATCAGCTTTATTTCTTTTTATAAGGAAGAAGGGCAAAAAAAATTTTTTTCAGTGATTTGTGGAAGAATTTTCAATCGGTTTTTCATAAAAAGGAAATTTATGAAATCTTGTTATTATTAAAAACTAACTTTAACTAAATTCATGTTCATTTATACTTCGGATAATATTCCCTAATAATACAAATAATTTCTAGATTCCTACATTTCTCTTCATATTATTATTATTATTTATTTATTTACTTATCATTATTATTATTATTATTATTATTATTATTATTATTATTATTTTAATAAATTGGACACAATTTTTTTCTTTAAAAATCCTTGATTACAGAGTTCAATAAAACCCATTTGTGCTTAGTCAACTTTATGAACACTTCTGAAACATATAGAAAATCAATAACGATTTTTATGAAAAAAAATAAAATCAATATCAATATTGATTTAAAATAAAAAATCGGTGTTTTATGTTCCAAATTCACCTTTGAGGTTATTTAAATTATACCTTAATTTGAAAAGTTTTTTATTGATACACAAATCTCTAAACATGTTATACACTGCACCACTATTTAAAAATATTAAATCTTAAAACAAAAAAATTTTCGTCGACTTGCTTGCTCACATTTTCAACCAAAAAAACTTTAAAGAAATCAATTGTTACCAAAAGTAGTTGCAACATTTGGTAAATAATTAAATTTCGATTGTATTCACTCGAATGAAATTACTATGAACCTATCATTAATTCGCATTAATAAATTACTAACAACAAAAAAACTAAAAATTTTTGTATTTAACGAAGAAGAAAAAAAAAACAAAGAAACTCTAAATATATATATATATATTTATTTATTTATATATAATAATAATTTTGATCAAAAAAGATTGATTTTTAATGTTGAACCTATCTTTATTTTGCTCACTGTGGGAGGAATTTCAAAAAATTTCGAAATGATGCAGTTTGGTAGACTTTTGTAGACGAGTTTTGATTCATTTTACTTTTGCACTCGCCAATTTACATCTTTAGCTTCAAGCCGTTAACCAGACGTAAGACAACAATTAGTAAATTCATATTTTTTATAACTACTTACTATTTTACTATCTGGTGAAAAGTTATACTGTAAAACTAAAACTATATGTTTTTTTATTTTCGTAGCTTTTTCGTTAAAAAAAATGCGCACATAAGTGAAATTAAAATTAGAGATTAGACAAAATGATTTTCTAGAGTTTGAGGTATATCTCATTGATTTCAGGCAACCAGTCATGGGATATTATCATTAACTTCCATATAATTTGTATTGGTAAAATGTATGTTTTCACTACTGAAATATATCGCTTTTATACAAATTTCTCAAAATGTAACGTAATCAAAATTTATTAATAAATGACATTTCCGAGTTAACGAATTTTATATTTTTTATATACTTATCTATCAGATAAGGTATAAAAATAAAAATTCGGTTAAACAATTTTTAAGTTATTCTGAATTACCCAGACTATTTATTAGACCACTTTTGTGAGGAGTAAAAAATAATTTTTTAAGAAATACTTAATTTAATTTGAACTACAACTAGTGAAATATACTTTTTTTCAAGATAATTCATACCCTTTTACATGCTTGGTTTCAAAAATTTAAAATTTTGATAAACATATTTTAAAAGAATTCGAATGCAATTGTAAATGGTTAGGTCAATACCTTGTATGTCTAAGTCCTACCTGCGATTTAAATTTTGCGGATTTCGGCAAAAACGTATTTTTTTCTGTTTTTTAGTTATAAGATCAATTTTTATTAGAACTTGTATTCAGACCAAACAGAGTTATTACAGAATAAAATAAAACATATCCCAAAAAAGACTTTCTCACATTTCTAGGAAAATTGGACAAAGATAACCTTTAAAGCAAGAGGACATAATGAAAATACAATTACTTTTATCTAGATTTCAATAAAATTTTACGGAAATATAACTGAAAGACTTTCGTTGATATTACAAGAAAAAATGCAACAGAGCTTGGGATCAGCATTTTTTTAAACGCATCTATTGTTAAGTATTTGAAAAGTAAATTTTGTTAATTAATATAATGAATGAATTAAATGATAATTACCTTTTTCTGACAATAAAAGTCATTAGATATTATTGAATCAAAATCCAGTTTAAAAAAATAACTTTTCGTGGTGTTTTTCTTACACATTTGAAATATTTAAAAGTTTGACCTTCGTGTTACAAAAGTTATCGTTGTCTATGTTTGTCGGAAACTTAAACGTGTATTTTCTGAGATACAATATATCTTATTCTATAATAATTCTCTTCAGTCTGTTCCAAAAAATTTACTTTATAAATAAATAGCTGCAAAAATTACCTTTTTGCCAAAATTATCAAAATTTAAATAGCAGGTACGGCCTAATTATACAAAGTACTGACCTACTTGTTTCTTTTGTTTTGTTGTGGTGTTATCTATAAATCTGAAATTTGTTTAAAAAATTTTGTAAATGCTTGAAATTGTTTTATTGAAACAGCTTTAAAAAAATGCGATCTTTTCCTTTAATATCTTGTTTGATATATATTTATGTGTAGAATATGATTCTTTAAGATTTTATTATAAAACAGAGTATTTAGTACATAATTTTTTTAAATACTGTAAAAGCGCCATAGTTTTCCTGTATATATGCACTGTACAAACTTCAGGTCCAATTCGGCATGGGTTAACGATATCTAATTTCACTAATATTTCACACAATTTCTTTTCACAACTCAATAAAATATTTAAGGGAGAGTTACAGTCAAAACAAAAAATTCGGTAAATTTTGGTGCAGTCTAATTCATATGAGTTGTTTAGTATTCAATATAGGCTTATGATTGCTTGAATTTGTGTGCAATATCTTTTTCTAACTTTCATATTTTCTTTTACTTGTCTAGATTCTTCTCATTAATGATGCATATACTGGTTGTTTTTTTTTTCTTTTTATGTTTTCTTGCATGTGCTTTTTTGATTGACTGACTTGAATGTGACAAAATTGGTTGCCACACAAATTCACACTTACACAAACATTCATATTCATAAGAATAATTGACAGCATGCTGCAGTAGCATGTGACAAATATATATGTCATATGTAAAAGTATGCAAATGTGTATCTGAATATGTGAGTGCGTTTGACTTTTATATCCTTCCTCTTTTTTTTTTCTTTTTTTTTTTTTTTTTGATTATGTTGTGGCAATACAATAGATTGAAAATTTGTTTTGTTATTTCATGTTCATCGCCTCGTTTGTGTTTTTTTTTTTGCACAATGAAAAATTTAATTAAGCCAAATTATTGCAATTGTTTTCTCATTTACACTCTCTGTAAATGTAAACGCAAAGAGATGAAAATCAATACTAGTAATTTGTTGATAATTTTATAAAAAGGAAAATGAACATTATGAAAAGGAGGGAACACATTGTAATCTGTTATTATTTTCATTATTTTTATTTTTAAATTAATTAATTTGTTTTTGAAAAATAAAAATTCTGTAACAAATAAAACCTTTAAAAAATTCTCCAGATAGAATATTAATTAGATATTTATTTTTAAATGAAAATATAAATGAAAAATTCTGTAACAAACAAAACCTTTAAAAAATTCTCCAAATAGAATATTAATTAGATATTTATTTTGAAATGAAAATATAAGCAATGCATAAAAAGGGAAAAATTGTGTCAATCAAAAATATAAGATATGAATATTTTAAATTAAATATAATTGTCACTTTGCAGATAACTTAAACCACTATAAATTATACACTTATACAGGAAACAATCTTAAACTGTCACACTTTTTAAATTGGGACAGTAAAATTTCTAACAATAATCTGATCAACAACTTTTGGGCAAAATTAAAAAAAAAAAAATTAAAAATAACGTAACTGCTATAAACATTTTTAAGGCTGAATTAAACATAAAAAAGGATTTACAACAAGGGAATGAAAAAACAGCATTTTTCTACCTTAAAACTTTATTAACCCTTTTTGCATGAAAACAAAAATATAAAAGAGTTTTCTCTTTAATACCCTTACAACGACCGTAAAGGCCATAAAGATGGAAATAAAATCTCACAAACAAGAATTTCAAGTGCGTTTTATTTTTTCCCCATTTGACATTAGAAGGTTTGAATTTAACTGTCAAAGCGATAAGTAATATTTCATCACAATGGACAAAAAAGTTTACAGACATTTAAGCTTCATATAGAAAAAAAGGAAAAAATAAACAAAATAAGAAAAACTAAAACAAAATTTATATTAAACGTATAAAAAAAAAGGGAATGGGTAAGCAAAAAAAAAAAAAAAAAAAGGTTTCATACATGAAAATTTTATCTCTCGACCTAACATTTTTTGTTTTAACATTGTGTTTGAAATATGTCAAGTATGATGGGTTTGAAGTAAATCTAGGTCTGAAATTGGTGTTTATAATATAAGAAATTTATTATAATTGAATTTTTATTGTACGTCATTTAAATTAAATGACAATACTTTAGTGTTGTGAAATATTTTTGGATTGTTGCAGTAAGACTGTATATTTAAAGTGACTATCTACTGCGTTTACTATTTCGGGCACATCACTGCGATATAGCACAAAATATGCATAATTACAACAAGTGTCAATCACTGTTTCAAAATTTCTATTTTGTTGAGAGGCGATCGCCAAAAAAGAAAAGACAAACAAAAAAAAAATAATTAATTAAAAAATTTTCTCATTAAAATCCCACTACCACGTTCATAACAGCTGAAAGTCTGTACAAGAATAAAGAAGAACTTTGTGGGAAAAAAGGAAATTTATCCGCAAAGTCCGGTTAGTTTATATAAAGTTGAATGAGATTAAAAAGTATAAAAGCGCGAACAAAAAGTGTTTAAAAACCAAATAAATTTAAATAACTTTTAGCCACTTTTCTAAGTTTTTTAAATTTTATCGACAATCATGATTATAAAATGAGCATATAGCGTTAGAGTATTGTACTCTATTTGTTCCAGGTCTTGTGTATTCAGATCTTTTACCTGTTTGTTTAAAGTAGTATTATGACAAAACTTATTATGGTTTAAATTCAGTTTCAGCAAGATTAAACGTTTTTGATAATAGTCCATATATATTTAACGGAAATCTTATTATTAAAAAAATAATCGGACATTTAGGACAACAGAATGATATATAGAATATTGCATCTCAAATAATTTTACGTAATCCATGATCTTTGTGCTAGCTATAGCACAGTAAAGCACGATACAAAATTTTTGGAAATATTGAAGACTCTAACTTGGGCAACTCTGACAAAAAAAATTGTTAAATACTGTCCAAGATTTTATGTACTTAAAACGTTATAAACACAAAATAGTCATTTTAAAGGAAATTGTGTATTCTTTATAATTTTTTGTAATAAATTTTACTATTTTAAAATTTAAAGCAGACTTCTCTTAAAATAAAAAAAGAAAATGTAAATTATATTTACAGGGGCATGTTTCATATATTTGAGTCTGAACGTTTTAAAAATGCTTGCAGGTATCAAAATAAGAAAAATTAACAAATATAAAGATCAGAAATATATATATATATATATATATATATATATATATATATATGTATGTATATATTTAAAGCACAAAGTTTTTGTTATTGAAAGTATGGGTGTTTTTCCGAAAATTGCCTCGTGTGACCAAATTTACAAATATACCATACTAACTAATCTAATTCACAGAAGTACCGAAATTACCAATCAAGATTTTGTATAGGCTGAAGATGTTGCTATTAAAAAATATATCAATTTCGATCACTGATGGGTATAGAGCGTACATTCAAATTTTTTCGAAATAACATTTACACGCTTTCAGAAAATGTCTGAAAGTATTGGACTTCTTTAACAAAATAAATTAATATTATATATACATTAATTAAAGTTATTTATTTATTTATTAATTTACTTATTTATTTATTTATTATTCCCTTTTTTTTGCAATAAATTGCAATTTTTGAGACCTGTTATCAAATTGAAATAAGTCAAAAATGTTTTTCTTAGATTAATTCACAAAATGTTGGAGAATTTCACCATACTAAAAAAAATATACAATTTTTATTAGATAAAGATGAAAAATAGGAAATTAAATTTTTGAGCTTTCACTCTTGAGGTGGCTAAATTTGACCCACTATAACGCCTTTTGTGTTTCATTTACATAATCCAGCCAACAATATTCTGAAAGCCTAGGTCCTCCTCTATCGATGTCCCAAGTTTTTCAAAATCGCTCCAGAAATTTAAAAGATCCAGATTTATAACCATTTATTTTGCACAATGCTTGATTTAGGATCGTATCTTCATCATCATTTGGGTTTTCTTATCAATTAGAGAAACAAGAATAAGGATTTACAAAAAGAAGTTTGACCATGCTGATATTCCGCACCCATAATTTTAATTAAAGTGCAAATAATTAAGGTGAAGGAATTTATAATCACTTTTTTAATCAAATTCGAATGCTTACCGCTATAGTAGTATATTTAATACAAAAACATTTTGTCATTTAATCCTATTTGGATTGAAAATAGAGGGTCCCAAAAAAGAGAATGGACTAGTGTTACAAATAAGTAACATTATCTTTTTACTTAATAATTTTCACCGGAGACATCATATATATTTTCTAGCAATTCAATAAAGACACCTTATTTGTTTTCTTTTAGTGTACATTAAAAATTTTTTTCGTTAAAAGATACTGAATGCAAATAAGCGTCAAAATCGGATTTTTGTAAAATGTTTAATAATCAAGTCTACGCAACAAAAAGAGTGAAAGTGGACAAAAAATGACCTAAGGTAGGTAAGGCAGAATAAATATTGAGTTATACAATTCATAACAAAATTGTAGTTTATGTTATTCCGTTTTTTTTTTTTTTAATTTAATTTTAAACTAACACAGTGGGCGCTAAGGGGTTAAAAGTTTTATGTGACTCCGATGAACCTTACCCATGCTTCTTCTTCTACATTATTTAATGTTAAAATTAATGGAAGTTTCTTTGCTAACTATTTCATATTTGATTCAATGAATATTCTCTTCTTATATTTGGCCTCTCTAAGAGAACATAAAATTTTGTTCATCATCTACATATGTATATATTTTTTTAAGAATTTGAAAATATCATTTTTTGAGACCTTGAATCATTTTATCTTTATAAAAGTGATTTTATTACCTTTAACATTTTGACATATATATTTTAGAAGCTATTAGTAGTCTTAAAAAGAAAATTTATCATAACTTAGAAGTGTTGTAAATAGCGAACTATAGCGGAAATCATACCAAAACTTGGAATTTATATTGACATTGTTAATATTAATATTCTTGACAAATTTCATGAAATATGGCTGATTTGTGGAATCAATTGACAATTCTTCTCTTTGATTATAAACCACCAAATACAAATTTAAATAAATATTTCGTATTTATTATGCTACTTAGCAAAGGTATAGAAAACAGTTTCGTTATTAAAATATTTATTTTTTATTTTTATATTATTATTATTATTATTATTATTAAATTATTATTATTATTATTATTATTGTTATTGTTATTATTATTATTATTATTATTATTATTGTTATTATTATTTTGAAGTTTTTTATTTTATTTTATATTTATTTTGAGATATGTAACCGCAAACTATAAACCGAGAGATATGAACCATTTGAATCTTTAGAAAAAATCATGTTTCACGTTATATTAAAGGTAATTTTGATATATTTAATGTAAATATTTTTAGCTATTTTACACTTTCAAATAAATATATTTCGCGAACCTTTTAATAAAATTATATGAAAGTTTGTGCTAGTCTTAGTTTTGATGAGTATAATGACAGCACTTAATATTTTAAAATTCAGAAAAGAAATGTACAAATTTGTAATTTTTTCATGTTGGTTTTAAATGGCATAACTCACATATAAAATTTATTTCTAGGTATAAATATGGCATAAAAGGGGCTTAATTGAAACTATACTTTTGTAGCATTATTTATCTTCTACAAGGCATATTTAGGGAAACATATGTTCTTTGTGAAATCAACAACTCATTTTCGATAATACTTTTTAAACGTCGACCTGTGTCGAATTGTATTTTTGTGATTATTTTTTTATAAAAATTATATTGAACTGTTGTTTTAAACAAAATAATTTTAATTTAAAAAAAATAAACAGGTTTTAGAATGCTATAATTATGGGGAGGATTTTGATGCAAAATTTTTTAAAGTTGTTAAAAGTGTATATATTTTATTTTTAATTTTTTTATATATTACCTAACATTGCATGTTAGTTTGCATAGTTTTTGCTAAAAAACAAAGTGCTTAATTTTAAGTTTCACTTATGTGAGGCCTTCATTTCATAGAGAAATACATAAATATATATAAAAATAAAAAGTAAGATAGAAGGGGAACATTCACCATAATGGCACGCAATTATGTTAAAAACGATGTAATATGTGCAACTGATTGATTTTTTCCTTTACCACAGATATTTCATCCATCAAATTTTGATATTATCAATTTACATTTCAGCGAAGGTAGACTTGCTGGCAGGAAAGACCCAACTTATTATCCATGAACATCGAAATCACTTACGAGGTACTTACTAGCTGTAAATATTTAAATTTCCAATGAAATATTAAAAAAATTTGTTGTTTCGAATAACATATAATGGCTTGGAAAATCAGACGAATGACGTGTGCACTACGCGAGTTATTCGTGATTAAAGCCCACAAAAATTATTTTTTTTATATATTTCGATGCTAATATAGTATATATAGATTACAAAATGTTGAAAAATTTTTATAAATTACATTTTCTTGTGCCATCATTACTACTGGATTTACAACGAATTTTAAGTTCCATTTAAGATTTTTTAGTTCCCGCTATATTTCTGACCGATATTGCGTTATCATAATGATGATTTTGTCATCCATTAGCCATGGATGTATATAAAACTTTTCACTACACAAATTATCGAGAAAACAATTCCTCGTCCATGTAAACAAAAGCTTAAAATTTTAATTAAGTAACCTATTTTCTCGTGCATCAACGTATTGGTAATATTTATTATTTGCAATTAATATTAATCATACGTTGTCATAATATGAGGACATTAAGAAAATGCTCATAATATTTATTGAAAATCGTGAGAAAATTTCAGCTCTAAACACATATTTTAATTTACAGCAGAATCGCTTTATTTATAATAAACAAATGCTCATAGATAATTATACTTTTTCAAGAGATTTTGCAAAATGCATAAAATTAGCGTCTGTCTGGTCACATAAAATAATCAAAATTTTAAAATTTGTTCTATAAAGAAAAGATTTTTTTTGGCCTATAGTGCCCCGGTAATATTTATGATTGTAAAAAGGATAATAATTGGTGCGGTTTTGTACTGTATTTTAAATATCTTATCACTCACAATTACGGTCGTACTTAAAAATTATTTAAAGATTTTACTTCTTAAAAAATTATTAAAATATAAAATGTAATGCAATTTTCGATATTTATAAATAAATTAATCAAAAAGCGCTACCGTAATTATGTTACAATTTTTATATAAAAACATATTCAGCTATACATATAAATTTATATCACATATATATTCCTAATATATTTATGTATATGGGGAATTCTCTTTTTACGTTTACCATTAAGAAACCGACCTTAAACATCAAATATTTTTTAATTAGATTTTTTAAATTAACTTTTGATGAAATTATGTTAGCAACACATCGCGGTGTAAAACAGAATAAATACAAGATTTGATATATTTAATTTGGCTTAAAGCAAAGTAAAAATTATCACTAATAAAATGATCACTAAACAAAAATAAATTGTCCAACAGACTTAAGGTCAATACTTTTGAATCCATTCTTTCAATCCTAAAATGGTTTGACTGGGATGTGTAAGACTGGAGTCCGAGAAAAGATACATAAGTACAGAAGTTTAAATAATAAAAAGGGAATATTATGCTAACTCTTTTTACGAAATAGTCTCAAGTTTTGCTATAATAAAAATTATTATAAATAAATTATTTTGTTATTATTAAAACACTAGTAAGTTTCTTAAAATACAATATTTTTTTTTTTTTTTTTATTAGTTAAACAAATTTTAAGGATTTTTTTAGGTATTGAATCAGCTGGCCACTTCTTTTCAAAAAATGCTCCTTGTTGGACACTTTATAAAAATTCTTAACTTTAAGGCTGAATGTGGTACCGGTAAGCATCCAAATTTAAAAAATCCAAAAAAATTATTTGAAAATATTTTTTTTATTAGTGTAGCTAAGGATTTTAAAAACACAAAAACTTATAGAAATAGACCAACTTGTGTCAAATCAATATGTCGTTGCCTATTGTTAAATTATATTGTGAAAAAGTGACGAAGTCAGACTTTCAAAATTTTAATTTTTTGCAGTTTTTTGATTGGAAAATTTTCGCATTTCGAGTGTTGCAAAATAGAGAATGGAGGTTTACTGCTCTTGTAATTATGAATCATTTGCGGTACATCTCGTTAAAGTGTCCTCAACAGTGGCATAAAAGGAGATGCTCAAACTTTGCGAGAAAAAACGTGAATGATTCAAAAAGGCACGAGGCACTAAAGTATTGCGTGATCAAAAGCTATTTCCAAATTACATTTTAAAATCACTGTGGCAATTAAATTGCAAAACGCTGAGTCTTTAAAATCAACTTAAATTTATATTAACATTTTTTTTACATTTTATGTGAAATTATATTTATAATAAGTACATCTATACTGTGTTAGTTAAGCGAAAGATAGGTTACAACAAAAAAAATTGCATAAAAATTATTCAAGATGTGAGATCGAGGTTTAGGCACATCCAAGGCGCTAATTGAAATCGCTGAAAGTATATACCAATCTCTAGCTATTATAATGACTTATATCGAAATCCAGTGGAACACGAAATAATTAGTTGTTTAAATTTAATGAAAATTGTAATATTTTTGGGTATGATTTTTAGTTATTAAAAATTTTGTTTTATAGTTATAACATTAATGCACGCAATTTTTTATTTATTAACATCATTTAAAGTTTTTTTTTTAGATTTGAAAAATACACCAGCAAATTAAATATAATTAAAAAATATCAAAAATCTATACACACTGTATTTTTTGCTCTATTTTCCAAAGTAAGTTTTAAACACATTTGTAGTCGCGATTATCTTCAATATTAGAAAACTTACCAAAGCTCCTATAATTTGTATTTTATATTCGTTTGAGTATATTACATATGTGTACTATTTTTTTTTTTATCGATATCGAACTTAAAGTGGAACTTTTACAATACTTTTAAACTTCTGAATTTTAACTACCATAATATAAACGGTCATTTCTTTTCCATTAATACAATTTTAAACAAATTTTTGATTGTCAAATATTAAAAGTATATCACAAAATATTACAAAACTAAAAAACGAGAAAATCTATGCATATTTTTTTTTTTAATATTATATATAATATAATATAATATAATATAATATAATATAATATAATATAATATAATATAATATAATATAATATAATATAATATAATATAATTTAATATAATATAATATAATATAATATAATATAATATAATATAATATAATATAATATAATATAATATAATATAATATAATATAATATATATATATATATATATATATATATATATATATATATATATATATATATAGATATAGATATATATATATGTATATATATATATATATATATATATATATATATATACATATATATATATAAATGCTAAAAAGCATATTTTTGTTTCAATAAAGCCAGCTAATATTGCCACTAAATAGCGTTGATGTGCCATTACAAAAGAATTTTTATGAACCCCAAAAGTTTGAAGAAACGCCCACATACCTGTAAGGGTTATAAGCATATGAATAAAATTATGCCATATATGCAAATAATTTATTGTCCTTAAATTTAAATACAAAAATGTATTAATATTTTTTTATATAAATGAATTTAAAACTCTTTACTTAAAAATGTAAAAGTATATATATATTTATTTATTATATATTACGGAGTTATTTGTTTATATATGGGCAAAAACTTTAAAATTCGACTAGAACTTTCTTTGGTATTTTTTTTAGCTTTTTGAGCAAACCAAAAGCAATTCTTCAACATTTTTAATCGATTGGAGTGAATCACTTTCGCAGGGGGGCTCAAAATTTATAGCGGCTTTAAGTTAGAAATTAAAAAAAAATCTGAAAACTTAAAACCCCAATTATTTATGTTATAATTAGACACATTCATTTATCTTTCGAAAACTATCACAACATTTAAAAAAGACTAATAATAATATCATTACTAGCTGAGTTACATTACAAAATTTTTATAAATATATTTTGTAAATAATTTTTGCACAGTTTTTAAAATAGTACAAAAGATACCAAATATAATTTTTTTTCTTTAGTTATAATTTGTTCATTTAAAGATTCTTTATTTAATGTCAGGAAAACTAATGGTTTAAAAGCTACAGATTTTTAAATATCAAAAAAGTTCAATCTTTATTGAACTTTTTTAATATTTTTATATAACAGACCTTATTCATACTAAAATTTTAAATTTATTGGAGTTTAGAAAGTTTGAATTTTGTATGTAAAAATTGTTTTATGAAAGACTAATAATTTTGAAATTTATTTTAAATAGTTATCTATATGATACGTGTTTTATCTTTTCTGGCATTTAATTTAATTAATTTGTTTTAATGGCTATCAAAATCAAACCAATCAAAAACCTCTTGTTAGAATTTTTTATCTAACATATTTTTAGAATATTATATGACGAAGGATATTATTATTCCGTAACATTAATGGAATATGAAGCAGAATTACCTCGTTTTTAAATATATGACATCCAATTGCATCCTTATGGAGGGGCGTACATATAGTGACCAAAAAGTTAGAAAAAAAGGTGAAATTTTGCTTTCAGAGTTTTAAATCGTATAACTTTTGACCACATAGCGATAGGGTTATAACATATAAAGTAATGTTGTCTCTCTGTGTCCAGAGAGCAACACTCTTATACAACTCTAACACCAAAAATACGAACTTGAGTGAAAAAAAGAATCAAAAATATTAAAAAACTCTCCTTCGGTTTCAATCACTTTTTTGCAACTTGTAACGATAAAGAGCGTAGACCACAAATCTTTGCAACTTGATTAACTATAGTGTTTCTAATATAATATTATAAGCCATTTTGCCAAACAAAAAACCTTGTTCGACATTATTATAACATTAGCTTGGTTCCATCGACTTTAAAATTTTGGTGTTTTTGCCCATATGTCGGAATATAAATAAACACATATTTATATGAGTATGTATATATGAATAAGTATTTGTATGCTTAAAAGCAGTCTAAAGATAAAGAAACAGGTGCTGCATGATAATGATAACACATGATTACACCCACAAGCCGACATACATAGAACAAAAACATAAAAACGCATATACGTACATTTTCATGCATATATTGTATATGTTTGTTTTTATATGCCTGAGTTTATAGACATAAATGCCTATAAGGTTAAATGAATTAAATTCATTAATTCTTTTCATTTGAAATCCATATACATATATATAAAAGCATGCATACGTTTGAGTATGTACGGAAATTGTGTCATAATAATAATAAAAAACATTTATTAATTTATTAAGCTCGTTCATTTATTAATTTTCATTTTGTGTATGAATTTTCTCCAATTGCTTATACCAACTTGAATGCTAATGTTAATATCAAATCTTAATATGTGCATGTTATGTGTTTAAGTATGAATAATAGCTTAAAGCAAAATTTAATTCTCAAAATATATACCTACATATATACATATGACTCACTACACCGTACAACAGCATTTTTCATATATGAAAGAAATCATATACACATGAAAGTAGAGACATTTTATGATAGAACTGCATACTCAGCTTTTCATTTCGTTTTTAAATATCCTTTTAAAAAGACTATAAAATTTCAAAATTAATAATTTTTATAAATTATTTTAAAATCTGTTAGTTGCTCAACAATCCTGGTATGGAAATGGTAGAATATGATTAAAAAATTCCAGTTAAATTTGTTGCCTTAATCTTTTGAACCTTTATAATATCAAAAACGTTTTTAAAATATTTTATCCTTAAGTATCCTTGATATTTTCTAACAAATTATTCTGAAATTACATTTATTTAGTTATTGTAAAAACATCACAATAGAATTGCTGAATCCCACATTTTGTCCTTTTGGCTTCAAGAGTTAAAATTTATAATATTTTAAAAATTTCCTGTAAGTGTTTATGTAAATTTTTAATATTTAATAATAATAGAATCAGTTGTAATTTTAGGCTTAAGAACAAAGCTTATCAAAAATTATTTTACCTAGCCCCCTACAATTGTTTACCGGAAATATGCTTTAGTGATCATAATTGTCTTAAATATTCCAGGTATATAGGATTTTTATCAGCGTTAGACATACTATAAAATTTCAAGAGGTTGGGTTCTTAATTGACCATATTTTAGCGACTATAAATATGATAAAGCCTTTAGTATCTAAATAAGATTTGGAATGGTTACTTTGTATTGAAATAGAGATCATGCTATCAAATTTCGAAAAGATCGTTCTATATTTGACCATTTCGTAACATAAAGTAATTCCAGAATATCACTTTAACATGCAGAATATAACTTTAACACGCACTTCATATGGACCATTATCAAAATTTTTTGATTTTAGCCCTTAAAAAATGTTTTTTTTTATTTTATTTTAAAATTCATTCGTATAAATATAAAGTGACTTGAATGCATGTAGATTCAATTCGTGTTAATCATTTCGTGCAGAGGGCTTGAAAATTATAACAGTTTAAAGTTCAACATATAAAAATACTTACAAACTAGAAGTTTATTCTGGTAAAAATTACACGCAATATCAAAACCTAATGAGTTATTCAAGTATTAGTGTAGCTCATTTTAGGGTTTCCTTGTAAAATTTAAAAAAGTTGTTTTTACACTAAAAATTGCGATTTTTAAAAATTTTCGAAAAAAAGGGGTTTCGAATCTAAACTATTTTCCCATATCGTTTACGAAAACATATTTTATTAGAGTTTATTACAAAGAAATGCTATTTAACATTGCGATCCTTTTTTAAACCATATGTATGGAAAAATTGTTTTATGAAAGACTAATAAATTTGAAATTTGATTTTAATTAGTTATCTACACGATACGTGTTTTATCTTTTCTAGCATTTGGTCGCGTTTTTTTTATATCCTTATTTTATCTTCCTAAATCTTTTGATGCGCTTCTGCAATTTTTGCGTAATTTTCAAAAAGGACATACAATTTTGTATTAAATTTATTTTTCTTAATCCTTTGATTTTATTGTTTAAAATAACAAAAAACTAAGCTATGCTATGCTATAGGAGACTGTGTCCCTCGCGAAGAACTGACTTTAAAAAAAAATCTCTTTTATTTTCCAATTTTTGAGACTATTTACTGCGTTAAGTGTTTCGGGCGCATCAAAAAGATATAGCGCAAAGTACGCATAATTATAAGAAGTATCAATCCCTAATTCGTTGAGTGGCGCACCCCGTTGACCCCGCAAAAAACAAAAACAAACATTTTAAAAATTAAAAGAAAAGAAAATGTCATCACAACTTTACTATCCTGTATGTAAATGTTGAAAGTCTACATCAGTTCTATTGTTCAGAATTATCCAAATTGTCCAAAAAAGGGATTTCAAAAAACAAAGTCGCCAAAAAATGGATTTTTTTTAAAGGGGTCAAAAACTCAATACTTAAAAGACTTCTCATAATTTATTTATTTGATAAAAGCAAAAAATATATGAAAAACTACTAAATTCAATTTTATTAATAAAAAAAATTATTTATTTATAACAATTTTTATCACTGCAAAAGTAAAGATTAAATGTATAAAAACAATATTCCCGGTCCAGTAATTTCCACACAAATTTGTATAAAAAATGTGCAATGCGGATCATTTTAAAAATAAATTTTATTTTAAATTCTCTCCGATTTTCTTTTTTATTTTCTCACAAGAAATAATACCACTTTTTTTAATTTATATGAACTTCGTAAATAAAATTAAAAAGTGTTTAAAGTAAAAAAGAAATGAAATGAAAGTTTATAAATTTTTGGTTTATTCTCCGTTGCCGTCAAAGTTTTTGTTTAATTTAACAATTCGGGCTATGTAACAGAATCCGAACTTGTTCTGTTTATAAATTAATTCATAAAAAAAGTTAAGTTGACTTTTTTTATTAATTAAATTTCTATTCTTTGTCTTACGTCTGTTTGTTAATTTATTTTTCATTAGTGATAACTTAGAGAGAAGAAATTCCGCAGAGGAAGTGCTATGAGGAAAAGTGAAAATATAAATTAGGATATAATTTTTTCAATCCAGTCCAAAAAGATTGATCTTGTTCATATACTTTATCATTAGCAGTTTCAGTTCATTTAAAAATTCTACGGGGTTGTTATAAAATCACTTTATTGTGAAACAATCTCAAAATAATTAAATTCTGAAATTAATACATAATGGGTCGTGATATTTTAAATAATATAGGTTCTCGTCATTGAGCACATAGCCTTAAAAAGTCGCCATTTAGTTTCATTTTAGAAAAGTGGCAAGGGATTTTTAAAAAGGGGAAATTTGCGACTAAAGTCGCAAAACGGTAGCGCTAGTCTGCACAACAATTAAGAAGGATTCGGATTAGTTTATATAAGATTGCATGAAATCAAAAAAAGTATAAACGCAATAACAAAAAGTGTAGAAGAATGGAAAAAAGGTAAATAATTTTAAAATGCTTTTTCTAATTTCTTGAAATTTGAACAACGATGTAATCACGATCGTGAATCCTACAATGCGAAATTTCTGGACTGTATTAGCCTTAGGTTCTTGCCATTTAGCACATAGCCTTAAAAAGTCGCCGTTAATTTCATTTTAGAAAAGGGGCCAAAAAAGGGGGCAGGTAGTTTGAAAAGGGGCAATTTGCGACTAAAGTCGCATATCAGTAGCGATGGTCTGCGCAACAGCTAAGAAGGTGTAGAAATTATCCACAAATTCGGATTAGTTTATATAAGGTTGAGATCAAAAAGTATAAACGCCATAACAAAAACTGTATATGTAGTTTAGACTTTCAAATTTATTCTAAAGTCTTCCGAATAATGTTGTCATACTACAATTAAGGCAAAAATTGCTTAAGATTTCAATACAATATATTTAGAAATGGCTACATTAGTTTTTCGTGCTTGAAGTCTCTCTAAACTCAAAATTAAATTTGTACTTTTCTTAGGAATATTTTTCAAATTGTTGTATGGTTTAAAGAAATAGAGTTAAAATAATAAAATATTAGTACTTGAAACTGGATGTTAACATCTCTAACACATATTATTTTGGAGATTATTTGTTAGAAACTTTCAAGGTTATTAAATAATTAAATGTTTGAACGATATTTTTTACAACTGTTATTTTGATCACTTTTAAAAAAAGTAATCTGATATAAAACCAAAAATTTTCCTCTTTCATTTGATACTCATAACGCCCTATAATAGCAAATTAGAAAGAATCAAAATAAAAATTTAACCTCGCGCATCCTTCAAAATTTTAAAGACCTTTAAAAAGAAAACCAGAACACGATATGAAAAACTAAAAGCCTAGTTAAACTATATTTTTAATTTTTTTATTTTTGTTCTACGTTGTTATACTTATATTAATGTGAAGAACAAAATTACTAAGGAAAAAGTTTGCTATTAACGAAGGTCAATTATTATCTTTTAACCCTTATTTTAGAAAATGCCATCTCTCATATGTCGGGGTTCACATGCAGCAAGTTTTTTTGCTGCTATTCTGAGTTCGTACGCGAGATTTATAAAAAATGTAGAAGTTTAGTATTACCTTCTCCTCTCTCTCCTACGAACTTAGAATTGCAATAAGAAAAATTAATGTGAGTTAATTGTTATAATTCATTGAAATTGTATTAATATAACTTTAAATTTAATTACTCTCTCTTAATATTTATTTTTTTTTTCTTGACATTAAAGGCATTTCATTTACAAATAGTAAAAAAAATCCATAATTCACTAACAAAATGTGTATATTGAATTTATATTTTAAACGTCTGTGTACTGACCCATACAAACACAAATAAATCATTTGTTTAAAAATAATTCTACCTTAAATTCTACTTACAACTTATATACATATTTGTGTGTGCGTAAATATTATTCACATGAATACTCAAACAAAATTGTATGTGACTTGAAACACATTTATTTATCCTTGCCTTCGCATTCATATATGTATAAAATTAAATGTGATATTTTAATTGCATTAACTTTTGTATTGGTATGTGAAAAATAAATATGTATATATTGTCGGTTTTTAACACACACAGCTACTTATGTATTTCGCCACAATCTTATTTTTGTGTGAATTAATTGAATTACTTATTTCAAGCGAATAGTGAGAGAGAAACTTTTTTATGGCTGAAACAAATACAGTAACAATAACAGCCATGAGAAACCACATCAACGAAAATTTGCATTGTACATGTATTTATTATTCGTACAATTACATTATAGTTAACTGGTGTTGGTCAGTTGGTAAAATAATTGTAATAATCAATTGGTAAGTAAGTAGTTGCATTTAAATTGTTATGACATTTATGTGTAAGAAATCCCATAGAAGTAAATTGTTGTGAACATGTTAAAACCACAATTTCTCATATAAAGCTTGAGGTATTAAAGATAAATAGACATACATATATGTACATATTTACTAGTATGTATGTACGTTTAGAGTAAAAATTATTTATAAATACTTTCGAAAGAACTATTCAGGAGAAAAAAAAGACCAATTTATTTTTTTATATAAAAGCCGTACAAAATTACATATTAATCATTTTGAAAATTTCGAAGGTAAGCCTAAAATTTAAAAATATATTCAAATTGAAAATGGATGGTCAATAAAGCTTTTGTACGGTATAAAAAAATCAAATAAAACTTTTCATCAGCGCTATTTTATTTATACGAAAGCTTAAATAAAGTTTTTAAGATAAAAATTTTTGACGTTAAAGGCATTTCATAGTAAAATGTTACTGTTTTTTGATATGCATAGGCAAGTGACAAGACAGTTTAACAAACAACACAAATGAGTTAGTTTTACCTCTCTTCCTTTTCAATTTACAACTTTTTATTTATTAAAATTAATTGAAATTCTTGAATATAATAAAATAAAAAAAAATATTATTTTTCAACATCTCGGAAACGAGAACTAATTTAGAGACAAAAAAAGCATAGAACCGAATTCTGCTCCCCATATAACTTTAGAAGCAATTTATTGTTGTTTAGGTACAAAAGCATGTAGATATACTTCTGACACTGGTAAAAATTTGGAATTTAAGCCAAAAATTTAACTTGTAGTGAAAAATTCAATTTCTGGTAATTTTTTAAGTGAAAAATTGAATTTTTACTAAAAAGTTTTATTTTACTGAAAAATTTTAATGGAAAATAGATTTTTTCGTTTTGTGGTGAGAGCTCTATTTTTTCTGATTTTTTAAAATTAACAACATTTGGCTTTATGGTCTACACATATTATTTTCATGAATTTAAAAATGCAAAAATATAATTCGCGAATTATAGACCAATCAAGTTCAACATAAATGAACATTTTAGGTATCATTTTAAAGGCTGTTTTATTACCTTTAACTATGGTCCTCAACGAACGCTGTAACATATATATCTCGGAAGATATTGGTATTTTTATAAAGACAATTTATCTTATTTTAGAAGTATTGTAAATCCCGAACCATCGTGGAAATTATACTAAAACCATGTATTTGCGTTACCAAATTATTGTTAATATTTCTGCCAAATTTCATGAAATTTGAACGAATTGTGGAAGCATTTGGCAATTTTTCTGTTTGATTATAAATGAAACAATACAAATTTCAAATTTCGTAATTATTAATTTTTGTAATAACTCATAAATTATTGTGAGTTACAGAATGCCACTTACCAAGGATATAGAAAACATTTTCTGCATTAACATATATCTTTTAACAATTTTTAAAAAGACGATTTTTTGAGATATTTACCCGCGAACTATAAATCGCGGAATATGAATGTGAAGACAAATGTCATGTTGTACGTCATATCAGAAGTAATTTTTGTACCTTTAATATGATATCTCAATGAATATAGTACCATAAATATTTTGAAAGATATTTGTAATTTTGTTTATAAAAATTTGTACATTTTCTTATCAGATAAAATTATTTGAAGTTTTGTAGCAGTCTTGGCTCTGAGGAGTATAATGACTGCACCAAATACGGTCAAATTCGGTAGAGGTGAGGTTGGTTGGCGCAAAACGGAATGACTCCTATGCAAAAAAATTCGCATGCCTTCGTCAAATTCTTAGCTAATATTTTCTCGGACTATAAAAATTAATTTTAAATTTAGTGGTTTTAAAGCACAAAAGTAATCAATAGGATTATATCAACATCCTACCAATTGGACCTATATATGATCAATCTAGAGATCTAAACAAAATGGTAAACATATTCGGGTGGGTTCCAAACAATAAAAGCACTTTTAAAAACCAGTTAGCGCACAAGCTATCCAAGATAAAATCACATATGAATATCATTAGCAAAAAAAATGGTAAATCCTCTTAAAAAAGTTCGAATTAGATATTGTTAACAAACTAAGAAAAAACCGTGAGAGAAAAATATATAGCTTTCTACTGAGTTTTTTTATGCATCTGTTTATATCCCTCTATGTTTATTGAACACACAGAGTAATTGTTCGTGAAATGAGGAAAATGTTGCAATGTTGTTGTATTGAGATAGTCAGTTTTGATTTTATCTATAATACTTCTCCGCCTAACACTCTCCTTTTCTACTATATTATTTTAAGCAAAATCTTATAACCAGAAGTTCTTAATTGGACAACTTATTTTGTAGGATAGCAAAATGGTTCATACTTTCTGAATCTTTGTTTAAAATAATGTCGATAGAACAATATATATATATATATATATATATATATATATATATATATATATATATATATATATATGTATATATTTTAATTTTGCTGTTGAAATTAAGCAAAACTGGTTCATAGTAAATCAAAAACAAAAACAGTTTTTAAACCAGTTTCCGATTTTCTGAAGCCTCTGTATAAGCTAAGAACTTCGCTTTTGCAAAGAAGATTCAATTTTTTTTTTAAATTTTTGTGCTAAAGAAACGACCTAACCACGATATAGATAAAATGCATTTTTCATTTTTTGAAGCCCTGGTTTAAACTACGAAAAAAAAACTGTTAAAAATATACACCCATAAATATGAGTTATATAAGTAAGCCGAAGTTCAAATTCAGCTTACTTATAATACTATTCGTCCTACAAATCCCAACGAAGCCAAATTTTTAAATTTCTATTAGGGAGCGGAGATACGCGGGCTTATTTATTATTTTCTGTAATATTTTCAAAAGTCGCTTTTGGTTTTGAAAAGTTTAAATTTGCTATATTCTTTATTTTTGTTTTTCTTTTTATATTTTTTGTTTTAAAAATTTTACCTTCTGGCACTTTAAATATTATTGTCCATTAAGTTCTCTGATTTAGTTCTCTCAATTTCGATTAGAGAAAAGAAAAGCGTCAAAAAGTTGTTCTTAAATTTTACAAAAGATTTTTGGATATTTTGTGCTTTTTTTATTATATTGTAATTTTTTCTGACATTAGCAGGCTGTTGTTGGTATTGTATGTTGTGTCTTTTGTTTAGGCAAGCGTTTCTTGCGGAATGAATGTATTTATTAATTTTTTTAAGTATAAATATGAAAATATTAAGGCATAGTATTTCTTTTTATTAGTTAGTAAAGTGGTGAAGGGTATAAAATATTCGCAACAGCCGAATATAGCGATCTAACTTGTTTTTTTTATAACTTAATATTGACAAATAAAACGAAAATCTAAAGAAAATTTTCCATTCAACTTCCTACAATTTTGTTTCAATTTATTTTTATTATTAAATAAAATTTCAAGTTGTTGATGTAATTTTTTTTCAAAATTTATCACATAAATACGATTTTTCTACTCAAATGCACATCAAAGATTTTACACAAAATAACAAAAAGAATAAACGAAAAAAAAAAATAATAATAATAATAAAAAAATTTACATAGAGAACATCCCCATATTACCTAGAGAATAGCTTTAGTATAAGTAAATATGCTTGTAGGACTTTAAATAAGAACAATACATAAATAGTAGAAAATTTCTTATAATGGCAAACAGTTAGTTAGTCCGTCAGTCAATCAGTTAGTCAGTCATACAGTAACAAACTGAGTGGCTGACTGAGGTAGTAAGTGACTAACTGCTTGGCAACTGATAAGCTTCTTTAACAGTTTGGATGGATTTTTTTTTACGTTTTCTCTGGTAGTTTACAATTTTTTTTTATCTAATGAATGCATTTTTATATGACTGAACATTTGCTGAAAGGTATCGATACATTTTCAATAAACAGGCAGTAGGATTTTTAAATATATTTACATGTAAGTGAATTTATATTTCTATAACAACATTTCTAAGTTTCTTTAAATTAAAGTGTTGAAAATTATATTTCTTCAAAAATTTACATTTATATATTGTAATTTTCAATATTCTCTTAATATGTTTGACATACTCTTTCTTCTATTTATTAAATTGTTTCTTTAAATTTTTGATAAAATATAAAATTAAATATATAAAAGAAATTTAAAAAGTACATAAAGCTCTTTTTTGTTTTAACGTAATAAGTTTAAAAATAATCTTTTCATTAAACGAACACATTTTTTGTTTCTCTTATAAATTTTCCATTTACTTGAACAATTAAGAAAGACTTGTGATAAAATAGAGTTCATGTCATTTTGTCTAGATGTTGTAGTTGTTTGTTCTTTTTTAAGTTGTCACTGAAACGAAAACATTATTAGAATAGGGAGGGCATCAAAAAGGTAAATGGAATTTAATCATATTTCATGACGGTTAAAATAGGTTGACACAATTGTGTCAAGATAAATTTATAGATAGATTTGAGAGATTATTATTTTAAAATTTAGCCTATTTGGGAAAAGATATTTTAGTTATTTGTTATTATAATTTTTGTATAGTTTGCTTAAGGTTTAATTTAGAAAATTTATATTTATTTAAATGGAAATTTAAATATTTTCAGGTTTAAAACAAGAATATTTAATCAAATTTATTTAAAATTATCTTTTTATTATTATTTTTTTAACGATTTATACAAGTGTTTATAGATAGGACAATAAAGGAGTTTCTCATTAAGAAGGGATATTGTAGAAATAATAAAATATAATAAAACGTGCTGTGTATGAGGCATGCCATTATGTTAAGGAACTTTACTTCGTCTAAACATATACCAGTGATCTCCAGATTGGCACCGATTAGAAAGGTATAATTTCCAATGATTTTGTAGCAAGAATCTTGCTGAATTTATTAGAATAATTTGAGCTATATTCACTTTTATGGCATCTGTTGATTTCCGCTTAATGGCGTGAACCTAGGACCTTGTGAAATTTAAGAGGGTTGGTATCATCTCATATATGAAAATTTTATTTGATAACATAACTATTCACTCTATAATGCGACGCGTTGCTAAATATAATTTTTAGCCAAAATTATGTAAATATCGTTGACTATTATCATTAACTGTGAGCTACCTTAAACTCAAATCCTTACGCAAAGTTCGTCAAATAAAAATCTACTTATGTGTGTCCGATTTCTTGTATACGGCGATATTATCATCCGATCGAGCGTTTCTCTTACCCAATCATGTTACCTAACAATAAACACGAAAGAGAATAAAAATTTTAACTCTTTGAAGCATTTGGTTTAAGAGCACTATATTGGATTTGTTTAAATAGTATATCTAGTTTTAAATTTTTCATATAATTTTTACATACTTAAGAATGGAAGCAGTTTTGTATTTATAACTTTTAAGAATAATTTGTTTTAAAATATATAAGAAATTACTCGCTTCAGATATAAAAACGAGTTTTGGAACACGGAAAGACAATTAAATTTCTAATATTATTATTATTATTATTATTATTTTTTTCTTAGTTTGAAAAAATCTCGCTGGCTTTTTATATAGCCCAATTAACTTGAAATTTAGCTTAAAAATTCATCATTTTCGACCAAGTCTGGACGTAGGGCGCAACTCTCAATCAAATCGAAAGCTCCTTTCTAATAATCTTGTATTGTCTTACTAAATATGCAAAAAAGTATCATCCGTGTTAAAAAAACTAATTTATATATAAAGCCCAAAATAGTTAATACACAATTTATCCCTTAAAGGCTTTATTAAGAAAATCGTATTCAACAAACTGTTTGTAGTCTACATTAACTTATAAAATATTTTTTGTTTATGTAAGCAATTATATTGATAGTGTTGCGAACAATTAGAATAAATTATTCGATAACTATTTTATTTCATTATTATTTTTCAAGTTCTAGAACGTCTTTGACGATAAACAAGTTTTTTATTAAAAAAAAAAATCATTATTTAGCTTATGAAAATATAGTTATGTATAGATGAAATAATTTTATTTAATTTTTGTATATTGTAATTATAAGTATCCGAATAACAAATATTCTGTGATAAAGTCAACATCATTATTTCATATTTTGTTTAGTTTCCGTTGTTGTCGTTAAAATTATTTTAATAATTTTTAATAATTGTTTCTATTAAAATGCGTCATTTCTAACCTTAATCAAAGACTTGTATATATTAATATACTATTTCGAATTACATGGAAACAGCAACAATGGAAAGGTCGAAGATACGTGATTGTGGCGAATATTCGGACACACGCGGGCAGCCGGAATGTTGGTATTATAGTCTAAAACAGGAAAAATATACTTTTACCTGCTTATGTTTATGATGTTATTACAAAAAAGCTTAAATTAAACATATGTAAAGAAAATATTATCCTGGTTATATTGGTGAATTTTTAATTCCGGATTCGACATTTCTTTTAAAAATGTACGCATGAATACAAATATATATATATATATATATATATATATATATATATATATTCTGGAAACTTCTATGTGACGTATGTAGTGTACTAATTTAAAATATTTAAACTTAACAATGGTTTACTAAAGGTACGTTTTTGAATTCAACTTGAAGGAATTTTACTTAACAATGATTAGTAAAGCTGTATTCAGTTTTTTTTTTTTGAAATGGTATATATAAATTTATCATTTCGTTTATAATTTCCAGAATTTTCGTCATAGAGCAAAAAAGTTTATATTTTCTGGATCCTTGCAAAAAATGATGTCGATTGGACGATATCCGTCCATTATCGTTTGAGTTATTATATATGTAGGTCACCGATAACTGAATCAACCAATTTAGTTCATAAACAACCGAGTTATGGGCCAAAAACTGACCAGAATCGGTTAAAATGATACACACACAAATATTTATGTTCAAGCATTGCAATAGAGTTGTTGTTTTTTTTTTTTGTTCTTTGTATAAGCAAATACCGTTGAGAAATTTAACAAGTTTGAAAAAAAAGATGATTTAAGAAAATAAGGTCGCTAAAAAGGGGATTCTTTGAAAAAAAGGGGTCAACTGCTTCAACACTTTAAAAAACTCCTGAAAATTTATTTATTTGATGAAAAACAAATACTGTGTTTTAAGGAAAACTACTAAATTAAATTTTGTTGATAACAAAATAACTTATAATAAATTTTATAATTGCAAAATAATTATTCATTTATAAAAATAGTTAACATAAAATTCACTCTTTTCATTAATTAAACCTCAGTACTTTTGTACGGGGTCTTCATCCGTACTCAAGTCTTACAAATCCCCGTCTAACACTTGACGTTTTAAATAGTTGTTCATTAATTTCATCATTAGCTTTAGTTTTTAAAAGCTTTAATTCATTTATACATTTTTCGAAGCCTTTTTTCACATCACCAATTTTGAAAAATCTCAAAATTATTAATTTCTTGGTTGAAATTAGATATTTCAAACAATTTAGTTTTTCGTCATTTAGCACATATCCTTAAGGAGTCGCCATTTAGTGGTTGGGAAATCTGCAATTTGCAACTAAAATCGCCAAACTGAAAGGCAGTAAGCGAACAGTTTAGTGGACAATAGCAGTATTGGAATGATTATCAGTGTTGTTGTTGTCTTTTGTATATGCAGTCAGTATGTATGTGTGTATGTATGTATGTATGTATGTATGTATGTATGAATGTATTTATGTAAGTATGTATGTATTTATGTATGTATGTATGTACGTATTATTTTTTTTAGTAAAAACACGAAAATATTAAAGCGTAATATTATTTTTTATTTGTTTAAATATTTTGTGTAAATATATTTTGCACCAACACCTTTTTAATTTTACAGCTCAGAAGGTTAAGGTTTTTTACATCTTTAAATTTATTTATTTATATTTGGTGCTATATTATGGTGGCTACAAAAAATGTTTTGCGCAAAAAAAGGAAATATGATATTTATAATGATTTTTGGCATTACCATAAGCAAACTGTAATCAAAATTAAAAGACATACAATAAAAAATTAAATAACTAGGATAAAACATTTTAGGATAAGTAAAATTTATTTATGATTTTTAGTTAAAAAAATGTTTGGAAAGTTGGAACAACCCTATATAAAATATATAAAAGCTTAAAAATTTTGTTAATTTTCTAGTCAACTTAAGTTTAAGACGAAACATTACTTAAGTGTGAGTTTTAATTTAAATGATTCTTAACTAAGTTTGCACTTAAGTATACACTAAGGGAACAGCATAAACCGGGCCTAAGACTCTGTTCACTTTTGCAAAGATTCCGTAAAGTGCTTAAGTGTATTTGCAACTAAAATGTTAAAAAAAATCCATGGTATCATCCGCCATTAACTCTTAAGCTTGTCTTTTTTTCTGTCACTCGCTCTTAACACGAAATCTGATTTAAAGGTCTTAGCTATTTGTGAAAGTATTTTAAAGCGGAAGAGCTGAATCTATAAAACTTTACCGCCACTTGAGTTTTAGTCTTGTTCTTGTCTTATTTTTTTTTCTTCTGTTTTCTACAATATAATTTTTGTTGCTGACAACACGCATTTAATATTGTTGTTGTTCTCTGTACAAAGTAGACACGTAGAAAACCGTTTTTTATGTTAAAAGAATTATAACTGACAGTTTAATGGAATGAAAAATTACGCTACTTGTCAACAATGTAAAACTAAGAAGAACAAAAAAATATATACACAAGTTTCAAGAAGTGTTAAGTATTGCTACAAAAAAAGTATTATTTATTACAAAAAACACGTAAAAAAAAGAAAAAGTACTAAATGCAACTACATTATCAAACTTTCAACACTGATGCTAACTTTATTTTCAATAAAAAAATTGCATTTAAGTAAAAGATTTATATTAAAAAAAAAAAGAAAACTTAATAAGAAAATATAATAGCAATAATTTGAAATTTTCGCTGTATCTACCAGGGTCTAGTAGTTTTTTTTTTTTTATTATTGATTTCTCATTAGTTTTATCCATTATAGTGAGAAGTATCATTAAAAAACTTTTAAAATTTCCAATTCTATCTTTTTTTTTTTTTGTTTCTTTTGTAAGCAGTGATACACAATAGAAAATTTGATTACAAAAAAGTACTGTATTATAAAAAATGATAAAGTGTTGGCATAAATATATTTTTAATTATATCCTTAATATATACAAACACACACATTTATGAAGATTTTTTCAGATTTTCATAATTACTAATAAAAAACGAATTGAGAAAATAATGAACTTAAAATTGATGAATTGCCATTAGTATGGAAGTCTGTATAATAGTGGTAGTAGTTTTGGCAGTTCATTATGAATATTAATGTAGCTAAAAAGAAATAAAGAAAAGTATATAGCTAGGAAAAAAACTTTTTTAATATTATGCTAATAAATTCAAGCTAAAATATGAAACAATTAACAATTCAATCTTTTATCATGTCAATTACGAAGAATATTAAAAAAAGAAAACAATAAGCCTAGCACGGATTTTAGCAGATATATTCTAAGATCCCAAGGCTGATATTAAAAAGCAGTCCGATACCAACCAACAAGTATACCAATAGACTCAGAATCACTTCCTTATTTAGCAGTGTCCCTTCATCTTAAAGAACAAACATCAATCGATTAGAATCACTTTCTGATTTAACGATGCCCATCTGACTGCAAACACTCTTGCAATTTTAAATTGTATTGTAATCTCTATTTTACGATAACCAAACAGGGTTTGTGGAATATAATTAGACAGTAGCAGAATAAAATATGCATTTTCTGTATTACTATACACTAAATCTAAATGGTGAAGGTTCGAAATATGATAAAATTAAAATATTATCAAGGATTTAAAACAAATTCCAGGTAAGATGTGACCCCATAATAATTTTGTAATTTGACTTTTAAAAATAAATAAAAAAGTTTATACCAACAATATTAGGAATATATGTCATAATATTTTTGAAGATGTGCTTAAGCATCATCTTTCGTTAAATTTGTTGTTATTAAAAATATAAAAAATTTAGTACAGTACCATTCGAAAAAATTTAAGTCTAGTTGTAGTTAATTTGTACAATGCTAATTGATTTTTTAGATATCCAAATGGACATAAATATTCACCATAATCTTTAGCCTAAATAAGATCTTTGTGATTATTAAATTAAATTGGCTTCCGAGATATTAGTAAAGTAATAATAAATTATTTTTTAAGTAACTTAAAAATAAGTAAATAAAAAACTCTCACATTTAGTAATACAATTGTTATACTAAAACATTTTTGATAACACGTATAAGGATCAAATTAAGGCCTATACAGAATTAAACTATGCACTCAGTTTCTCTCCAGGGTGTCATGTTTTCCCTCAAAAGACTTAAAAAATACACAACTTAAAAAATATAAAATATTTATCAAAATTACATACAGAAAAAAGTTTGTACATAAATATAAAAATTAGTTTCCATAATATTTCATTTATATCTTCAACTTGCAAAACATATGTTTGAAATTTTCTTCGGAAAATTTTAAGTTTTTAATGATTTTTGCTACATTTTGGGAACAAAACACACACAATGATGCACAATGCGAGTAAAATTATGAAAATTTCTAAAAATGATTTTTTAACAGATTTTCCTTGGAATTTTGCCATTTTAAAGCGTCTATTGTTAGTATTTTCATGTATAACTATTTTTATTTACTAAATCAAAGATTTCACAATATTTTTGCAAAATTACTAACATCTTCATTATGAACCATTTAATAATACCTATGAACAAAATGTTATTTTTAATGAAAAAATTTTGAAAAAAATCTCATGTTCGATTCACAAGATTGATGAAAAAAGTTTTCAAATATATTAATTTTTTCTCTGTTTATACATGTCAAATAAAAACTAAGAATTCCCGCAATATAACAAAAATTAATACTTAAATATTACAGCACATAATGTTACGAAAATATATATAAAGTATATAATTGAATAATAAACATAATATGTACTAAAAGGTTAAATTTTCAGAAAAATATTTGCTTAACTTTTTGTACTGCAAAAGTTAAATATAAATATTACTATATTGTGTAGACATAATATTCGTGAATATTTTATACATTTTTTCAAAAATGTATGAAATATTCGCATTAAAAGGAAATTTGACGTTCTGTAGAAAAATTGGTTACGCAGTTTTACTACGTATGGTTTCTAGTTTCATGCATATATGCATGAACATTTTCAGATAGGGTACTCTTAATAGCGTGAACCTCCATGACAATATAATTACGTCCATCTTTACGTCCAGCACAAAGAAAATTCTACGTAAATTTTTCTTCATCCCCTGGCTGCATAAACATATAAATGTATAAAATGTTAATCCAATATACTATGTCAAGCTTTCATCTTATAGTATTTTGAGGGGTGAGGTTAACGAAAAAAATTTAAAATAAATTTTTATAAAAAAACACCGCTTGTAGAAACATAAGGTGCGAATATAACGACCTTTAAGATATTGTAGCTTTATTTTTAGTTATACTATATTTGTTCGATATTTTAGTATAGTTCTTTTGGTTGGAATTTTGCAATATTTGTACACAATATTTCACTATATGTAAGCTTTACGGTAAAATAAAAAGCACAAAAAACAATATTAATTTCCCGCTGTGCAGTCGATCACATATTATATTCAGATATTCAATATTGAAGAAAAGTGGTGACGAGGTAGAGATATTACTTAAGTCCAAAAACGTACACGGACTGACCGAATTTTCTGCTAACCAAAACTTAAATCCGTAAAGAGAAATTTCGTCAGCCTTTAAAGAAAAATTAAATTGTATCTCAATTAAAAGTAATAATAATAATAATAATAATAATAATAATAATAATAATAATAATAACTGGCGCTAACCTATCGAAATAATTTCTTGATAATTTGAACAAAAAAATTGGATGAATTTGGCTCAAGAATAGAAGATTTTATGAAGATAAAAATTTTAGTCGTCTAGAATTTGGTAACGAACCGCTATCTAATTCTATAGATTAAGCCCGAACTGACATTTTTAAGAAATATGCTCTGAGATGTATAAGTAAGTTGCACTGGCCTATAACTTATATTCAGGTAATAGAATTGTCATAAAGATTTTCCATTTTATTCAATTCTACATATGGGTATTTCTTCAAACTCATTTACTTTTGGGGTTCAAAAAAATTTGAAAATTTGTTTAATGGTATATCAACGCTATTTAGTAACAATATTGGCTTGCTTCAATGAAACACAAATCAGTGAGCGCGAATGTCTTTTAGCGTACAACGTTAGTGTTATGGAGGTTTAAAATAAAAAGCTAAAAAAAATGGCATAATTCTATTTTCAACAACATATAAAAAATTACCACACGTACATAATCCACATGAGTATGCTTAAAATACCAATTAAAAATTATACGATATTGTTCTTTTAGCATTTAATTAAACAAAATTGAATCGAAAATTTTTAAATGATATTGATGGACAAGAAATGAACTTTTAATTAAAATTTAGAATTTTCAAAATATTGTAAAAATTCAGCTTTAAGTTTACGATACGTTTTACAATAGTGAACATGATCAGAACCATTATTATGATTTAATTGACAGATGTATTTTTCATATCTAACCACAAAAAGAAAAATATTTAAATAATATTAATACATATTTACACTTTGGAAAATTTTTAAAAGAAGCCAAATATATGTATTATTATAAAATATATAAAATAATTGTTTTGCTTTTGTAAAGCCAGAAATGTTTAGAGTAGATTGTTGGTATGCATTTTTCGTTTCAAAAGTATTTACACACATGTTTACACACATGTTTACACACATGTTTACACACATGTTTACACACATGTTTATACTTTAGAATTATTTACACAGCTTCAAAACTCAATTCTTTACATCTATCTCTACTTATAGTGATAGTGAAAAATCTTGTGATACAAACTCAATTTTAATAACACGCAAAAATCTAAAAATATTGGCAAAAATATTGGAAAAATAGTTTCAGAGTCAATGTGAGATTTAAATGAAGATTGAAAATGTTACATCGTCTACAACATTTGCAAGAGAGTTTGCATGGGGTTAAAAAATCATGTAGTCTGTAATAAAAATAGAAACATTTGAAAGAGAACTTAGCAAAAATCTGTCATAAGGAAAAATATTTGCAAAATTCTCAGTACTCATCTATTTTCTTAAGTAGAAAATATGATAATTAGAAAAGTTTTAATGTTCACATTACAAAATGTGTAACATATTGGTTCTATAATTGCTTTTTTTTATTTTAGAAAAAATTTCGTTATTTTAGAAAAAATTTTAAGTACGAAAATTTGATTTCTTTGAATTACATAAAAAATTCAATACAAAAGTAAAATCAATAATAATATAGTCTGGTAATATTTAGAAATTACATATTATATTACGATTGTGAAAATATTGAATTACACTTTCTGCAGTGCAAGCATTATAACTTTTCTAAAAATCATACATTCTCTCCGAACATACCAACAACTGCAGAAAATTTTGAAAATATTCTAAGCGATATTAAATTTTTGAGACAGATTTTTTCTAATTTCTCTTTAAATTGTATTTATTTTCATGTAATGATATCTTTTAACTATTCCCATTCCTTTTTCCATACTATAATGACGACGTCCCTTTTCAGAAATTCATTTGAAACTCAACTTGGCTCTGATAGGTTTTTTCATCATTTTTACCACTAATTTTATATTGTTGCGACCTATTAAAGTTGTGTTTGAATCTGAAGGTTTTTGATTTTAATATATAAAAAATATATCAAAATGCATACGAATTTTTCTTTTAATTTCAGAAATAATCTAACCTACACATTTCAGATATTACAAAAAAACAATTATTTTCCAATATTTTATAACTTCTTTTTAAAATTTTCAAAAAATTTATATATATATATTTATATATATATATATATATATATATATATATATATATATATATATATATATAATCTGTAACTATAAAATTTTTCAATGACAAAAATATACATCCAAAAATTTTAAAAGTTGTACGAAATTCAAACGCGTAATTATTTTTGAGTGCCACTTGGCTCCGATATCAGCTATAATAACACCTACAGATTGTAATACATTTTCATGGAATTCAATTAGCGCCTTGGGTATGCCTTGTCGATTTATGAAATATTAAAGACATCGCGATCATTAATACTTTTTATGCATTTTTTTAAACCTATTTTTCGCTTAGCTAAATAGAATAGATGTACTTATTATAAATATAATGTCATTTATAATGTAAAAAGTTCTAAAAAAAAGTTCGAAAAATTTTAGCTCGATTTTAAAGAATTGTGAAATTTTTGCAGATTAATATTTTATCGCGCCATAATGATTTTAAAAAGTTATTTCGAAAACTTTTGGGTCATGCGATACTTTAGATTCAATGAAATTACGCTGTGAGCGTGCCTCGCGAAAAAGGCACCTCTTAGAGCCATTCACGCTTTTCTTCCTAAGTTTGGGCACCCACTATAGCGCTGCTATCTAAAATCCGCATTTGCAGTAATCACAAAAAAACTTGTTATTTTCACACATTTTTGGATTTTTTAAATTTGAGTGCTTGCCGGTAATTCATAGAATCATTTAAGATATTGAGTCTTTGTTGATTTACTCCACGAGGTGTTGTTGACATAATTGTTTTAAAAGTTATTTTAAAACATCTAAACTAAAAAAAAAAATATATATATATTCGATGTTTAAGGTAGGTTTCTTAAAGGTAAACGTAAAAATAGAATTTCCGATATAGTTAAATTATTTTAAGGTCTCGTAGCTAACAAATTTCCTTTGTAAGATATATACAAGCATTCCCCATGCAGTTTATAATGAGAATTTTATGATTATGTTTAATATTTTTTTTTTTTTTTCTAACAAATTTTACACTCACTTTATTTTTTTTATGACTTTTCTTTATACGTATGTAAGAAATAGTGACTTTAGCTCTTAATTTCTATTTATTACAAAATTACTCGTATTAGTGACTTTTGAGTACTTAATTATTTACTAATGTTTTTCTATACCATTAACTTGACACTTATCGCCATTAGTGGACATCATAAATTTGTCAAGATTTTATGACTTAGAGCAAGAAATAGAAAGAAAGAGAGGGAGCAAAGAAGTAAGTATAACTAGACAAAAATTATGACAACTATAAATGTCATAGCAGTATGTAACAATTAATTTAGATTTTGCGGAATTAGCCAATAAAATTACTTTTGAATTATAGACTGTGCAGAAGGAAGGAAGCAAGATTTTTTCAGAAAACTCACACATTTGCAAATACAACGTACTGACAGTCAAGAGGTGAGAAAAAAGAGGCTAAATTGAACTTTAAAAAATAAGGGCAGAAAAAGGTTAATTTGAGAAGACTTGGAAGAAAATGTACTTTTATGTTCATTTAAAATTGTTGAGAAATTATTATTTTTTTTTCATCCGCTTATAAAGCAGCATCAACGTGAAAATAATAAGAAGCTATTTGCTTATCATAAGATGTGAGAAACTATTTAATAGTTTCTATGTTTCTATTTTTCAAGTACATAAAATTAGTTTTGTTAGCTTTGATTTGGAGTATGTTGCGATGCAGGTTAAAATTCTTGTTATATGCAAATTATTTCTATTTTTTTGTGCAAATAAGTATATAAAAATGCTTAAATAGATGATTCTGTAAAAATAAATATAATATCTTTAGCCATTTTAAGGCAATTTTAAAAATCAAAAAAAGCTACAAGCTAAGGGGAAAATCTTGAGGCTAAAATAAAGACAAAAAGTCTAGATTTGGCCTTAAAAAGGCTAAACTGGAAACAGTACTCACAGGAAATAGTTATTAGCTAATGCTATAGATTTTTAACATAAGAGTTTTAATTTTGTAATGTGAATTTGCATAAAATAGATAAATTATTAAAAATTCAACATTTATTTTAAAACTAAAACAAAAATTATATTTTATTTTTACATTACAAAATAAATTATAATACACTGGAATTTAGTAAAACTATTTTTAAACAAATTCTTTTAATTCTATAAAGAATTTGATAAATAATGAAATATTCCTTAGATATCATTAATTTTATACGTCGTTACAAATCTTCTCTTAAAAAAATTTACTAAAAAGAAAAGCAGTTAAAAATCATTTAACTGTAAAACTGTTCATGTATCATGCATACCAAGTATCATCAACATGAAACATCCTAGTGATATTTAAAGTAGAAATGCAGTTAAGGAAAAACTCATTTGACAGCTAATTTTAGAAATGATGTTGAAAATGATAATATCGATTTTGGCATTTGGCCAAATAAATAATTCATACACATACAACAAATATACAAATATATATGCATAATACAATACACGATATACAACATAAGCAGACAATATTTGTAAAAACTAGGTTATAAAATGCATCCCTCGAATAACAATAAAAAAGCTGAAGACAAAAATACAAAAATAAAACACTATCTATATACACACTTAAATACAAATATAGACAATTTATATATTAAAATTAAACTGTGATTGAGGCTGAGAATAAAATGAAAAACGGGAAAAAAAGATATAGTTGGTCAAGACCGACTATATGATACTATTGTGTACGAGCATAAATATTTGGGAAGGGAACTTATATTACACCTCTGGCCAATTTTACTAAATGTAAAATGAAATATACAAATTAAGAGTAATGCGTTGATACTAACATCTAGATAATTTTAAGCGATTCCTGGAAGTGGGTTTATATGGAAGCTATGATAAATTATGTACTGATTCTAATAAAATTTGGCAATGTTGTTGTTTACTTACATAAAACTTATTTGTGTTGAATATTAACTTTATACTAATATTCATATGGGATTTATGAACATTAAAGTGATTTTCGGAAGAGGGGTTTATATGGAAGCTATGGTTAATTGTGAACCGATCTTCATAAAATGTGGTACAAATATTGATACTTGTACAGAACTTCTTTTCACCTAATTTCATTAAAATACTTAATTTTTAATGCATTTTTGAGTGTTTAAACTCAATTCCGAGGGGACATTTGTATGGGTTCTAGGTGAAATAATGGATCGATCACTACCAATTTTAATAAGTTTCGTCTTTGTATCATAAAAGCCAAACGTGCTAATTTTATTGAATTAAAATTGCGATACGTACTAGGTGCACAAGGTCTACATGGACAACCAGCCAGACGGACGGACGGTCATCGTTAGATCGATTTAAAAAGTTATTCTGAGTCGGCTGGCATATAGTGGATGTAAGATAACTTTCATAACATCAGCACAAACGCATAATACCCTAACTACCTATGGTGGTGTAGGCTATAATAAATAATATACCAAAAGTATTGTATTACATACACTAAAAAAAAAACTATAATACAAAATAAAACTATAAACTTATACGAATTGCATAATGAATGCTTTACCACCCAAAATAAATGTTTTGAAGGATGAAATAAAATTTATAAAAAAAGAAAACTACAGTGGGTGTTTGTGTAAAGGGATATTTTATATAATTTTTTGTTTCAATGATAAATAAATTTTTTGTGTGCAAAATTAATTAAAGAACTCCATTTATAGTTTTTATAAAAGATTTCTCTAGAGAGATTATATAAAAATAAATGTGTTACTTAAATATTAATGCTTGATTTATGGCTTCATTTAAAATTATGATTAATCGGTTGATTGTTATTTTTTTTAGATAATTTTAAAAAGTATTCTTATTTTTTTAAAAAAATGTTACTGTTTGGTAAGTGAAACAAATCATAGAAAATTTTAGTAGATAACTATTAAATTTTAATCTTTTGTAAGAAACATATTAAAATATTTATTTTAGAAACAATTAAAAATAATTAGAAATTGAATTGTATAATTCGATTTTGAGACGAATTACTTTTAACATACAAATATAAAATTAAAAAATATTTAAGATATGTGAACAACTACGTTACATACATATTTACCAATGTTTTTGAAAATAGTCAGCGTTATAAAACCGACCTTCGTAGATTTATTTTAAGACGCAAATGAAATGCAATTCGAAATATGGTTGCCCCCAACAATATTATTTTCATCGCAATAATATATTATCATGGCAAACGTCGTTATTGTTGAATATATTATGTTTTAAAAATAAATTGGCTGTAGCAATTATATTTTTATTCTCAATTTTATAATTATAAACAACATGTTAGAGCTAAAGTCATGTTACGAATGTTAAAATCCTATGTACAAAAAAAAAGAAAAAAATATAATATAATAATATTTTCAATACATAAAAATATTATTGTGTTAGCTATTTTGACTTAACAGCAAACTCTTTGCTTCTTGTGGACAACCGTATATATAATTTGAATTTGAAAATAATTATATTTATTAGTTTTTAATCAGTTCGGTATACTTATTACATAGAGCTTGCTATTTATTGTCATGTTAAAAATATATTGGAAAATATACTGAATATATATTTCAAATGTGAATTAATTAAAACAGTACAATTGATTATAAAAATATTTAAATTTAAACGTACACACAAATATTTATAAAAATTAGGTTTAAGTACATAATAATCCAGAAAATGTAGAAAATTGCATTAATTTCTATGTATTTTAATATAAATTATACATAAGCTTTCATATCGCTGACAGCAATACGTTTGTCTCTAATTGTAAAAAAAAGTGTGTCTCAGCAATATTATTGTTATATACATGAAATCATATTCGATTACGGTTACTATATTCGATTACGGTTACTATCAACCGTTTCTTTTCGTGAACCCAACCAAAATCTTTAAGAATAATGTTTGACTACAGAAATTATTATTTTAACCCATGCACACAGTTCAAAAATTCCAAAATAATAACGTAAGAAATAGTAAAAAGAGAATATATTTTATTAATTATAACAGAAAAAGTAATAAAGGACATATATTAAAAAGTATAATGTGGCAATGTTGACTGTCTAACAAGGCCTTAAAATTGGTAGTTTAATATTATTTTCAATATTTTTATTTAAATGGAGTTAGAATTATAAAAGCTGCATCTTTTTAATAGAAAATATATAACAATATTGTATAATGTAAATTGCGGCCTAGAGGATGTATCTTTATTTTAAATTTTATACAAGTAGTGTATTTGTCGTTATTTTTAAATGTTTTCTTCATATGCGTTGTTTATCAAGATTGCTTATAATTTTTAAGAACAAATAGTTATATTTGTTCATGAACTTACGCGAGTGGAAAAACATGAAAGTATTTGCCAAAATGTCTATTTTATGTAGCAATTTAGATAGTGCCAGCATTTTTCGGTACACTCTTGTATTCATCAATTTTCTTTTAGCTAAATACCCTTTCATAAACAAATAGGGGAAACATTATGTTCTAACCTATTAGGTAGTTTCACTCATCAACAAAAATCTAAAAAGTTTCAAAATAATTAAAATAAAGCTAAAGGTAAATAATTTGATATCATATTTTAAAAAAATATGTCTACTATAGTAAAATTGTGTATTATAGAGACTTAAGCAAAAATATTTAAATTTTTGAATTTATGTCAGAAAAATTGAATTTTTGAAATTAATTTTTAAATAAAAATATTGTTTATCTTTATTAAAAAATAATAAAAATATTTTTAAATTAGCGAAATTTAAATTTTTTTTAGACCGACAAAAAATTCGTCCTCCTTCAAGAAAAAAAATAAAAAAATGTATATGTGGGCTAGATGGAATTTGACCCGCTAAACAGATTTTTTTTCCAAAAAGTCGTGATTTTTTTTATGGGAATTTCAAATATCTTCCATTTAATAAAGCGAGTATATTTTATCATTACTCAATAATACGTTATCCGATTTAGATTATTGCAACACTAAAGGATGCACACGAAAATTATATTTAAGTCATCTTAACACTATTTTCTATCTGCCTACCAGTTTCGGAGTTATTCAGAAATTAGTGTAGGAAAAAACAATTTTTCACATAAAATTAAAGAATTTTTTTCTTTAAAATTTATTTTAATCAATGAAATCGGTAAAAATATGTAGTTTTTTAACCCATTGCATCATCAAAATTCATGCAAAAATCTTAATTTTATTCACAATTCCTATAATAGTGGACACACGGTGGGCAAATAAAATTTTATTTTTTTATTCTTTAAAAAAATTTGATGTGCTGAACACGAATCTGCCTAAAGTTTTCTTCTGTCTGGTATTGATTTTTTATGGGCATGTCTAATATTTCCCCATTAATAAAGCAATTACAAGAGTATATTTTACAATAACTCGACAATGGGTTGTCCGAATTAGGCAATATAGACGAAAATTGTATTCAAATTATATTAACATAATTTTTTATCGGCTCAATATTTTTAGTGATATCCGAAAATTAGTGGGGAAAAAAATTTATAGAAGTGTGATCGCTGAATAAGGTTGTATTAGTCATACCAATAAAAAGGAATCAGTACGTAATAAAAAAGTGATAGCAGATTCTTACTTCGCTTCTTATATTTTATCTAGTCTACCTATTTTGCTTAAAAAAATGTTTTTTCACCACTCTATCATCACTTTATTGCAGGTATACAATCAGGAATTGTGCATCGATTTTGATGATACATAGTTTATTTTATTGCTAATGCTACCAGCTTTATGTTAAAGATAAAAACACAAAAATTTTTGGCGTTTTCACATTTTAAAAGAACTTGAAAAAATCAATTTTGCAAGAAACAACATTTTTTGACACTAGAAATTCGAAAATATTGAGCACATAAAAGAATTATGTTAGGATGGCTTAGAAACATTTTTAGTCCGCATTTTTAGGTGTATCAGTCATATAAATCGTACACACCCTTCTTGAGTTAATATAAAATATACTTATGTAATGAACGAAATATTAGACATGTGCATACAAAAAAAAAAAAAAAAAAAAAACAAAAAATCAGACCTGATGGTAAAAAAACTGAATGCAGACACAAAATTCATATAGTTCAATGTCTGTAGGGGTGCATTTTTTGCCGGGCAGTGTTATTAATAACTTCTCAAAATATGCACTTAGTTCCTACTTTTGAGGTTGTGAGAATGTTTATATTTTAGAAGCACTTGTTTTACTACTTGCTGAGAAATTAAAGAATTTTAGTAAAATAGTAAACCAGCTCATTTTTAAATGAAATTTTTCCAGTTACTGAGATTCATCCTTTATTAACTAAATAAAAAAGGATCAGCAATAGCTTTATTATTCCTTATAAACTTCAATTATCCGCAGTGACAAATTTCTTACCAGAAACATATATAATATGAATTTCCGAACCGGATGTATATTAAAGTGCATTGATTTGTATAGAGATAAAAAATGTTATAATAAATTAAATACTGATATGTTTTAAACAAATTCCCAAAATATTTCGGTTTAATTATTTCGTTTAGGTAAGCTGGACTATTTTTGAAATACATCAGAAAATATGGTTTTCAACAGTGTACATAGTTTTTAGTAAAAAAAAAAAAAAAAAAATACAACATATGATATACAAATTACGTTTAATAAATAGTGAATAAAAAAATTTTTAAATTAATGTTAGTTAAATTTTCTATGATTTTATTTGAAATACTATTCTATTAAAGTTTGAATATTTTGAACAATTTCCATCGTAATTAATATTAGGGTACCATTGCAAAGGTCTCATTCAATACTGTTGACACATGTATTCATTTCGCAAATTAACTTGTTACAAATAAATGGTTAGTTAAGAAAATAAATGTCACAAAAAGCATACATTTATCATAAAAACTGTAAATTCGTGTCAAACAGTGTCTAAATTTTAAAAATCCTTTTAATTCGATTATTATCTCGGTATTAAAGGAACTTATTATATTTTTCATAAATTCATCTATACTTGCAGTATAATAAATACTTATTTGCAAAAATTGCTAATTTATCATTTGGAAGCTAAATGCATAAAATTTACCCTCTTGCTATTAAGTACGTGTAATCTTCAAGGGTATCAGGATAGACAATTACAATTGTACATTAAAACCCAATATATATTGAAAAATGTCAGAAATATATAAAATTATATGTTTAAATAAAGAAAATATGATAAAACACCTTGGTAAGATCTTAATATTTCGCGACTGAAGAGAGGCACAAAAATTATTTAAATGAATATTTCAGGCCTTGGTACGGGTCTATTAGAATTTGAAGTTAATTTTCCTTTAACGAATATATTTAATATCATTATCATTAGCAAATGAAAATTATATATATATATATATATATATATATATATATATAATTTTCATTTGCTAATGATAATTATATTAATAGAAATATATATTTTTGAGGTGCTTTAGAAATGTTCCGCCTCACGTATATTTAAACTGAAATGTAAACTAAACTATTAATAAAGGTATTTTACGTTCGGTGGCCCTGTTCGCATATAGGAAAAATCATTTCAAGATACCATTTCAAAATATTTTTCTTGGCGTTATTCTTTTGCAAACTGGGGCTGGAGGGTAAAAGGAACTTTTTAAATATTTCTTGGAAGAGAATAATAAGAAATTTTTATACCTTATAATAGCTCTTTAGGAGGCGTTATCTCGAAATGTTTTTTTCTGTGCTTGAAAATTTTTTCTAATTTCATTAGATTTTTTCAGAGTCAATTTTTTCCACCAAAAAATGCTATTTAGTATAAAATATTCAGTGAAATTTTGAATATATTGGTTAATAAACTTTTAAGTGGAAAATTGGTGTCGATTGGTGATTATTTATGACTTACACTAAAGATCTATATCATTAAGAAAACATCCAAAAAAGTAAAACAGATATTTTTTCGGTAAATAAGCGTTTAAATGAAAAAAGGTGATTACTTTTATTCCCCATCATTACCCGTGGATCAATAAAATGGCATTTGACTTAACGATTTTTCTCAAAATGTACAAAAATGGGCAGTATTATTGGACAAATATTATGTTAATCGTATAACTCAATGGCAATCGCCGCCTTTTTGTTTATCACAGATTCAGTAAAGTAGCTATGTCCACCTTTATGACTACAAGAGAGTCAGTAGATAAATGACAATTGCCAACTCTAATAAAGGGTCAATAAAGAACATTTGACCTAACGATCATTCACAAAATTTACAAAATTGGGCAGTAAACAAAATATTTTGGTGAACAAGATCTGTTTAAAAGACGATCAATTAGTATCAAAAATTAACTGCTGGGGTATTTTTAAAGGAAACCCTTAAAAGTGTATTTTTACAATCCATTAATTTTCATTAGCGTAAACTTAGGGAAATTTGAAAAACTACCCACTGTTTAAAGAGAATTGATATAAATCCCTTATAGTTTTATTATTTTGGTTTTTGCATTGTTGCCTCCATAATGCGCCAAGCGACCAACTAACAAACCAAAAAATTCGGTAAATTTTTAAACACATAAACAAACACAAATATTATGCAGTGGGTGTTGAAAACTGTATTTGTATGGGTGAATAAAGGGACAGTGTATTTAAGCATGTACTTGAATAACAATACAAACAAACCGACAAAATATATAGTCGTTTATGTTTAGTAAATGATATTGCTACATTCACAACACAACTTTGTGTAGTTAACATATAACAACACAAAACAGTCACACACATTTTTGTATATATAATTGTGTTGTGTTGCTGTTATTATTGCAGTAAAAACCAGAATTTTTCTTATGTTACTTCTATTTCTGTTGCTGATATTATATGCAGTTCATTCATAAAATATTGTAGATTTTTAGTTTAGTTTTGTATTGCAAAAGCAAAATATATTTATATATATATATATATATATATTTTTTTTTTTTTCTTTTCCATCCTATCTACTATATACTAGTATTGAGGTGTGTATTAAATTTTTGTTATAAATTTTGTTTAGATTTTTTTTTTTTTTTTCGTATCCTAAAGTTTATTTGTTTCTAGTGTGTAAGCTGTGAAGAGTGTATATTAAATGTAGCATAAATATTTTCCTTGCCTGAAATTGTTTGCAAAAATGTTTTTGCTTGTGCCTTAAGCACTTTGTTATTATTATTTTTTTCATAAATTTTGGGGGTGGAATTTTTAAATTAAAAAATTTTTGCTACATTTTGTAAAGAATGGAATTTTTGTTTAAGGGTTAAATTGCTAGTAAAAATTTAAATATTTGGTAAATTTTCTAATATAATTAAATTACTCATGTGAATATGTAAATATTTTAACTGAGGTTTTATATACATATATATATATTTTTTTACAGCTTTAAGATTATGTGTAAAAGGATTTTTTAATGTATTTTTTAGAATTTAAAGAGTTCATAATATTATTTTGTTATGCACTAGTTTTACAATGAGTTGAGATACAAAATAATAGTTAATATTATATTTTATGCTGACATTAAGATGATGTGCATCATACTATAAAATTATTAAATGGATAGTGGATGCAAAAAAGCTAAAAGAAAAAAGTTTGGAGGTATTTGTAAAGTATTGTAACGAACAGATTTGATACAGTGTCTTATATGCACAAAAATTCTTATTCCTATATTTGTTATCCATTAATTAAAGATTTTTTTTTTTTGCTTTTCCTATTTTATTTTGTACATCATTTTATAAATTAGCCTCTATTATTATAATATTTTCACACTTTTATTTTAAAAGCCCCTAATATGTATAAAAATGAATATTCATTTTCTTTTAAAACTTAATTCAATTAACACTAGCTTTTACTCTTTTTTCTCTTGTTGAAATAAATAATCAAAAATTCCCTTTTCATCACAAAAAATACATATCGTTCATTCCACAAGAGATTTATAAAAAATGGCAAATTTTTGACGAAAGATCATCATATTTTGTTCATATTTGGTACGCATATAACCTATGTAGTCATTTAATCTTTCTCATTATTATTACATTGTGCGACAAATGATAGGGGTCAGTGATCGGGAAGGTATCAAACCAGGGAAAGTTATATCGGTAAAAAAGAAGTTATACGTGTCCCGGCGTTTCGCTGGGTCAAGTCTAGAAATCGAGATATATCGATTTGAAGTTAGTAACTATCATATAGGGGAAATTGTGACCTTTGGTGGTCTTTTTTTTGACATAACTCGAGAACCACCAGTCCGATTTTGCTGAAACAAATTTAAAAAAAAAATAGGAATTACAATTCCTTTATTCTGTTCATACAACATTTCGCTACATAAGCTACAGTTTCGCAGTTATAAATAAATGTATGAAAAAAAAGCAATTTTTTGCCTAAAAAAATTGATTTTTTTTATTTTTAATTCATAAAAAATCCAAAACGGTAAAAAAAGTGTCAAGTCCTATTACTTTCACGTAAAGTCACATAACCTTTAAACAAAATGAGACATAGATTATGAAAATCGATGGACGCGTTTCGCTTTTATTCACAATTAAGTGAAAGTATCTTATTTTGACAAGAATATTGATTTTATGTTTCAATGAATTTGGATAATATATATTATATATTATTTATTATAATTATTAACACGTAAAATTAAAAATTATTACAAGTAATTATTAGGTTATTACATAGATACATAGGTTATAAAAATCGATGAACGCAAGACTTATTTTCGTTTGTTTGCGCCCTTTACTTTCTTGCGTGGATTAAAGGAATTGTAATGCCTAATTTTTTTTAAATTTGTTTCAGCAAAATCGGACTGGTGCTTCTCGAGTTATGTCAAAAAAAAGACCACCAAAGGTCACAATTTCCACCCAGCGAAATGCCGGGACACGTATAACTTCTTTTTTACCGACGTAATTTTCCCTGGTAGTTTGAACCCTTCCCGATTTTGACTGTCGCATAGTGTTATTATTTTTTTTTAATTTCAAAAAAGTCGCGAATTTGTTCATGATTTTAATTTTTATAAAAGTTAACAAATTCGACAATTCCTTCCTGATCTTTTCTATATTCTTCTACAATTTCTTTCCATATTTTCAACGAAGGGACTCACAATGACCCCTAGGTCTCCGAGTGGATGCACAAGCACTCTTCTGAGTACTGTACAACCCTTCTCTGTCTACCTACTACCGAACAAATTCCACAAAGAACTTTAAATGTTAATATCTCCTTACGATAAAGACAGATAAATGATTCAAGCTCTAATGGAAGCCAAGCGAGACCTCTTTAAAGGCGATAATGCAAAGGAAATTTGTTTATTTAAAAATACACTCGTAATGCAGTTGCAATTTTACAATGCATTTTTAAAATATTTCTAACCCTTCGATTATAATTATCTTTTAATATTTAAAAGCAATATGTATGCTATAAAATACATTTAACAGTATTTTTTAGAAAAATAATAAAAAAAAAAATAATACAAAAATTACATTTTTCCACAATATTCTTATTTAATTTTTTTTTGTTATTCCTATTCATTAATATTTAGATTTAATATTCATAACTTTTTAACTATATCGGATTTTATTCACCTAAAAGCTATTATAAAGTTTATTACATTCAATATTGTACATGGTGTCATAATCTTTTTTTCTAAATATGCACTCACAACAAGAATGAAATTTTCAGATGCATTTTTAATAATTTTCTACCCTTTTAATTTTTTACTATTTTTGCGTTGCATTGAAGACAAATATGTTTACTGCATAGTACATTAGCAATTTTTCTGGGATAAAAAGGTATTATACCTCAAATAACAAATTACGAAATGTTGCGAATAAAAGTAATTTTATAATAAGCTCACAAAAAAAAAAAAAAAAAATTATAAAGAAAAATTATCTTTGTAGGAAAATATCTGTAAGAATATTTTTTAATTTTTTATTTTCTAATAGAGGACCATCTTGTACCAGAGCAATTTATTATGCAATTTTTAGTAAACATTTTAATTTTTATGATATTAGAGGGAGACAAAAATTTAAAGAGTAGAAATTTTTCAAAAATGTATCCTAAAATTCCATTTGCATTTTTTCCATTTTTGAGTTATAATATTATTTTTGAATTATCGCGTTTAAAGAAGACATATTCATCTTCTATATGTGTTTTAAAAGATTAAAATCCGTTTATAGTTTATAGAGATATTAGAGTTTACAGCTTCGCACTCTTCCGATTTTCTTGACTTTTAAAAAACTGAAAATCGTGAAAAAATTCGCGAGCTTTTCAAAATTCAAGAAAATAAAAACACAGATATTCAAATGGCTGCATGTGGTATGTGTATTCCAAATATTATCAAAATTAATGATCCAAGAATCAATTTTGATCGTTCTTTCATTGAATGAATAATATACATGTACAAATCTAATTACACAAATCTAATTATATAAAATGATGAAAAAACTCAGATTTTCACACTTGACCAAATTCAATTATTTAATTAAATGCATACTTGATATAATTAATGCATGAATCAAAATCAATTTGAAAAAGAAATAAAGCAAAACCAAATTGAAAAAATATATGCAGAAATAATTAAAAAGAAAACAACAAAAACATAAAAAACAAATCTCTTTTACAAACATTTACATACGTTTGTAAACAGATACTAGACAGAATGAAAATGATTGGAGGATGCTTCAAATAATGATTTTTTACTCATTCTTATTCCGTTTTTTAATACAGATTTTAAATTTAAAAAGAGACTGGTTAGTTCGTTAGCTTAAGCACTTTAAGTACTGTGTTGTGTGTTCGTTTCAGTTTATTAATATTCTAAATGACATTCTAGAGAAATTAAGACATTGATTTAAAATTAAATATCTTAAGGCACACTGATGGAAAAAAATATTTGTGTTTTAGAATTTTACAATACCATACAAAATTATATATCGTTCATTTTCTGTAAAAACGACATAAAAAAAAAGTGTATTTTGAGTTGACGGCCCTTTATGCATGGATCGCGATGAAAGCGGGATCGTGATAAAAACAGGATGGCGAAAAAAGGAATACACAACAAGTAAAAGAGAAAAAGTATGAACTTAAGTTACAAGGGACATCCTATGTGTCTAGTGTTTGGCCCATAACCTTTTTGTTTGTAGACCGATTTTCCTCAATTTCAGTGCCAAAAAAACCTTATTTATATAAGGGGAAAGATTCAGTCAAACTTTATCTCCCTAGCATGTCCGCCCCGAGAACTATTCTGCTTTCATCAGACATATAAATAGACGGACGGTCATAGTTAGATCGTCATAGATTTTCACTAGGGCTCAGAATATATATACTATATGGGTTCGTAGATGAATATTTCGATATGCTACACATGGAATGACAAACCCAATATAGACCCCATATTTTTTTAATGGTGGATATAATAATCTATTGTATATTCCATGCAACAACGCATTATTTTATTTGTGTGTTGTGATTAAATTTGCCCATAATATTGTTTTTATGCAGACTTTTTAAAAATATATATCAACTTAAAAACTAAAAATGTGTCTCCTGAAAAAATAATTATTTTTTTGATTTACGAAGTTGTTGGAGCAATTGAGCGATATGAGTAACTTTATTACTAAAAAAAAAAAAAATTATATACCGGTTTCGAGTGATCGTATAATAAAAAAAATTGGAAAATTATACACAGGATTTTTCGTCAGCACAAATACATGGAATATGAATTAATAATTATATCTCTCCATATCGAAATTCTTTAACATTTTAGAACAAGGGAAACATACATTTAAAATATAATGTATTAGTTTTTTCTGTCCTTGTATATATAGCCTCTTTTGAGTTTTTGGAAGTAAAATTAATGCTCTTTTTTATACCTCCTTGCAACACTGGTACCACCTCATTTCGTAATGAATCAATCTGTGAAATAGATATTCTGTACTAAATGGCAAACAAATAATATCGCATAAACTATACCTTGAAGGGGGAAAAATCGTAAATTGCCTACATGCACGGAGAACAGAAATATATCGTTGAAAACAATACACTTGTTATGTCCTGTGCTTATTAGCAAAGAACAAAAAAGTGTAGAAATTACCTAGAATCCATTGTATCTATAATTGGACTTTGGACTATTGCAAGACGTGTTCAAAATATCCCATTATTAGTAGATCTTTTTTTGGTCGACGAAAATACACTAACAATACTAGTTTTTGGATAAAAATCCAAACCTTCATTAAGTCCAGAGGATGACTAACAAATAATGTCCACGAAATATGCAACTTTGGAAGGAGGCAGATAAGCCGCTGCCAACATCAATAAACATAATCTGTTTCAGTCTGTATAAAGCATGTCTTATCTCCACACTAATATTTCTGTGGCTAAAAGGAAAAAGCACATAACTATGTAAAAAAAAACTTTTGCGAGTTTCTGCATAATATTTAAAAAAAAATATTGAAAAAAGAACCATTTGATAGCTGAACTTTTGTGAGTATAAGATGCAGAGAGCTTCCTGAAATATGCAATTATTGTCCATGATGTTCTTGTATTTTTATCAACACTGTCGTGCACTTTTTCGATATTTGAACAGTTTTTTTTGGCGCGTTTATTTATTATTCTTCTTCTTCATTTTTTTTATTTTTTTGTCTATAGCATTTTGATATTATGTGCAATGGTTTTAAATTAACAAAGTCAAACAATTGTTGTTTTTGTATATGTGCATTCACTTTATACTTACATTATGAAGTAAAACATAGAAAGGTCATTCAAAAAATTCCCACACAAATTTGAGTCACATTTCATATGAAGAAATAATATACATTGCTTTGAAATGATTTTTCGTCATTTTTGAGCTGTAATTCTTTCTCGATTAAGCGTTACCAAATTTTTAGAAGATTTCTTTCTTTAATATTATTTTCATTCTTCATATCATTTTTAATTATATTCATAAATACTTTCCATGTTAGTGAAGTTTATTAAAAAGAAAATAATTGTAATCGATGTGTGTAGTCAAGTCTATAAAGTTAGTTTAGTTATGTTTTTATTTAAAGAATGAAGTGCAGCACACTGGGGTAGAAACGCCAAAAATGGCTATTAATTCAGGGAATGGGTAAAGCGCATTATTTACAATTTTGTTGCTATTATTGGGTCAATAATACGTCAAACATATACTTTCTAAATTCATAAATATTTTTTTTAGCCTAAGGCACTGTCTGTCCAAATCTCTGTATATCAATAACCAATATTTAGGATTATCTGTAGTTCGCCATTTTAAAGACAACTTATTGAAATTCGGTACCACAACACGTTAAAATATATAAAATATAAAATTTGTTCAGAAATAAGTCAAAAGGCTATTTCCGTAAATTTTTTAACCTTTGAGTTCTATCTAAGAAAAAATCATACCTATTAATTTCGTGAGAATAATATTATTCCCGCAAATCACTTTCTGGTCCATAGTTCCTTTATAAATCTTAGTATAAAGATAAAATTATGTACAAATAAAATATATTTAAGTCTTACAGTAAAATTTCACAACAATAGGACCATTATTGACCATGGCTATCATATAAAGACCTGTCACGCCGATGCCAATTCAAAATTATTTTTGAGAATTAAAGTGATTATATAACGCAAAAATTACACGACTGAAACTTTTTTACTAGCTTTCAATATTTCTGCGAAACTCTATATAGAACTCCTTTTAGATAAATCAATAAATAAGTTAAATAAACTTTAATTTTAAATATATAATAATTTAATTTTTATTCAGAAGAAAGGCATATTTTCTTTGGAGTTTTGAGAAAATATTTTGTTTCTTCCAAATCGTAAAAAATCTGCAAAATGCTTTTATTCTTTTGGATTTCCATACTACATATGTTACGTAAAAACAAAAAAAAAAAAAAAAATATTTTTACTCAAGTTCATCTAAAAGCTATATAAAAGAAAAAAATCCTTTTCTTAGACCGATTATTTTAAAAAATATTAAAAATACTTTTACAGAAAAAAATGATTTTAAATACATTTTTTTAAATACCCTTTTTTAACAACTCCGTTGTAAAAAAAAGTACTTTTTATGAAATAAAACACAAAAATAAATTTTTACGAAAAAATCAATTACTTTTCAAAAATATTAATTTACAATTAACCGAAATTTTTCTCAATTTTACCCCTCTGTGCACCACAGGCGAAATTTTTTGTCAAATACAAACAAATCGTGCTAATAAAATACACAATATTTTTAAATGAATGGATTCTGTAAAAATAAAATAATTAATAGCAAATAAGAATCTATTTCAAAATTTAAAAAAACAAAATTTTAGAATTTTTAGGGCAATTTTGTAAATCAAAAATGGCTGGGAAAAAATAAAAGCTAAAACGAACATTTTGAGGCTAAAACCAAAATAAAATGGCCAGATTTTGCTTTAAAAAGACTAAACTGGCAACACTGTTCACTAAAGACATTGGCCATTAGAAGTGTTTTTTAAATCATAAATTATTAGACTCAGGACCCTTTCTGGTCAAAAAATATGACGGTTTGAAAAAGGAAGAAAAGCTAGAAGGTTTGCAAAGGTGTGCCTGTTTAATGCTAATAACTTCTAAAGTATATATACAAGATATTTTTTTAGTTCCATATTAAAAACAAAGATGTTACCCTGATAACGTTATGTATAGAGTTTATTTTTATCAAAAGTTTAAAAGTCAAAGTTGGATATATAAAAATCAAAACATTATATCTCAAAAGACGGTATTTGCCCATTCTTAAAAAATTATGTAATGTTTACATAAACCTTGTCCCTACGCATGCAAAATTTCAAGGTGAACGCTCATTTAATTTAATTTAGAGGCTATGGACCAAAATACTAATAACTTTTAAATCATTCATAATAATAGCTTAATTTTAAGATAAAGATGTGCCCCTTAAAATGATAGTATATAGTAAGTTATTTTATTTCGAAAGTTCAAAGGTCAAAATTAGACTGAAGATTGAATATCACCAGAAAAAATATTTTTGAAATTAAAAAAAAAATATGTAATATTAACACAACTCTTCTCCATACTTGTGCAAATTTTCATATTGGACACTTATATGGTTTAGTAGTTATGTAGCAAAATATAATCTAAAGTAAATCTTTTTTAATAAAATTTAATTTATTATAAATATGAGCTCGTGAAAAACATACTTTGAAATTAATTCTTGTTAATTTTTAAAATTATTTATTTAAAATATTAAAAATCGGCTTTTTTCCATAATTTGTTTTATAACTTCTAAACTAAATAAGTACCCATCTTAACATTTTGCATGTATATGGAGAATAATTATGCCAATCTATATAAAATTTTCCATGACCTTTGTCTGTTTTAGCATTTTGGAGTTCCCGGATAACGTAGAAAATTAAAATTCGGTCTATTTATAAAACTATTCGTCTTTCAAATCCTGACGGAGCTAGATTTTGGAATTTCTGTCAAGAAGCGGAAATATGCTGATTTTATTTTTTTATTCTATGTAATATTTTTTAAAGTCAGTTTTAGTTACAAGAATAAAATATAAATAAAAATTTGCTATAGACATTGTTTGTTTTCCAAGTCCTATCGGAAACTAGTTTTGCACTTCGATCAGCGACCCCATTTATGCAGATTTTTGTTTTTAAGTTTACTAATTCCAGCGGCTTTAAATCTTTAAACTTCGATTAGGGAGAGAAAAATCATCAAAATATTGTTCATATATTTTTTAGATTTGTTTATGCATATTTTTGTTATTATTTTGCCCGGCATTAGCACTCTTCTACGCTAGTATTATATATTTTTTCAAGAATTTTAAAAATACCGTTTTTTGAGATATAATGGTTTAATTTCTATATATTAAACTTTGACCTTTGAACTTTTTATACAAATTTTATATATCGTTTTATAGGTAATATCTTTGTCTTTAATATGAAAATAAAACCAGATATTTATCGTGTGTATTTTCGAATTTATTAGCAATTAAAGAAGTACATCTTTGTGGAGCTTTTAGCTTTTTTACGTTCTTTCAAACGTTATATTTTTGAATCAAAAAGGGTACTGAGTCGAATAGTTTATGATTTAAGAAACACTTCCAGTAACCAACGTCTGTAATGAATTCCATTGAAATAGTAGGTGTCAAATACGAAAGTAGCTGTTTTCTGTCCGTTTTGATATGGAATCACACTTTTGCTTATTTTTTCGAGATTGTGAGATAATAAGCTTTATTATTCAAGAGGTCACATGAATGAGATAATGCACAAATTTAAGAACCCTCCAAAAACTAATTTTTATCAATTGACTCAGCTCGTAAAAGTATAATGCCAGTATGAAATTTTTGAGAGAATTTATCTTAAAATTAAGTAAACTTTCATTTTAATTTCTTCATCTACTATTATAAGGAAAATAGATTTTTAATAAAAATAAAGATAAAGAAGGGAAGAAAATCATATTGGTACGAGGAATTGAAGAATATACAATGGTTGTGATTAAGATATGAAAAACGTAAACAGATATGGAACAGCTGCTATAAAAAATCTGAGACTCTAGTGATTGATCCTTAGATTCACAATAAGAAAAATATGACTCAAAAAATTAACTGATTCAAACTTTAGTCAAAAAACTACTACTTTATATTAACATATAATTAGTTACTGTAATTAAGGGCGTATCATTACTTTTATAGCAACTACATTACGCCTACTTAAGATGTTTATCATAGTATATAAATTTTTATTTCAATGGCTGCTGAATGGTATTTACACCATAAAGAAAAATTGTAAATTTAATTTTTTTATGGTTTATACGCATTTACATCTCTCACTATTAACATATTAGAAAGGCAATATATAAAAGAATATACATAGGGTAGTAGAAATAGTTAATAGCAATATATTTAGTGGTAGTTTCTCTTTATTTTCAAGAGTATAAGATAAATATCAAGTAGCGACCCCAATTGAATTAAGTGCTTGAATGACCTTGTATGTATTAAAAGCGTAAGTAGAAGCAAGCGGTCCAACGAACAAATGTATACATTTGTTTATGAAAGACAAATATGTTGGATGAATGCCTGAATGGCAAAGTGAAGGAACATACATATAATATAGAAAGAATTATTGTTAGTATTGTTGTAACTATTGATGTTAATATAATTAACACATTCTCTCAGTAGAAGAAACAGAATAGAAAAATAAACCATTAGATTATATGGCATTGAAAATTTTCTAATTAAAGCCTCTCTCCACAATACCTACCCGCACAAGATAAACTGCTTGATATATATACATGTTTCTGTTTAGCCTCTTCAATAAAAATATAGACAAAGAATAAAAGCGAAGCAGCATATATATATATATATATATATATATATATATATATATATATATATATATATATATATACATATACATATATATATATATATATATATATATATATACATATACATATATATATATATATATATATATATATGTGTTGAGATTAATTTTTGAAAATAAAAACCAACCATTAAGGCTCATGATTGTAGTCCAAAAATAGTAATTATCTAAAATTCTTTTAAAAATTTCTTTTTACAAGTTTCTGATGTTAAATCAATTTAAATTTTATATATGATGGTAGATACGGACAACAACTATTTTAGGGATTTGTAAGTACTTAAATGATAATAAATAATACAGAATACATATCTCTTCAGGTACCAGTTTTTCTTCTTCATCATCTTCTAAAGTCTTTGAAACAAGTTTATATTGGGTCTACAAAAAAATTACTTCTTACTCTGTAAAAATCTTTCCCCGACTTTACAATTTTAATAGCAACAATGAATGTAAGTTAATTTTATATTGTATAACCGTACAAGTTAGTTATGGCTGCATTTAAGTTAACTTATGGCTTCAACATTTGAATTTTCATTAGTACGTAGTAGTATACATACAGTATATCAAGAAATTGTTTTTACATTGCAAAGAAGCATGAATTTTCCAAAAATTTTTTAATACGGGTATATTAACTAATATATAGCATAAAGAAAAGTAGCATATAAAGATTTAAACTATTAAAAAGAGAGCGAAATCAAAACAGACACACAAGTTTTCTTGTCCAGAAATTCTTTATACATTTCTAACACGGCTAAAGAAAATCACAAAGTTTAGGGATTTGAAATTTAATATGACATATTTAACTACTTGGGGACCTTTTCCATCAAATAAAATAACGTCATAGTCAATTGGAGTTTTATATCCCACCAATATTGCGTTGTAATACCTCTTAGCCACTTTATGTTTCACTTATGGGCACAACTTTAATGTGGGATTTAAGTGTGGACTCTTTGCTGGTATAGTAAAGACCTTTTGCAATTAAATAATACCCGCATTATCATTCTTTACCCCTCAAAAACTCAGATTTATTACCATATTTTACTAAAGGAGCTCTTAAAGCAGTCAAACATTGTTTCACATTTCTGCATTTTATAAAAATAATAAATTACCAAATACAAAATATTTACGTTTGTATTCTGTATTTAAGAATCTCTTTAAAATATGAAGGTATGAATATAACTTTTTTTATTATAAAGGCTTTCTAAAAACTTTCGAAGGTTTCCACCATACTCTGTATGGTTTTAATTATACTACAACATAGTTTTAGAATTCCCACAAAATATAAATTTGCCCCAGAAAATTTTAGGTTTATCAGCACGCGTCATAGCGAATGGCAATATTTTTTTTTAATATTTTGCTCCAACAGGAGTTTTTTTCCCCCGAAGCTTTCGTCCAAAAATGCCATTTTCTTCTTGGAATCCTTTAACAAGAGCCCTGGTGGCTATGCAAAGTTTCCTTAACTTTTCTGCATTCTACTCTGCCGAATATTTTATGTGGATGGCAAGTACTAGATTTAAGCTCCAAGAATTCGTCATTTTTGAAGCCATTTAATACGATATTAAGTATTTGCCTTAATAAGGAAGGGTTTATCCTTTACAGTTCATTTAATATATTATATTATTTAATATATAATATTACAATCATAAAGGAACGCATATTCCTTTATTACCGGATTATAAACATCACCATGAAGCCTGATGATGAATACATTCTAAAGTATCAAGAATCGTTTCAAATAGCAAAAAAAAAAAAAAATACTTATCTAAAAACAATTTTCTTTACAGGTAGATTAAAGGGTATGTGTAGTTTTTGTAGTTGTACTTTCGAAATTACAATCAAAATATTTTTTTTTTTGTTTTTTTTAAACTCGTTAAAACAAAATATGATAAAAAAAATTGTTGAAAACAATTTCTTGACATACTGTATATACAAAGTACATGTGATACATAAAATACTTACACTCAGCCATTCATTTTCGTTTATTGATTGTCGTAATTTGCAAAAAAAATGTGTGCACTTCACCTTCTACTTCTCTTCTAAAAAACATTTATTAAATTTGATCATGTTTTCAATGCCAGCAGCTGAAACTTAAATGAAAAATTACAAATATTTAACTAAGTTCAAAGTCAACTTACTGGAAAACACATATTGTATTTAATTTTTATTTTGTTTTAATTTAATATCCTAACAAATAAGTTCAAATATTTTAATTAAATACTAAACATTTTGTAATCGAGTTTTCTTTTTTTTCATTTAATAGAGTTGTTGTGAAATTAAGCACACTGCACCACTATTATGGAAAAATTCCCTTTAAATGAAGTATTTAATGAAAAAACATCAAAAGTTATAAATGTATTTTTTGGCTCCAACTTTATGAACATATGTGGAAGTTTTTAGTATTTTGAGGTTTATATGCGCTTTAACTACTTCAGTTTATACAATGAAATAAAAACAAAAGCACCTTTAAAATTTTGCGATGTTAAGTTTAGGGATGTGACCAACTATAGTGTAGAAAATTTGCATGAATTCAACCAAATATTCTTGTTCTGTGACCTATGAAAAAACATTGAGATACTAAGATCATAATTCTGTTATAAAAAAAACACTTACTATTTATTTAAATTTTGATTTTAAGAATTTTTCGACTTATTGAATTAATATAATTTATGTTTTTTTTCTCTAGAATTATTAAGAAAATTATTAGGAATTTCACATTAACTACATATGTATTTATTTAAAAAATTTTAAAATTTTTATTAAAAAAGTTATAGGAAAAAACTAGGGCTCCTAATTTGTTCGGACTTTTTCGATTCCCGGGAATTTTACTAGAATAATATGTTTGAAGATAAGCGAACTTTAACTAATTCTTAAATAAAAATACTTCGATGATTGCATTCAATTTTAGTTTAATTTGAATTTTGTTTCCAAAATAGAACCGGAACGATATAACGATTGTCGTATTTTAAGTAATTTGTATTCATAATTTATCATACCCATGGGATTTTATATTTGGGAAAAAAATACCAAAAAATGTAATTTTTTTAGAGCATATTTTTGGTTGCCCTGGCTATACGGAACTTGAGAACATAATAAATCAGTTTAAAAATTTCTAATACACTCACAAGGTTTTGAGTTGTGCTCAAAAAACTGTTTTTGTGTTACTGTATAAATTTTTCTCTGGCACCGTTATTCATTTATTGAAATTTTCTTTTTAAACTATTTCAGAAAGACGAAATAAGCTTTTCAGCTATATCAGTTTATGTTTTGATCAATTTGATCAATTAATAGCAAATTTTTAAATATTTTTTAAAAATCTAAATTTAAATTTTTGAATAACTGCAATTTACTATAATTTTTCCTATAAAAAAATCTTAAAACTATGCAGTAATTTTTAGTGACATTTTTGCTTTAAATATAATAAGATTTAGTTTTCTGAAATTGTATAGAATCCATAGAACTTGTTAGGTTTTACATAGAATAACTTACTAAAACTTTTCATCCATTTATATTTTTTGCAGCAAAAAATATGCAAATAAAATAATTTGTCTTAAAATTTATGAAGAGTTTTTCGGTTTATTCTATACAAAATAACATTTAAAATTATATACAAATATGCTTAGTCTTAAAGAAAAAAAATTAAAAAAAATTACGTCAAATTCGAACATTATCCTTCCTTCTAAATCAATTAGAAAATCTTAAAGTGATTTAAAATTTAGGGATGAGCTAGAATCTTTTTAGTTCTGTAACTACCTTCAATATGGGATTTCCAGAATATATACCTCAGAAAGATATACTCGAGTGAAGATAAAAAGTGTCGAACTTTTCTTAATTTTAAAATTAAAAACATTTGTTCTATATATAAATTTTTAAACTGAATAAGTTTATAACTTAAGATATAAATCCGAGGTGGCTCTAAACCGGCTTTTATTTAATCGGATTCGTCAGTTGTCCATTGCTACTTTCAGCTCAACATAGCAGGACCGTTTGTATAGATCTTCCTGGAAATTATTTTTGTAGAAATGGTTTATATTAAGAAGAGGAGTTTTATCCAGAGTTTTATCCAGAGTAGTCGGTAGTTCTGTATAAATCGTGTATTTAGGAAAACACAATAGGTCGCATAAGGAATATTCGCTTTTTATATTGGCTGCCCTAAAGCACTTCTGAAGGCTTTTAATCAGGTGTTTAAAAAATCGAATTTGGTATATTTTCTTAGAATTTTTTACATGATTATATAAAACTTTCCAATCGATTTTAATTTAGAAAAATTTAGGAAATTTTCAATGTTTACAATTTAGTTAAATTTGGAAATCTTTCAAGCGCAACAAAATCATATATCCAAAATCCAATATGTTGGTCACATTTTGCCCAACTTAGTAGTACATGTAAATTGAAGTATATGTGTTAAAGGAGAATTTGGTTTAATTTTATGAAACTCGAAAAACACACACACATATACGTACAATAAGAAACCCGTCATAATGCAGCCAAAACTGAAAATCCGACTATTGAGAGATGATTATGTTAAACGTTTTATTACTTCCTAACAGAACACGCGTATTACATGAGATTATGGGATAATTAAAACTTCTACCATCTATATTAAAACTCTACATGCACATGAGTGTAAACACTATGAAAACAAATATACACTTATAAACACTCTACTAATAATTGTGTGTAATAAAGTTTTACACAGAAACACTCATACGTATAAGTATTATCTTTCTATACTATCGAAAATAATGTACAACTTCCAAAAAATGGTTAGGTACAAAAATCTATTAAACGGTTTCATAACCAACATAAATTTGTTGAAAATTCTTAACAAAAAAAGTGTGTATTTATTTCATTTAAAGTCTTTAATTAATTCTTTGAATATGGGAGCATACTGAGTTTGCCATTTTGTGTGTAACATGTCAAAATAATTATCTAACTCCCCATAAAGTATTCTGGGTATATTCTGGGTCCTTGTAATAATTTGAGATGATTTCTGTTCGTCTTTCCGTTTATCTGTTGAAAGCAGGATAGAGCTAGAGGCGGAAATCCTAGGGGAAATCTTAGAGGCCTTGACTCAAATATTTGCCTTATACAAGGTTTAATTGGTATTAAAAATGGTCAAAATCGGTTAATAAACAAAAAAGTCGATATTTTTCGGCAGATACATCTAAGCCTAGGCATGTACGATAACGAAATTGTGTGTAGATAGTTCGAGGATCTATATAAAGACGCCTATTTTTCCATCCACCTCCCATATAAGAAGAGACGAAATTTTGTACAAATAGTTCAAGGATTAATGTAAACTTGCAAACAAAAAATAGGCGTGGTTCGCCCACTTTACCACTTTCCTCAAGTATGAGATAAAATTTTAAATATTTGCAAATAGTGGGTGTATAGTTTCGGCCAAGCCTAATATAACATTCTCACTTCATTCATTTTCAAATATTTTGCGTTATTTGCATTATGAGAGTTTAATACGGTTTTTTTTTTAATTTATAGTTTTATATATTGAACTTACCTTTAACGGCGCTTAATTGGTTGCCAACCATTTGTTTCGCTATAAATGCCGCCATTTTTGCTTAGTGTTTTTATTTTGGTATTTGTTAGTTGTTTTTTTTGTTTGTTTATTTTAAAGAAGTTAAATTTATTTAACTTAAAGTTGATGGATTGCTGTTACTTCGTTGAATATTTATATGTTTAAAATTCTAGAATGAAAAAAGTAAACAAATAAATTAGTAGCTTTTACAAAAGTATTTAAATGAAAGCACAATTTTTAAATAAAAATATTCTAAAACATGTTTGAATAGAACATCATTTCGACATAGAAATATATAAAGAATTTAAAAGCACTGAGGTCATACGAATACAAATTATTTATATGGGAAGTTAATTGAAATTCCATTCAATACATTAGTAACTAAGTATATGTATTTTAAATATATTTCAATTTTGAAATCAATTACATATTCATCTGACAAAATATCACGTTGTTGAGAAGATATATTATATATTGTATTCTTTTTGGCTATTTCATTTGACAACACAACATTAAATACTTTAACTCATTCTTTTGGAATGAATTAGATTATACTCATAATGTAGTATTATAATATGCTCCATTTCAGGCTTCATTTGCATAAAATTTTAAAACATAATTCTATAAAAAGTTACCACCTATGAAGGATTTTATGTTCACCGTAATTAAAAATTAAATAATATCGTTTAGGATCTAAAACATTATTTAATATTAGAAAAAAATAAGTGTTTTTAATTAAATTTGAATTTTTAGTTATTAATTAGAAGAACTATTAATTAAAATTGTTTTAATTCCAACTTTTATGGCAAACATTCCATTGAATTTTAAGTTTATAAACTTTAATAGATTCCTAATAAGTAGTTGAAAATTTTGTGAATATATCAAAGTGACCTTTTTGATTTTTTTTCCTTTTTCTATTTTTTAAAACAAATTGTTCAATGCGCCATAACATATTTGTTTTTTATAGTCCCTTTAGCCAGTACTTAATATTTTTTTAAAGCACATTAATTTGTTATTATAATAATAAATGATTAAAGTCAAAAGGTCTTCTTAGAAAACAAACACTAGTCTTATCTGTTCATCTCTACAACTATTCATAATTCCATATTACACATTTATATAGAATTGTTGTTGATGCTGCCAGGAAAATTGTCTAATGTAAAAATGCCCAAAGCAAATATGAAAAAGTTGCACATACGAAAAATCACCAGAAAGAAATGAAAAATTTTCCTAAAATAAAAAAAAAATTAATTAATTTTTCCAAAAAGAAGGTGAGAAATATCTAAATCATTATGAAAGATCACCTATGTCTAAAGTTAATGCACTAAAGTGTTAAAGTTTTTTATAAACGAACCATTATTGCACTTGTAGGCATATAGATATATATAGATATATATATATATATATATGTGTCGGCATTTTCATGAATTCTATCATCGGAGAGTTATGTACAAGCAAAAACCATACCACAAAATTTCATTACAATTAGGTTTATCAAATTTTCCACCTTTTTCCTATTTGCAGGAATGGGGAAAATTGTTTTTGTATTCCCGGGAACTTGGTAATTCAAGACGAAATTAAATATACGTACAATAGGCAATGATTTTTCTTTTTTTCACCTTTATTCACATCTCTAACTCTTCAGTGAAGGCATTATTTTCAATTCTTCCCCTTTCCATTGATCAAAATTTCCACTTTGTACTAGTATTCGCAGCTAGTTTCCGCAGATTAATTATAATAGGTAACTCAAAAATATAATACTATTAGTAAGGAGCCGAAAACAAAACATAAATCGCAGGATTGAAGTCTAAAAAAAAGAAAAATATTTCTTTCTTTTTAATTCTAGATCCATTTTTTAAGCATTTTTTGGTAATTTAAGTATCTTTCCACTAAGTTTCTATCAGAACGTTCTTAGTTTCCTCAAATTTGAACTGGAATTAAGTGTGAATAATTGTGGTTTTTATAACTTCATTGATTTTGATGTATAAAGTATGTTAGTATCTTTAAAAACAGTAATCCCGGAGAAGATAATTTTCTTCCTTCCAGATAAGAAATAAATTTAAATAGTATAAATCGTAAATAAGACGATCTAACGATGTCCGCCCGCCTGTTGAAAGCAAGATAGAGCTCGCGGCGGACATCATAGGGGGACGAAATTTGGCTGAAGTATTTGTCTTAACAAGGTTTAATTGGTATTGAAAATAAGAAAAATAGGTTTATAAACATAAAAGTTATGGATAAAAATTTTAGGAAAACGAAATTTTGCACAAATAGTTGAAAAACCAATGTAAACTCGGAAACCGAAAATGGACGTGGTTGGCTCACTTTTCCGCCCACCTCTCATAAAAGGTAATACATCAATGAGATATTGCATAACTTGTCCAAGGACAGAAACAAAAAAAAAAATAGAAGTGGTCCACCATATTTACCACCCACTTTCCATGTATGGAAAACTGTTTAAAAACTGCAGATTGTTGTTTATTTTCATATGGAAATAGAATTTATTGCTGCTTGACTACTAATCTAATTTGAATTTTTGCAAAACACTAGTTAATAAAGGATTATCTGTAGACTAAAATTAAACTCGTTCAGTAAATAATTCAAATTATTATTATCCATTTTTAAATAAATTTTAATACAAAGCATTCCTCTACTGCTAATGTGAAAACATTTCTTACAAATATTAAATATTGTAGAATAAAATAGTTAAATACGTGCATTTTATATGGTCGAAATTATCAGAATGAAATTTTTTTCAAGTAAATAAGGCAAGTAAACGATAAATATACCCTTTTTAAAACAAATTTTACTTGGCAACCATAAACAAAATCGGTACCAAATAAGCAGTTAGAGAGTTATGCGTTAATTCTGATGTCTATAATGCAAACAGAAAAATCCTAAGTATACCGTTAAACTGAAAAATCATCCATTCGTCTGGATATTTGCCAATGTAAATATTTTGTGCAAAGTACAGGTCATACAAATACCAATAAACTTGTTATGGTCGGTTTATTATATCATCTAGGTCCCATACGAACGTGCTGTTGGAATATGGTTTTAACGCTTAAATATTAAGTATGATACCAATTTAGTGAAATTCATGTAAATAAGTTTTCTATAAGCATAAATCAGCTTGCCAAATTTTACGAAGTTCAGTCTAAAATTGACCATAGCTCCAATATACGGCACACTTTAGAAAATTACTTCATAAATATCATATAAATATTAGTATCGGGATGATATCAATATATGGCCCACTTCTGAAATTTTAATATATACATACATACATATCGGGATCATATTTGACTCAGAAAACTTTTTATAAATGTATAAATTACACTTTCAAATTCCTCAAGAATCGGTCCTTATTTAACGGCAGGTACCATAAAAACCCTATCCGAAAATCACTTTTTCGCATATACATAATGGTGTGGGATATGGCCAAGCTTTAGTGAATATAACCTTCATACTGGTTTCATTACGTTTTTACTCATAAAACATTTTTTGTTACGCATAATTTCTCTGAGTATGTCCAAAATTAAGGCACTTTCACTACATATACTGGAATAACTTGAAAACGGTTCACCATATGCAGTTAAAGAGAAAAAAAATCAGAAAATCCGCAACAATATTATCTTTAAGCCATTCCTAGATTGTTTTTAAATTTTCCCACTAGTTTAAGAGACATCGTTGAAGTTTTGAAAAAAAAAAACAAAAAATAACAATTTAAAAAAATTGTTCTTTAAAAATTCATAAAAAATAAAAATGCGACAAAAAACACAGTTTTAGTCTAAAAATAATATAAAAATATTTCGAAATCAGCTTTATTTCACTGCAATCGGTGCACAACTTCTGATTTTGTTCACAATTTACTGAGAAAACTAAATTGATAAAAATCGCGATTTATATAAAAAAAAAACATTTTTTAATGTGTATGTTGCAACAATATTGAACTTTTTTTGTGTTGACTAGAACTTTATAGCAATTTTTTACTATTCCATATCAGCTCGACTTTTCGCGATATACTGTTATGTCCAAAATGATAGCACTTCCACTACATATATTACACCGGGGAACAGCCATTTTGCGGCAATTCTGTAGTCAATTCTGTATTAGACTAGTGTGTTGAATACTAAAAAATTATTAGGTATGTCAAATTGGCTCCAGGTTTTGTGATAAAAACTATTAGCTATTTCACTGAAAACCCTAAATAAAATACCAATATGTATTGAAAAAATTTTTTACCACATATATAATAAAAACTTTTGGAGTTGTTAACACAAGGTTTTCGTAACGAACTCATATTTTTCCAGACAAAAAGCACTTACAATATACGGAATCTAGGATTCAACTGAACTATTAATTTAAGTGATTGCAATATATTGCAAAAACAAACAGTTATAAATATATATTTATAACTGTTTTGACAATTAAATGAATTTAGGAAAAACAGAGGTAAAAAAACTTTGTAAACTAAAAAGAAAACATTTTTCATTCAGGTGTTTTGAGCATAAAAAAATTTTTTTAAACGCTCAGCTAAAAAACTTTGTTTTGTTAAACATAAAAAATCGGTTAAATGAAAAAATGAACTCAATTCGTGACTTTTTCATTAAGGTCAATTAGCAGTCCACAGATAACAAAATTAGAGCGCAGGTCGTATAACTTTTTTGCGTAATTTTTTTACTATTAGGTCGAAAATTGTAAGTAGGTGCATATATATTCAGTCAACAAAAAAAAGGTCAATTTCGTTCCAACATACACATTAAAAAATGTTTGTTTTATGGAAATAGCGATTTTTTTCAATCAAGTTTTCTCAGTAAATTGTGAACAAAATCAAAAATTGTGCACCGATTGCAATGAATAAATGTTTTTAGACCAAAGCAGTGATTTTTGTCGCATTTTGATTTTTATGAATTTTTAAATTTTTTTTTAATTGTTATTTTTGTCAAAACTTCTACGATATCTCTGAAACTATATGACACATTTAAAAACAATTAAGCATGGCTTAAATATAATATTATTGCCGAGTTTCGGATTTTTTCTTAAATGAATATGGTGAACAGTTTCCAAGTTATTTCAATATATGTATTGAAAGTACCTTAATTTTGGACAATACGGTATATCTCAAAAAGTCGAGCATATAGAAAAAAACGGAGATTAGAAGATTTGAAATCAGCTACCTCAAATTAATAAAAATTTGCAATAAAGTTCCAGGCCGCACAATGACTGTTCCCCAGTACTATCAATTTTCAATTAATTTTCACTTTTCATGATTTCATCAATCTGAGTGCTGATTGCCAGTTGGAAGTACAATAGGAGTGCGGAGAATAAGGAGAGTGAAATACCGCTCTTTCCAAAGGAATATTTTATAATGAATACACCCAGAAAAAAGAATGGTTAGAAAACTAGAGGCCAAAAGGAAATAATTATATTGAAACTAAAATTATTTCAACCATAAAATTTTATAACAATCGAGTTTTGGTTAAAATAATTGTAATGAAATCAGTAATCCAAACTGTTATATAATAGAATATTGGTATTTGAAATTGTATGAGAATAATTTAAACTCTAACTATATTTTTACTTACACTAATGAATGTTTCTTTAGTTATCCACAAATTTTAAATATTTTTCTATTTTTAACATGAAAAATACTATTTATACAATAAAATATATTATAAATAACAAAAAAAAAAAGAAAAAGCTTGACATGCCTAATTTTAATATGTAGATATTATAAGAATATTACTATTATAACCGAATACATTTTTCTTAGTATTTGTGTTAATTATAAAATTCAGCAGTTCCAACCGAATTTTAAAGTAGTACGTGGGACTGACTAAATTCGATTGGCTAAAAATTCGGTTGCCACAACGAATCTATTTTCTCTGTATATAAAAGAAAGTATAAGCTTATTACTCCGTTAGAAAAATATCGAAATATCGCTCTACTACCATATAACCCATATAACTTTTAAGTATTTATTCCTTCTGTCCATGCGTTTGTGTGATAATTTGTTAAAAGCACAATAAGACCCTATTTGGCATATTTGTTACTCTTTGGTATTAAATGTAAAACAAACGCCTTTCACTATGCACTGAAATATATAAACTGGAAAGTTCTGTTGAAATTCTAAAAAAGTTTTTGAAAAATTTTATAATTTATCTTCCTTGGCTTAATATAGTGCCGAACATTTTGTCTATAATGTTGAAGTACTGTAGATTATTTTAACCTTCGATCTTCAGACTTTCTGAGACTACTTTGGCAAAAAATTTATAGAAAGTAATAAAACGAAAAGTTTAAGAACCAAGTTTTTGGAGGTTTTATTACACTTTTTGGCACATGTAACTATTTTACTCCATGATATACTACCGAAGCAATAAATTAATTTATTTTGAACTAAGAAAATGATAGCAATTATATTTGAAAAGCTGATTAAATGTCTTAAATTAAACTAAAATTGTTTGAAAAAAGTAACCAGAACTGAGATGTATATAAAGCATGCGAAAAGTTTAAAACGATTTCTAATAAAGTACAAAGTAAGGCAAAGTATGGTATTGTGACATATGAGGTAATGAAAAAAATTTTACTTCCTTGCGTAATTTTATTTTATTTATTGTTATTATTCGAGCTCAAGAAAATAAAATATATTGAAAAAGTTTTTCTAAGTAGTAATGTTCTGAAGAAGAGATACAAATAAATAGCATTTTTTAATATTTGAATAAAAAAATACATATTTTATTTAAATTTTAAAACATAATGCCTTTTAAGATTTTTACTTAATGAAAATTGATTATGGAATAGGAGTAATGTGGTAAAAATATATTGAGGTAAAATGGAGTATATAATTTAATAATTTTTCCACCCATTTTTTAAATTTTTTTTTTTGGTTTATTTGGTACATATTTTTTAAAATTTTGCTTTATTATTTTTTTTATTAGTTTTATTAGTTATTAGTTTTTTAGTTTTATTAGTTATTATTTGTTTGCATTATTTAAATAAATTTTTATATACGTGGGATCTTATAAATACAAAAATTATATACAAATATTTAATAAACATTAAATAACTTTTAACTTTCTATTTTAACTATGCACCATTTTAACCCAATGTTTCCGATTTTAACCAAAATTAATTGATTTGAAATCTATATTTTACTCTACTTAATAATTTATTAAATACATATGAAATGAATTCAATTCATCATTTCAAAGTGTTGGTAATTTATTAATAAAATTTATAAAAATGAACACAAACTTTTATAATAAAAAAAAAAAAAAAAATAAATAATAATAATACTGAAAAGAAAAATAATTCCTGCGCTTTAATAAAACTTTCTGTTTTATAACGAAATTACGTTAATAAACAAGGCAATGAGTTTAATAAATTTTGTATAAGGGTGCATATTTGTTTATATTGAAAAAAATAACTTTTAATTTCTATATATATATATATATATATATATATATATATATATATATATATTTACGAATATTATGCCTAACACTAACTAATACTATCACATAAACACATATAGGAATAAAAATAAATACAAAATGCTTTAAATCTAAAAACAATTATTTATAATTCTTTAAACGAAATAAAAAAAGAACATACACGATCTAAAAATAATAACGAAAAGTTATCATCACACATTATACAAAACCAAATAATTTTAAATATTTCCAAATAAAAAACCAAATTAAATTGTATATTAAATTATACATTTTACATTCATTCACTTGCATCAATAATTTATTGATTTCGTTTTATAAAAAGTAAATTAAATTTTAACAAAACTCACATAAATTCATTTTATTCGCTTTTTTATTTGATGTTATGTTTTATTACTATTTTTTATTTGTTGAAATTTTTGTTTAATTTATTTCTTTTCAACTAAAATATAAATAAAATATATATTATATATATTTGCAAATAAAATAAATGTAATTGAAGCACTAAATTGTAACACACAGAATAATTGTAACGTGCAAAGAGTAATAGTAGAGAACAGTGTAACGAAACGTAATCCTATAAGTTATGCAGCACTACTTAAACTGGTAATATTTGCTGCTGCTTCCACGCTGTCTAGTAGAATACTAACTGTGTCAGTATATGACTCTTGTGACCTTCTTTTTTCCCAATTTTTTTCTTCTTTCTGTTTTGGTTTGTATGTGTTTGTGAACTGTTTTTACACCAGCCAAAAAACTACATATATATATACATATATATTTAAACAAAAAAAAATTGACAACGTAAAGAGTGTAAAAGAAAAAAAACTTCTAAAGTTTACCAAAAATATAACAGCTACAACAAAAACAGAAAATAAACATAGAAACCGTAATATTGGAGAATTTCTCTCACCCTTATTTTAAATAACGGTTTTTACTCTATTAACAAATACAAATTGTAACAGTTCCTCTTCTTCTTTTCCCTTTTATGTAATTTTCTACTTATACTTGTGTTTATATTTTCTTTTATTTCTTTATGTTTTTATATCTCTCTGCTCTCTTTCTATTTTATTTACTGCTGTTGTTGTCATTTTCGTTTGAATGTTTGTGTACGTGTGTTTTTATATTTTTGTTGGTTTACTACCAAAATGAATGATTCCTATGGAAAATATTGTGTGTTTTCTAAACCAAATTGCTAAAGTATGCTAATCATAGAAATAAATAAAAATGCGGCAAGAGAATGATGTAGAAAGCTTTCTTTTGTTGGAGAACATTGTTTATATTTTAGTAAGAGTGCCAGTCATACTAAATGAATATGTTTGTGTCCTTATGTAAGGTTTTAGGCTGAGTGTGTTAGATATGCGGTAAATAATAGAGGTAGCCAACATAAACAAATAATAACCAAAGTAGGGAAAAGTTCAGATTAGGGTTCTTCTTCAGTTCTAGAAATTGTTTTTCACAATTTAAAAAACAAAATTAAATATTTTAATAAAACTTGTTTTCTTTACTTTTTATACCCAATATCAAAAATTTTGCAAGTATATTGGATTTTTCATTCCGTGTGTAACATATCGAAAAAAAAATCATTTAAGACCCCATAAATCCTGGCATGATTCTGGGTCGATTTAGCCGACTGTTTATTTATTTATTTTTTTTTTTTTTTTTGTTCAAATATTTATCTTATATAGGGTTTGCTTGGTTGATATTGAAAATTGGTGAAGTTGATTAATAAACGAGAAAGTTATGAGCCAATTACTAATACCACAAGGTGGCCGTTGTAAGTAAGTTCAGTTCATATTTTTCGGCAGATGTCTCTTAAACAAAAACATATAAGATAATGAAATTTCGTACAGATAGTTCGAGGATCGATATAATGTTGAAACCAAAAAATGGGCGTGATCCCCCAATTTAATTTAAGAAAATAGTATTTGCTAATTTATTTTGCTATGTACACACATATTTATATAAAAATATATGGTAACAATTAGGAAAGTATTGATTTAGTATATCAATTGATATTTTCTGGAAGTCATACAAATAATTGTTTTTAATATTGGTAATTGAAATATGTACAAAGCAAAAAATATGGAAAAAAGGTTCAATTAATGAGTTCTTCTAAGTAGTTAACATAAAATACATAAATAGTACATACATTAATAAGAAGCCTGTATTTTTATGCATAAATCTCAATAAAAAAGAAATAAAATATCTATATATACAATATGCACAAGTTTTAATTGTCACATTTCTCTACTTCATTAATTACAAACAGAATTTAGCTTAAAAAAAAACCTAAATAAATGTCTTATTGCCATAAATGTTACTGTTGTTGTTTAATTTTTAGCAATAGCAAAAAAAGACTTATACATTGCTCATAAACACACAAGTGCATGTAAATATGTCCATACAAATGTTATAAATATTGACATATCTTTCATTCAATCTAATTAGAAACATTTTTTATACCGTTATCGTGTACAAATTCAATTCAATTAATTCATTCGAGTTAATTCCTGAATAATATTTTTATTTTTATATTTAAATTTTGTGTTCTTCGCACACTTTTTAAAGTTAAAGGTGCAAACAGGAAAATAAAAATCGCTTTAAAAATTTGGTTAAATTCTTGAAAAAAAAAATGTTCCGAACGATTTAAGAAATGAGCGTTCTTCTTAGTCTGATAATAACCCTCTCTGTATATGTAACGAATTGTTTGATTATGCTGCAAAGACACATTGCACAGTGGTTATTTCAATTTTTTTATTATAAATGTAACAAAAATATATATATGCTTCATGTCTTTATATAAAAATTATTATATTCATTGCTATCGTAAATTGCACTTGTTTAGTTAAATAGGAATTCACTTGAAATTTAACATAGTAAAGAGTGTACGTAAGGACGAGTAGATTATCACACTATTTTTATATTTTTCAATATACCCCCAAAATCAGGAGTTATTAAAAAAAATCGGACTTCGAGGGTTTACAACTTTTTATCTGGAACACATGTTTCTAATTTACGTTTTTTTAAGGCATAAGAATGGATTTTACCTTTTTTAAAAAGTATATACACATTTGTATTCATAGCAAACCTGTGCAAGATATTAAGGACACAAACTCAATTTTTTATTCTTACTTTTGTAGCCTTTCAGTAAGTTTTGATCCACACTTTATCAGAATTTTTTTTTATTATTTTTGCCTTACGATACACATGTCCCACGATACAACGTATATATGTAATGTTTCAAGTGGTTATCATACACTCTCATTCTTAATGTGGTGGCGTAAGGTCGTTTTGTAAAGTCTATTATTCGACAGCTTGCTAAAATTTAATTTTGTCTACAGAAAGATTATAAGAACGATAATTATTCAATAACATTCTATTGGTTTAACGACCAATTTTAAGTTTATACAAAAAGAAAACAAATCAAGTTTATTATTGTTAAAAATTAAAAACGAGGTCTCCGGTGGAATTTAAAAAGTGGATAAAGAAAGTGTTACGTATTTGTAATACTGCTATTTTTGGCCCCTCTATTTTTAACACAACCATTAGAATAGCAGTAGTCATAACAATTATTGAACAAGAGGTTATGGATCCGCCCAGTATTGATTATTTTGAGTCTGATGAAGATTACGGGCTTGAAATGATGTGTAAGCTACGGTAAAATTTGCCTCGTCAAATTCTCAGCAAAAAAGGAACTGAAAATGAGACAAATGGGTCATGATTTTAACATTTCTTTGTCATTTGTTTCTGTTCATGTATTTATAAAATGTTTTAATAAAATTTCTGCTTTAGACTTATTGAAAGATAATAAAAATATTTTAAAATATATGAATTTAGATTTGCATATAAATTAGTTACTTTTTTCCTGCTAAAAATACATTTTTTTCACTTCTTTGAAAGTAATTATTATTAAAAGTAATTATTAATAACAATCTTCTTTTTTTTGGAAGCACCTGATCGGTATTTTACTGGGTTTATTTTAGTAAATCGATTGTAGCTATTTGGTCCTTACGTAGAGTTTCAAAAGTTTTTTTTAAAGACGAATTAGTAAAAATATGGTGAGATTTATGAAATACATAAAATTAGTTTATTCACTTTAAAAATAAAAAAACATATATACATAAGATTTACAAGAAAATACAAGGGTCAAAAATACTTGGGAAAATCTCTTACAATTGGTTACTTGCTGTTAATGTTAATTTGAGCTCAAATCAATATCAAATTTGACAGACGTGGCAGAAAGGTCTCAAAGCTAATTATGCCTTCAGAAACTCGGTAGGAAAAACTGGGGATTACGACAAAATGTTGTGCACTGGTTATTAACATCGTTTGTAGAGGTAATTTGAAACTATAGGAAACTTTTTGCCCATGTATGCAGACGAGCTTCGCTGGGTGTTACAAGTGAATTCAAAAGAAAATAAATTCGGCAAAGAAGGGAATTTATTAAAAAAGACGACAACAGCTTCAATATTTAAAATACTCCTTAAAATTTGTTTAAAGTAAATTACTATCTCGTTTAAAACAAAAAAAACACAAAAACTAAAGTACTAAATTTTTCAATTATTTCATCTTATATTAAAAAGTTAAGAAAAATTATTATAAAATATTATTTTCTTTAAAACAGAAAAAAAATATTTTTTTTTATCGTCTTATACTACACCGTACAATAGCATTTCTCATAAATTAACCCACTAAAAATCAAATCATTAAAAAATAAATAAATATTTAATTTGCATTTTATATTGAAATATGTAAAAATATTATTTTAATTGAAAATAGAGAATGAATTGTCATATTTTAAAACTGAACAAATTAGGGATCTTGTTTATGGATTTTTATAGATGATGGCAGAGAGAGGGAGATGTAAGTAATATAAGGGCCAATCTGTCAAACTAGAGATTTAATTATAATTACTCATAAAGGAGTAATTATAATTGTAGGTATGAGAAAAAAAGAAAAACCATAACAAGATTAATGTTAGAATCTATAGGGTAGCTGGCTGTTGCTGCATAAAAAACACACTTTTGGGTTACTTTTAGGAAATGAAGTGTAAGTATTCTGTTGTTTTCAATACAATTACAATTTTTATTATACTTAAAAAATTTAAGAGTTGATTTCAGGTGCAAGTATAAATAGCTCAAGGATAAGAAAAGTATCCAGCCTTTCAGGTTGAGGTAAGTATAAATTATATGTTAAGGTAAGTATTAATTTTAGGTTAAAGTAAGTATAAGTTTTAGGTTAAGGTAACTATAAATTTAACGGTAAGTATTTTTAGATGAAGTGATCTTCGCGATGGACTGCTGACCAGTGACTTTTTCTTCAGGACAGCCATACTATAGTTAATTAGTAAGGATTTTAAATCATTAACATTTTTCCTTACAGTGTGTACTAAAAACCCTGCCAATTTATACAAATTACACTTAAAAAATAAATGTCTCATATTAATTATATTACTAATTAAAATAAAAATTATAATCGATAATTATAATTTAGTGTCAAAAAAGTTTGGACAAAAGCTAATAATTATACCCTATATGTTTCCGTATAATTAAGTTTCAAATATGAGAGTTTTGTACATTTCTAATATTTTATATATGCAGTTTTCTAACAAGAGAGTTATATAACCCCATTAGAGGTCTACGGACTATAAGGTCACAAGTATTGATGAAATATTCTTGAAGATAATTCCAGAACAGGACAAGTGGACAGAATCCATAAATCTGTATGAAGACTTCACAGATGGAAATTTATGACAGCCTTAATAGCAATTGAAATTGTAACTTAAGGAATCTCTATAGGGTTAGAATATAATGTGTTGCAGGTAGAGAAATCGGTAAAGTCACCAATTAGTTACTTTTTTAATTATTTGAGAAATGAAAATTGAGAAGAACCAACAGCGGGCGAGTCCAAATTAGACATAGCAGGAACGAAACTGGTGCTAAGTATGAGTAGGAAAATGCAGTAAAAACCAGAATCAGTATTTAGGACAACGGCACATTGAGCTACTGCAGGTTGTGAGAGAAAATTTGAATATATTATCTGAACATTATCATTATTAAGCAATGATATGTATAAATTGTGCTTGACGAAATTCCAGAGTATAGATTGGAAAATATTGGAAGCTTTATTAGTTGACAAAGGTTTAATACCCAACTGTAGAAGTAGAAGTCATATGTATAATACAATCAATGTTCATATTACTATTTTTCTGAACACAATCACTAAAAATCAGATTTGATAGAAATAGCGCTTAGAGTAACGTTCACCATAACACTTGCAATCTCAGAATTCCCTCTTCATATCGTTTCAAAGCCATTCTTACATGAGTAAAATGGCACTGATGCCTTACGCACAATTTTTTCGGCAATCAATTTTAATGTAAAATTAAAATCTGAGTTAGACAATATTTATTTGCTGTAAACGATTATCATAAAAACGACCTACAGAATATAAAAACGTTCGTAAAATTTTTGACAAATTAAGTCTTCTTTCTAAATCACAAGAAGGTCACAGTAGAAATAAACTGCCGGCAAAAAACTGTCGAACAAAAGTGAGTTGAAAAAAATGTGCATGGAAATTATTCGAAAGTAATTTAAACAACTGAGTGTTTTGATAAATATTTTTTCAATGCACTTTATTTCGATATCATGGGAGAGACAGTAAATATTGTATTATCATATATATACAGGTAGTTATTAAAAAAGTAGAAAAATGTAAATTTGAGTAAAATTTCGAGAAATTACTAAATTATTATTATTATTATTATTATTATTATTATTATTATTACTATATTTATTATTATTATTATCTTTTTTTTTTCTAAAATACCATTTGGCAGAAAAATATTTGTCAACATCATAAAAATATTCTCTATTTACCTTAAAATAAAAAATAAAATATAAAAAATAGAATGATTATTTAAACGCTAAATAAAATTAAATTCTGAATACCTAAATTCTCCACTTTAGAGATATGTTGCGAAAATTAAAAATTAGCTGCGGAATAGAACCCCATAGAAAAAGTAAGGCAGCAGAATTGTTTATATATTCAAAACAAGATCTACTTAGAATAATGAGATTAAAGTTAAAAAATGAATTTCTAGCAAAAAAATACTTGAAGCCAAAATGTTTTTTTTTTTTCTTTTTTTTGCAAAAAATATTTTCTACTATTTAGTATACATTATAAAAATCATACCACTGTGCAAATCCAAAAATTTTTTTTCGGAACCAGAGAACAAGAATCTCTAATCCAGAGAATATTTATGCTTGTTTTTCCTAAATAGCAAGAACCATGAAATATGTGTTCAGTATTTGCTTCGTTATTTTCTAAAGAAAACTCTGTTCATGTGGGTGTTTATCTGCCTATTTGTCGGCTGATTTGTTTGCTTTTCTCTTTTCTCTTTTCTTTCTCTTTTTTCTTGTTTATTTTTCTTGTTAGTTTTATTTAAATTCCTCTAGCTTTGTGAATGAATATTTGCTTGTATTTGTAGTATGTTTCCTGTTTATGGTTCAATACATTGGGGAACAATTTTCGACAATATTTTTTGGGCTTTTGGTATGCTGTTGTGGTATTGTTTTTCATATTGTTGTTTTTGGTACTATTGTTTACTTGTGAAGTAGTGTTTTGCAAGTGTTGCCATTTTAAGTAGTCACTGGCGCTTCTGCCCTCAAGTGGGGCAGCCTGTCAATGATGCTTAAACAAACAAATATGAAGCATAAGGATATAAATTTATACATATAATATCAACCCTACGATACATACTCGGGTATCTTTTTTGACTTTAAAATGCACGTACTTTTTGTCTTGTAATTAAGATATAGTCTCGAAACTTCAGATAGCCAATTTTGTTAACTTGGTCTATATATAACATAACTTTAAAGTTGGCACCTACGGTAGTCAATACCCAAGGTACACCGGTAGCCCCATATAATTTGCATATGTTTTGCACTACAATTAATCTTTCTATGCGGTATATATTATTTTTATTACTTTCTGATTCATTTAAAGTTAAAATTTAAAATTTGTTTTGTTTAAACCTGTCCATGTTATTATATAAAATCTGGTTCTGTTGGGATTTCAAGGAAAACCAGTTTCATTATTAAGCTAATTATGAACTTTCTAGATTATTTAGGAGCTTCAGAAAGAGGAATAAAATATAATATATAACAATTTATAAATGTTTCTCATTATCACTTTCTTGTACCAGTCTTTATGATTATAACAATGATTTTTACATCCTTAAATATTCGGCTGCGGTTTTCTATAAACTTTTTTCCATTTTTTTTTTCTTTTTTTTTTTTTGTCATGTAAAGATATCCAACTGTAAAATATTATACAAAGACTCAAACTGCAGATATTCGTGTCAGGTCATGTAAGGTTTCAATATTGTACTCCAAACTTGACAGGACACTGTGCCATCACTTGCAACATTATTTAGCATTATAACAAAGTTATAGCTGGGGTTGAACGATTTTCGGAGAGGATCTTATATGGAAACTGTGCTCAATTGTGGATCCAGTCACTGACAACATGCTTTAGGATTGTAAGAACGTTATAGTCAGTTTTGAACGATTTTTGAAGAGTTTCTTATGTGAAGCCTCTTCTCTATTGTGGATCAAGTCTTGTTGCAAAGTTTAAGATTACACTTTATACTTTTTAGAATCTTACGTGTGCATAAAACTAATACTAATTTATGCACTTTATAATGATTTTTGGAATTAGGCCTTATATTGTAACTATGGAGCGAACATCCGAAAAATTGTTTTATAAAATTGAATGCTGTTTTTAATGGATATTAAATTTCTATATGTACTGGATTACGTAATATTCCAATAATTTATGAGTACCGAAATCCCATTCTAGGGGAAAATTTTTATGGGGGCTAGTTTATAATAAGTAAGCATTCCCAATTAGTTTGAACAGACTTCGTTCCTGCATCGCATAATCATATAATTTTTGGGTATGTACCGTAGACTTAAATTAATACCACACTATTTAAGTTTTTGCCTGAATTGAATGTTAAGAAATAAGGTTGAGGTGATCTAAAACTTAAAAAAAAAAAAATATTTAGTTGGTGAGATTAATTTTCTATCTATATTTGAAGAGAGTTTCTTAATGCTTATGAACAGATATGTAATTTGAACTGAATTCAGTTGAAAACACATAATATAAAAACACATATAAGTATTTGAGCAAAATGTTAATATTTTTTGGGTGGATCACAATTTTCCAGGAAAAATTAAGGAGTTCTAAAAATAGTAATAAATGCTGTTCTTTCTTATTTATTCCTTTTTATTGAATATAAAGAATAATTCGTCTTTATCACTAAATACATAATTACCATACTACCCTCTATATATACTATTCATGTAAACGTCATACATAGTTTGTTTGTATTATTTGTCCTAAACCCAAAATTCAGACCCTTTTATTTGTATTAAAAACAAATGTCTACATTTATCACTATTTGCTCATATTTATTAGTATGTCTGTTTTTCTCTTAAACAAGAAAAGTTTAAGTTTTCTTGGTGCAATGTTTTATTTTCCATTTTATATTTGTTCTGGTTCTCGTTGTTGGGGTTTTTTTGGTTTGGTTTAACTTTATGTTTTTGATTTGATTTTTGCATATTTTGAATTTCCGTCTTTTACTTAGTGTAAAAGTATTTTGTGTAAACTTTGGAGAACCACTGAGGAAAAGTCATCCCTAAAATTTTCATTTACAAACGTATTATAGTTTATATTTTCTAACAAATCCTAGGTTTGATGTTCGCTTTAAAAAAATGTATTTCTAACGGCTAACCTCCACCTCCTACTAGAAAACTATTTTGTGTATCTAAGGGTTTCTTTTATATAGCTAGATTTTTATTTTTAGTATATTTGTATTTCTTGGATACGGTATAAATAATCCAAAACATTAAGATACACAAATGTTTATATGTATGTGTGTGTGTACTATTTAAGATTTGTTTACATACACATATTCTCTGTGATATTGGCGCCAAATGTCTAGACAAAATGTCGCTTTTTGAAGAACAACAACAAAAATTGTATACATTTTTATTTCGGTTCCTGATGTTTTTTATTATTATTTTTTAGTAGAAATGGCATAACAACAAAAATCGTTATATTTGTGTTTATATTTCAATATAGTTGTTTTATTTTATTTTAACATTGCTCATCTCTTGACGCCACTGTGGGAAGTGTAATGTTCAAAGTTCAAAGTACTTGAACTAGCAACAGCAACCTACTTATTGGTTTTTTTTACTTATATACAAATATACTATATGCGCTTTATTTTACTTTTGCTATATCACCATATACTCTTTTATAGAATGGAAACATAAATTATATATTTCTTATGATTTTTTCACTACCTTAACCAATGCTGCATACTTGATGAAGTTGAGCTATTTACATTTAATAAATTTTTCTTCATAAAATTTTAATCTAAATGTTGCAAATATCAATTTAAAATTCCAGCTGAATGTTGATGTAATTTACCAAAGGACTGCGTATTCAGTTTTTTATTTCATGTTTGTTTATTCTTTTAAAATATTTTCAAATTTCAAAAATAATATTTTATTTATTAATTATGTCAAAATCGTTTAATTGATAAACAGTAACGATATGTATATTAAGTGCCAAAAAATGTTGCAAATGTACCCTCACAAAAGTTATAGATAGATATGTTTTAAGCTAACCCCCAAAATATTTCAGTTTAATTATTTCGTTTACATAACCTGAATCATTATTTAAAACACCTTCAAACACTGTACACACTTTTTATTAAAATAAATACAACATATGATAGACAAATGACGTTTAATACATAATGAGTAAAAAATTTTTTAAAATTATTTTTCATTCTCGCGCAATGCGCGGCAAAATTATAAGGTCAATTTTATTTGCTCCGTGTATTAAAAAGTTCAAAGGGCTAAAATACTTACCACTGAAAGGTGTGCCTAAATGCATGGTTTGATATCAATTATTTGACATTTGAACTTTTTATAGGTAAAAACGCTGAAAATAGGCACTTTTCAAAGAGTCAAAATTATAAGGTTAATCCATTTTTTCCCATTAAAATCACATTTTCGGCAAGTTATTCCTTGACCATTTTAATTAATTAATTTATAAAAGTGATGTGGAAGTGAATTATTTTAATTCCAGAAGTGTATCCAGTAATTTATCCCCACCAATTCCAAAATTTTGCACTTTTGTCTATCTCACTGAATTATATGTCATTTCAGGATAAAAGTGCACAATTGATCTTAACATTATCTATATGGAATTTAATTTAACATTGAGAATTGGAAAACGTCCAGACTGTTGCATATCAGGCTCTCCAGGTTTAAAAAATCATGCCTCAGTTGGTCTACCACCAATGATTTTTACTTATTTCTGACAGAAAAATTAGATGTTTTAGCGTTTTTACATCCAGATGTGGCAAAAAGTGCTTACAAACTATAGCTGGTATTCAATATTATTAATTTTATTGAAAGACGATACCTTAGACGACTAACTCGAAAATGTCATGCCAGATAAGTAGTACCGGGTAACAATTTCAAGAATTCTTCATAAGAAAATGCTTAAATTACCATCAAGAATTTTTTTCTTTGGGAGAGAAAACAACAATTTTCGAACGCCCGACGAACCTCAACAACTCTGATTTCGATAAAATTTGATATGCAAGCTTACTATGTCAATAAAAAAAATGCATTTTTAAAAAGATAAAATTTTGTGGAAATTCCCTAAATGTTTGGGATATGTTTGTCATAATTTGAACCCACTTTTAAAATTTCCTTTAACTAAAATCGATAGTCGGGCATAGCACCAAATAGCTACCAACTCCTTTCTTACCAATTTTTTCTGCAAAAAGAGGGTGGAAATTATTAGTAGTAGATATACTTAGACCTGTTTTGAGGACTCTAAAGTGCCTGCTATGCAGCAATCTGAACCCTTTCCCATTTTCAGTGTTAATTTAATTTTACTTATACTATTTTTGGATTAATTTTGCACTTTTATCCTGGAAAACGACCGTAGGATTCAGTGGGATAAGTAAAAGTGGAAATTTTTAAAACTGGGCGGGATGAATTTTTAGGAACACATCCGGAATTAAAGTAAAACAAATAAGTTCCTAATCACTTATATAAATTAATAAATAAAAATGGTCAATTTTAGGAGAAAACTTACCTGACTTTATAATTTTGACTCATTAGAAAGTGCACACTTTAAGCGTTTATGTCTATAAAAAGATAAAATGTCAAATAAATGATACCAAACTGTGCACTTAGGAGCACCTTTTACTAATAAGTGTTTTAGTTAGCAATACCAAATATAACCGTTGAACTTTTTTGTACAGAAAAAAGTGAACTTATAATTTTACTGCTCACCTTATGTTTTCATTTAACCCTTTAGTTGGTTAAGTTAGTTTTTTTTTTTTTTTTGTCAAATAAATAGTTACTTAAGAAAATATATGTCATTAAAAGCCTACGTTTATCATAAAACTATAAATTTGTGTAAAATAATGACTAAATTAAAAATGCGAAAATCTATAACAATCCATCTGGGAGGGTTTTCAGGATTCGTGGTAAATATGATAAAAATCTTAAACAAATTTTAGAGGAAAAACTCTGGTATTCAATAATACAATATGTTTCGATAAAACAAAATAAGTTAGTCACTGAGTCCACTAATTTCAGAAAAATTTAGTCAGTAATAAATTATTTAAAAATTGAAGAACTCACCCGGGTGGGCTTCGGTAGTACGAAGGTTAAATTTTTTACAATTTGAAGTTAATTTTATTTTAGCGAAAATTTTGATAATGATATTGAAAGAAATACTTATTATTAAAGGTGGCCGAGCTCATAAGCTGCAATTTTAAATATTATTTAATAATTGGCACTTTTCACCTAGCCCCAGCAAATTTTTCCAGGAAAAGATTTTATATCCAAAACTATCTTAAAAATTCAAATCAAAGAAAATCAAAGAAATTTGTTTTATTGATTATGTCCATATTAGGCTCCCTCCTGTAGATTACAAAGATTACACTACCAAAATAATAACATATATTGTAACTACTTTAGTAGTCACAATTTTATGAAAAATTTTATAATTCTTGCCGAGTTTATGTAAATTTACATAAAAATAGTCAGTAGTAGGATCAGCTTATTTAAGAACCGAAGTACCTATCTTGCTATAGTTTGCTCTTAGGGAACAAAGTACTTATTACCAGATACTATCGAGAGCTAACTATGGGTAGTTAATCTTAGTTAGCCTATAGGGAGCCGAAGTGTTTATCTTACAGGATTATGTGTGGAAGCCGAAATCTGTAGTTAGCCCACCGAGAGTCGAAACAGTTGTCTCGCCGGATTTTATTTAGTATTTATAGTAGCCCATAAAATCATAGTTAAAGGATTGAGAGCCGAAACATTTATCTCATCAGATTGTCTTTTGTGGTCGAACCCTGTATTTAGCCGATCGAGAGCATTAGCGTTTATATCATCAGATTGTATTTTGTGATAGAACCCTGTATTTAGCCGAAGCATTTATCTTACTGGAGTATTTATAATATTTTATAGTTTGCCGATTGAGAACTGAAAAATGTATGTATTCCAACGGATTACATCAAAATAGTTAGTCTATCGAAAGTACTAATCCACAGCAGCAGTATTTATCTCGTCGAATTTCATTTGCTAGCTATCATGAGAGACAAAGAAATAATCTCGTCGGATTTTTCGTTAATTGTATATCGTAGGTATGTACCTTATTGTTGCTGTTAATGTTAAGAAGGAACAAGGAAGCTCTGTTGAAAAATGAAAGCAAACGGACCTTTGTAGAGTCTGAACATAGTTCCCATATAAGATCAACTTCTGAAAATAACTTCAATGCACATATAGTTCATATTAATGTCATTATTAGAAAAAATTTTGCATAAATACATTTTACAACCAAAGTATGTTATATTAACCAAGTATTTAACAAGGCTCTGTTAAAATGTACCAATATAAAAAACTAACCTCGATCGTTCTTCGTATATATGTATATATGTCTGCATGTACTGTGTAATAGCTTTTTTACACAATATTAAATACAAAGTACCTTACAAAATCCCATAATGTTTGATTCTAATAACATTGTATGAACTAGAAATTACGACTGTAATATCAAGACACTTCAAGGCATAAACTTACATATTTCTGGCTAGCTGCCCATAGTACAGTTAGGCCGTCCGTAAAAAATTTTTATAAATATATATCTCCTAAACTTCTGATCTGATTGAAAAGAACTATATGCAAAAGTTGTGGAGGAGTATCCAAGAGTTTAGAAAACTATTTAGAAGTCAACCTGTCACAATGCAAGATTTGATACAGGGTGTCAACATTGAATACCTCAATCGTGAAAGACCAATTTATCTTTTAGAGCTTTGATGATTATGTCTACGATTATGGTTCAGTGGAAAAAGAGATGCAATAATGATCGCAACACCCAGCGAGAACCTCTAAACTACCATATTTCATATATCTCTGGTACAGTCGTGACAAATATCACTATTGGTCATAGAAAGTTTGGCCAGTGCAGGAAGAGCTAAAAGTTGGTACAAAAATGTTATAAAAGTGCCTTTAATTAGCATCATACTTCCATTATTTCATATTAAACTCGTTAATTAAACAGTTTGTGAAGGCGCTTGACAAAAGTGGTGGATGTTTCAATTTTCTTCTACGCAAGTTTCCAGAATTAAGTAAAATCAATTACTGAAGTCGAATCCAAAGCTTGGAATTTATTATTATTATTATTATTATTATTTTTTTTTGATATGAGTAATTTCCTAGGCAAAAATAAATCCCACGACCATGTCAAATACAAGCTGTTGAGCTTTCAGGAGCTAGAACATGTGATTAAAAATCCATTCCTGCATGCGCACTTAAACCAATTACGACAAAATCTGGGTGATTTATTGAGGAGCAGTGTGAAGGATTTCATAAGGATCTTCAGAACAGCGTCATCAAGAAATGTTGGACTCAGATATGTTGGCAGACTACTGGTGGAGTTTCTAACGATATCTACCTAAGGTTGTTCATTCAAGTAAATCTTATAAAAGACAATTTGGTAATGTTCGAAAGAAAGTTTTTTGACATATGCATTAATTTTTTGTCAAAGTAAAGCTGTATATTTCAAAAAGTAAAGCTGTCTCTCAGTAATTTTTTCATAGTCAGGGCCAATGTTGCCAGTTTAGCCTTTTAAATTCTAAATCTAGTATTTTTATTTTGCTTTTAGCATCAACATTTTCGTTTTAGCTTTTAGCTTTTTTCTAGCCTTTTCTCATTTTTAATATAATCTTAAAATGTATAAAATTTTAGTATTTCAATAACGAAGAAAATAGTTTCTTATTTGCTGCTACTATTAAATTTATTTTACAGATTCATGCAATTAATTATTTGTATCTTTTTATTCGCACAAAAAACTTAGATTATTTATATTTAGCAAAGATTTTCGCCTGCAGCGCTTCATTTTCCAAATCAACAATAACTTCATTAATTTTATTGACTTACTAATTCCATTATTGTAATTATTTTTTAATATACTTCATTAACCATAAAAATCTCATAAAAATGAAAAATCATCTAAAAATTTGGGAATGCATAATAAAAAGGATATACAGTTCTAAAATAATGACAAATCACTTAAAAGAATGGGGTAATTTTTCATATGTAAATTTTTTTAACCATTTTATTTTCATTTTGAAAATTTGAAAATCCTTTTTTCTGGCTTTTTTCTGGCTTTTTTCTGGCTTTATTTTTTACGACATTTAGCCCATCTTTCTTAGCCTTTTTTAAAGTACAATATAGCCTCTGTTTTTCTCATATCCTGGCAACACTAGTCAGGGCCATAAAAAATACCCAATAACAGAAAAAATATAAAGAAAACAAGAATTGTGTTGACTAGTGTAATATATAATGACCTTAAGATGAGAATCTTTCTAAATTTGTCTCCGTAAGATTGTAAAACAAGTAATTTTAAAAATTATTTTTTCTTCCAATCATCTGCAATGAATTTTAACTAGTTTTCTTAGGTATTCTGAGTATTACAATAAACCTAGACATAAAAATTTAATTTTGAAATAAGTAGAATGCTGCACTTTTATATTTATAGACCTTAGATTGTTCAATTTAAATATTAAGAAAACAAAATATTTTGTTTCTACTTTAACAAAAAAAAAATAAATAAATAAATAAAAAAATAATAAAAATAAAAAATATATAAAAAAATAGCAAACGAAACATGCTACACAACAAAAATAAAATCAATAACTAATAAAAAGTTTCCTCAAAATCATGTTTTATAAACCAGCAAGTTATACATATGCAAAATGCTAAAAATTATATATTTTTGAAGGCAAAACAACCAAAATAAACTATAATTTGTACCCGAAACACGTACATTTAACATGTTTTAGTTTCATTCATACATTTTTGACATGTATAAACTATTATTGCCAATGTTGTTTCTATTTTCCCCCAACACATTGAAACAACTTGAACGACACAAAAGTATGTGTTTTTTGTATAACGAAGACTAACTGTATTGAGTGTTGTTGTAGTAATATTGTACCATAATGCATTTTAAACATATACTGTATATATGTATTTTTGTTGTTATTTATGTATCTGTGTATGTTTTGTGTAATATTTAGTATTTTCGTGTTCATGTAACACATTTGGTCTTTTTTTTTAATAGCCTAGGAATTCGGGGGTGCGTATAAATATTTTCACAGCATAACTGTGCTTATATTTATTTCCCCCCTCCTCTTCCTCATAATCATACTATTAATAACTTGCTTAAAATATGTCGTAGACTATAATTATTTATGTTACGGTAACCACCCTCTCTAATTGCATTGGTATATGTATATTTGTGGGAGGTTTCTTCCCAAGGGTTTCACTTGTATCAGAGTTTAACAATTTTTTTTTACATATAATAATATAATGAATGGTATTTTTGAAAATCAAGTTAAAAAATCTTTGGCACATATTTACCCACATTTTTATTTACATAGTAATTAGATCATTAGAATTCTTTTCTTAAATGTTAAACAAGTCAATGTATAAACTGATTTTCGTGAAGTTTATTGTGAAAGTATATTCAACGCAAAGTTTCATATATATACAAAAATAAAATAAATTAATATCAAATAGTGTTTTATGACAGCATAAACAATATGACTTAGGTACCTGTGTTACACTGTTTTTTGTCGCTTGTAAGCAAATTGATCTAACTGTAACTGTCTTTTGAGTTTTTCATACACTGGATTATACATTTGGAACTTTACCCAAATTAATTAAAAAATTTACCCATTATTAATTACAAATTAGAAAATTCGAAAGAAAATACTTTTTTAGAGGGCTTTTCGATATTTTGGAGATATCTCGCCCACTAATAGATCGATCCTAAAAATAAAAAAAGTTTACAGCGTAAATTATTTGTAATAACACTATAAAATTAAATTAAATTTAATTTCACACACGTATCACTATACAAAAATATATTTTATAGAAATTAAATAAATAAATAAACAAACCCTAAAGGCCTAACAAAAACAATTTGTACTTTTTTACAAGAATTTTATATTCATATTAAATTTTATTGTGCACTTTTTGATTTTTTTTTTCTTTTTTAGAAATATGTATGAGCAATTTCAAAAAATTTCAAAATTTTGATTGAAAATATTTTTTAAATATTTTCTTCCTTTGACACGAACATCGATTTGTGGTTTTATAAACCAATATTTATGCATCCAAAGTTTGTTCAGTTGTGGAGGTTTAAAGTTGAAACTTTAAATCTTACAAACAGAGGTTCTAATTTATTGAAACTAAAACATCGCAATTTCATGGAACATCTAAATTCATATTAGCACATGTCAAAATTTGTACTAAGTCTTTTTCGAAAATGTTGTAATTTTTTCACAATTTTGTAAATAACAAAAAAATGTTTATTGGTTAAAAATCTCTAAAAAAAAAGTGGGTAATAATAGATATATTTTGGGATATTTTACTAAAAAATCAAAAAATCAAACTGATTTGAAAAATATAGTCATTTAAACCTTACTATACATGATAAAATTACCTATAAAAAGCGCAATTTTAATTTTTTTTAAGTTAATTTTCGCAAAGTTTTAAAAATGTATCATATTTAGTGATAAGATTTACATGGAAAATAGTTTTTATTATTTTAAAGTTTTTATTCCATATAATTATATGTCCTCAGAATATTTTGACGCCCCCTAAAGTATGTTTGATTAAAAAGTTCTATTTACGTGATATTTTGGGCAATTTGTATAAAAGCAGTATTTGTCAGTATCGAAAAATACACATTTTACAAACATTTGCTCCAATTATATGAAAGTTTTTGATGATGGTATCCCATGCTTGTTTCCTGATATCAACGATATATACCTCAAACTATAGATAATCATTCATCTTTAAAACTATATTCTCTAAATTTAGTTTCACTAAAGCACGGTGTAAAAAAGCTGCAAAATTTAAAAAATCCTTTATTTGTTATACAACATACAGATTTTCAATTTCAACTGGTTAATAGTTTGGATTTAAAAGATGTATATTGTAAAAGATTGAAATAAATCAAAAATCTTCAAAAGTTTCAACTATTTTTTAGGTTTAAATGGCTGTATTTCTTTGAGATTTTAGGTGAATGATATACAATTTTGGATTTCTTAGTTATTTTGTTAGGTTTACCAAAATGCATCAACAGTTTTTTTGTTTTTAAAACAAACTTTAGAAATACAAGATACATAAAGTCGCCTTCAAAGAATTTATAAAAATTTTTGAAATTTCTCATATATATATGGGCCATTATCAAAAATTGTTTATTGATGTTTACTCGTTCTTAATTAAATTTCTGTTTTGCTGTTTTTCGGATCCAGTTTAATACTTTAGTTAAAATGATTCACGAATTCATCATTTCATTATTATTATAATTATTATTACTTTTTTTGTTTTCGTCAGTATGTTGTTTCTTTTTAATTTTCTTTTCTGCTTAATTTTCTTCGTGCTGTTTTTACTTTCATTAGTAGTTTTTACGTTACTTTATTCATATGTTTTATTTTACTTTGTTCACATGCATTTTTAAATTTATATTTTATTAGTCATTACTACTATTACTACTACTATTATTATAATTATTATTATTACTTTTTTATTATTTAAGTTGACTTCTTTATGTTTTAATCAATATTAAGGGTCCTCATGAAAACGCGCAAAAATTTAAATTTGTTTTTGTCTTCAAATTTTAATTATCTTTTGTAATTGTACCTTACAGCACCACAGGTGGTTGGGGTATTGTTATGCGTTTGTAAACAGAAATAATTTTACCCACCTTAAAATGTACCAATCGACTAAGAATCACTTTCTAATTCGATCTAACAATGTCCGTCCGTCCATCTGGCTAGCTGGACGGCTGGCTGACTGTCCATGTAAACTTTGCGGATAAAGTACAGGTTGTAATTTTGAAGATAATTCAATTTCGGACGTTTGACTTTTAAGATATAGTGACGAAGTCTATTGAAATTGGTTATGATCGGTCCACTATTTCACCTAGCTCCTATAAAAATGTCCTTCCGGAATAGGGATTTAACGGCTTGGCGCAAATGTCTGCTTGATAAATCACTTTATCAAGCATAAATCCTATAATAAAATTAGTATGAAGATAATATTTGACACAAATAACTTTAATATAATTAGATATCATAGTACCAAATTTTATGAGTATCGGCCCATAATTTACCATAGCTACTTCTGAAGTAGTGGTAACATACCCTAAAGTGCATGGTATCAATATACATATGTATGTTTTGTAGAAAAATGCAAACGCAGTAAGCCACAGATCCAATGTAAGACACCTCTTCCAGATTTTATGCATATACACAATGATGTAGAGTATCATATGGTCGGGTTTGACAGACTATATTTTTCACATTAATAATATATTGTTATTAACAACAATACCAGTAGTGCGATTCAGTAACTTTTAACGATTCGACAATCGCAAAACTTGTCAATAGCAATTGTTGTTTGCAGTAACGATTGTGTGATTCACTAAGTACTCTTGAACGATTGTATATAACTATTATTTCTCGAGGCAGCTCTCCACAAGGAAAGGCCGAAATAAAATTAAGGTTCAAAACTAAATAAAAAAGAAAACCAAATAAATTTGTTTAACAATTTTAAGACCGTGATTGATTAAATTATGTATTTGATATTGATTAAGATGTTTTCTTTTAAATGATGATGGTTTTCTTCTAAATGACCACTACTCCTAAAAGAAGATTCGGAAACGTAGAAGCACCATCTATAACGCACAGACTACAACCAAAAACAACAACTGAATTATTGGATTGACTTTTTGGCTAATTTTTGTCAATATATTAACAACACAAACATTTTTGTCTTTAAGTTGACGCAAACAAATATCGTTAAAAGTTTTAGAGAATAACTAAATCGACAATTTTGTTGTTTACTAATTTTAACGATTCGATTATCGCTAAAATAGGTTACTGAGTCGCACTACAGGGGTGCTACTCAAGTTTTGTGAATCTGATACCGGAATCATTAATTATGATGTTTTTAAGGTTTTATGTTCTCAGAATTTTTTTTTTTTATACGAGGGCTATTTCTGTTTTCAAAAGTTACATAAAACATCATCTTCGTCACAAAATTTTATTTTATAATTAAAAATTTTTATGAAATGATAACTTTCGAATTGGGTTACCTTAAAATTAAGGGTCTGATTTTGTTTATGTTGAAAATAACAAAACAATTCAAATTTATTGTTATTTTCAATACAAATTGTTGAAACAAATTTGTTCATTTTACAAAGTCAGGCCATAATATATTTTGAAATTCTAATCCACCCCTTAAAAATTAAGCTCCATAGGGACCCATCTTATATCACTTATTGGAGGAATCAAATCATGGACACTGTGAGCTCCAGAATGAATTTTGTGAAGGCATTACAAAAAAGGTTGTTTTGCTAAAAAAAGAACGCGGATACTGTGCACTGATTATGCAACATCAACATATCATATCATAACATATATCAACATATTGTGAGATCGAAAAATTCCTGAGTTTTAATTCCACCAGAATGTAGTCACTGTTGCGTAAATATCAGAGTGTCCAGAAAAGTTTTTCTCTTTCGTTTCGTATCGTTTAAAAAAGATGCACGTTGATTTTTTGCAAGAAAACAGGAAAAATTTGGCCTATGTTTTTAAAAATGTTCCTATGAGAATCCTGCAGATGACGAAATCATATCATATGAAACAAAGGATCAGTCAGAAGTATTCCTTCAAAATTAGCCCAACCCCGTAAAAGTTGCACCCATTTGATGCATGTACATTTGGAGTTAAAAAGTACTGTTATTTTTGAATGGTATGCAATTATTTGTTTGATAAAGGTCTTCTAAGAAGTAAGGAAAAAATCGGATCATCCATCACTACGATAATTCTTAGTTTTATGCATTCTTTGAAAAAAACCGTCAATATTATCAGCGCAATCATCGATTTTTAGGGTGTTTTGCCATATAAGCTCAATCTGTTATCCAATAACTTCATTGCATTACTTAATTACCACATACATTGCGTGGCCAAGATATTTCAAACCTTAGAAAATTGGTAATTGTAACAAAAAATACACATTTTTGAGGTACTTAAATGAAAGTGAAAAAACTTAGACATGGTTCAAACCTTCAGAGAAGGTATTGACCGTCATGAATAGTAGTAATAATAATGCTATTTTCAAAAAGAAAAATAAAAGGCATCGCTCGTATCTTGTTATATAATATGTATAATATTATAGCTGTTCTACTATTTCATCTCTAGCTTTTACTTTATTATTTAACTAATCGAAATTATTTTTACTTTTAATTTTTAATATATTTGAAAACTTATTTTCAAGATTAATTTTTATTACTTAATTAGGATATAAACATTCCCAGCTGATGTAAATAACTGTAGGAGTGTATATAACTAAATAAATAAAAAAATAAAACAATTATTTTTGTATAAATATAAAGTGACGCAATATCATTTCGTGCAGGGGACGCGAATGTTAAAGCGGTTTCAAGTTGAGTATATACAAAATTGTACACATCTGAAGTTTATATATAATTCTGGCAAAAATTACACGCAATATCATAACCCACTGAGTTATTGAAATAAAATTTATGATATTTTCAATGTTTGGTAGTATTATGGTAGCAAATTTTAGGGTTTCCGTGCAAATTATTTAAAATTTTCTTCATATTAAAAATTACGATTTTTAATAATTTTGCAAAAAAATGTAGTGCCCATCTATGTTATATACCCCTTTATTATATAAAAATATATTTTATTCGAGTTTTTTATAAAAAATGTTACTTAGCATTGCTATACTATTTTAATCCAAGTAAATATTTTTTGGTCCGTAAAATTTTTATCTTTGATGCGCCTCTACATTTCCGTTAAGTATTAAAAACGACTGCTAATTATGCCAATTATATTTAATTTCGTTTTGACAAAAGTATTCCGTTCTCAACCATCAGCGACATTTGACTTAAATTTACGGTCCCGATCAATTATATTTATCGCTTCTCTTATACCTATATACCGAAGATTTGTTCAAACTGCAATTTGCTATATAAAAATACAAAAAGCGCAATGTTGCGTAATTTTCAAAAAAAAAAATCAAGAAGAATTTCCATTAAATTTATTTTTATTTCTCCTTCCATTTTATTGTGTAAAATAACAAAAAAAAAAAAAAACTCAGTCCCAATACAGAGGTATATGCTATTATATTAGAAAATCTGAATGTGTCCTGCGAAAAACTGATTTCTTTCAAAGTTTTCGATTTTACCTTTCAACCTTTAAGACTATATATTGCGTTGACTATTTAAAGTATATCAACCTGATATAGCACAAAATACGCACAAAATACCCTGTTTCAAAATTGATATTCCATTGAGGGGCACACAGACCCCGCTCAAGAAACCAAAAAATATCCTGTGTTTAATTGTTCAAAGTCTGGACAATAACGAAGAGGGTGTCGAATTTATCTACAAAGTTCGATTAGTTTATATAAGATCGAGTGAGATCAAAAAGCATAAGGAACATAAACAAGCAGTTTAGAAGAATGGGAAATGCTACATAAACTTTTTTCAAAGTTGTTAGAAGTTGAGCAACATATATATATATATATATATATATATATATATATATATATATATTTCTTTTTTCGAAATTGTTGACAGAGTCCATTTTCATTGTTATTATAAATGGTAAACCTTTTCGTTATAAGTTTTATATAAAACTTTTTAAAACTTCTCATTTGCTGACATCAAAAAACAATTTTGCCGCCATATATTCTCATAACATATAAATATTGAATACAAAGTCATACGTTCCATATGGTGTTTTATATGTTATCATAAATAATACAATAACATCAATAAATCAACCAAATTTTTTATATACATAACAACATACATACATGCATATATACATGCGTACGTACATACACACATGCATACATATATATATATAAATATATATGAGCGTTTATATACATGCCTTTATGTTCAGGTAGTTTGTATAAAATATTACATTTATGGCTGAAATCACATTAGCATGAGGATTGTAGTAGGTATCAAGAATACTCGTATATACAAATAAACTGTGAGCAATGTTCATGTAAGAAAAAATAAAAAAACAAGAAAAATGCAGAAAAAAATTTTAAATGCATCCTAGAGATATTTCCGAACTATGTTCAATTTAATGGAATCAAAGAAATATTAATATAATATAAAAGTTTTGTAGGCAATGAAACAAACGCGGTTTTTGGCGATTTATATTGAAATGTCTTTTGATTTAATATTTGTTTGTTCGAATGTTTGACATTTATGGCGAAAAACTACAATAAAAAAATTATAATGTCCGATAGTAGTAACCTCCAAAAGCATCTTTTTTTCGACAAAGCGTTTTTAATTTTTATATTCTATATACAAATTTTCCTAAATTTGTTATTCTAAGAAAGGTATCCTTATAAAGATTATCATGTATATATTTTCTACACACATTTGGCTGATAAAATTTTAGAATTTTACAATTTTATATCAAAATTTTTAATTAAGTAATTTAAGAGCCTTAAAAAATGATGATTTGTATATTCTTATATAATTTCAAAAATATTACGTCTGAAGATTTCAATTTACGTGAACTGGATGCCTCTAAAAATAAGTATTTCTTTCAGTAACATTCTAAAAAACTTCTTTATAAGAAAATTAATTTCAAAATATTATAAAGATATTTTAACGCCTGGAATGTGCATTTAAATAATTTCTACATCTCTTTTCATTCACGAGATATGAAGATTTTATTAAAATTTATTAATATTTTTTGTCATAAACATGTAATTCTGTATATTTCAAACCCCTTTTAACATATATTGCATTCTAAAGTCCCATTGGAAATGTCTGTCCTTATATGGCACAGTGGGGCAGAATCGAAATTTTTTGGAAATAAATCTGTAACTTCTGATCGGTTGTTTGGGTTTTCATGAAATTTGGTATAGGCATAGCGGATTAGCGTAAAATGTTAAGTTTGGAGGGGGGGGGGCACAACAAACCCCTCAGGGGCGGAGCTAAGGGGGCTAAAATTATGTACCTCTGACATAAAAAATTTTTAATCGCTTGCCAAGTTTTTGTTTCTCGTCCGATTTCAAATATTTTTTACACATTGTTGTAGGCCCTGATAAGACCTATAAAAAACATGCTTAGAGGTCCTATTTATCTCTTATAGTTTTCAAGTTATTTGCGTTTGAATTTTTAAGCACCATAATTTTGTATGTTCTTGGTCCAGTTTTTTTCATATATATCCTAGTATTTCCGACCGATTTTATCAGTTTTTTTTCCATCTGGTTAAAGAACAAAATTATCTATTGAATAAAAAAAATTGAAGTCGATATCTTTACCGAGTCCAAAAATAAACGATTTTGAATTTTAAAATTGCAAGAAAGACGACTTTTTGTGTTTTTTTAGCCGAAAAAGTATCTACACTCTTTTTTATCTAAAATAACATTTTCTTTAGCAACATATAATAATTTTGCACTTTTCAGAAAGATAACTTTACAGAGATGACTTTAGGATAAAAAACAAGCCCAATAACTCAATTGGTCATGGTACATACCTTCCCGTATTCGACCCATTTTATATGAAAGTTTTGATTTTAGACCATTTTTTCTCAAATCGCAAAGCACGAATTGACAAGCGGAATATATTTTAAGAGTCCTCAATATGTTTTTAAAAGTACTAAATCAAAATCTACGGGCCTTCGGAAAAATGTGGATTCTATAGCCATAAATGTAAAAAATCCAATTTTTGGGAATTTTTATTAATTTTTTAGGTAATTCAGGAAAACCCTACCCCTGATTGAAATTTCGTTAACGCGCTTTTATTTACATTAATAAGATCCATATTTTTTGCAAATTTCATTACGATATCTTTATAAACAAATATGTTATTACAACTAAAATATTTGTATTTTCTCCAAAAAACCCCAAATTGGGCCTTTTGTTTGGTTTATTTCTAAATAGCGAAAGAAATTTAAAAAATATGTATTCCAAATTAAGCTTATTCTTTAACATATATAATTTCCGATCTTTTGCAAAAAGATGCAAGTCAATATCATGCCTCATTTCAGAAATATGCGCCTTTAAACTTTTATATTTCCAATTTATTGTATATATGACTACATTTTTACGAACTTGCAACTTTTGCCTTTAGTTTTGCGTGAATAATTACTTAGAAAATTATGAATATTTCTGTATACTTTTAATAATATCTATAAACAAAATATTTTTATAAAAATAATTAACACAATTTTTTTATTTTTAATAGATTTGCCACATTTCCCATATTTAAGTAAATCTTTATCCTTTTCTAAGCATTCATATATTTCTATTAATGAATTTAAAATAACAAAACAAACAAAAAATGTCTATTTTGACTTAATCAATATTATTATTATTGCGATTTTTATTACTTATATACATTAAATTTATGTAGACTATTTTACTAATATTTTAAACTTATACTACTTATTTTCTATAAAATAATTTGTTGTATCTGTATACATATCTAAAAGATAATAAAGGTCCTTCAAGTCTTCAGTATTTTGAGTTGATAAAGGCTCATAATAAATCCAACATTTTCTCATTGATGATAGTACAGGGTCTGATGATAACAATAGGCTATTAAAAATATCATCGTTTTGTGACGTTCTGAAGCATTTCCTGGAGCTGAGTAATTGAAAATCTAAGTTTCTTGCTTCTTGAGCCTCTTCTGTAAGCTCTCGAAGTGGAAGAATATTTCGTTCAATTATAATTTCGCCATGGCACAATATTTTATGTACTGTTGGTGTCATTTCTTTCCACGGATATAGAGAAAAATGTAGTTTAGATATTTCTGTTGCATATTCTCCAATTCGAGCATAGTTAATTTTGTACTTACTATTAATTGCCATTCAAGTAACTCTTTATTAATACAAGTTATTTTTGATGTAGTTTCGATTTTTCCGAAAAATCTTCTTGCTGTGTTTCCATCACTTGTACTACCACCAGTCGGCAGAGGTTTGTCGATGTTTAATCCCGTCTCTTCTCTGAATTCATTCTGGATTCTACTTTTCTCAGATATTCTAAGTGTTTTAAAATCCTCGTTGTTTCTGGTAGGTTTTGTTAAATTTTCTCCATGAACCGTATTCTGGCATGAAGTTTAGATATTCCGAAAGACAGAAGTTCTTCATTAATAACCCCTGTTTTACCAATATCCGAAAATATTAATTTCGTTTCAGCATTTCCAAAAAGAAGATGTTTCCGTAATGGCATTACCTACCTTTTCATCAATCATTGTTAGGCTTAGTTGGAAGGATATGTCGAATGTGTATTGGTTTATGGTTATTATGAATAGGTTGTAAATCATTTATTTTATCTTTAATATATTCCACTAAATCCTTATGGGCCAGTATTTTCTTCTTAGATCTTGTACTTAAATTATCATATGTCTTGCAGGGTGCTCCAGTTGATATTTTGCATGCCGATATTTCTATATCAGTATCCATCCAATCGGAATGTTTAATGTTTAATCTGTTAGTACGCTGATTCAAGGACTTCATTTTTACGTCATACAACTTTAACAATCTCTCTATCTGAGATTTACCAATGACGCCGACCTTTGAATGATATGTAGTTTTTATTAATTCCACTATAGCTTCTAAAGGATTAAGATCATTTTTAGATAAACTCCACAGAACACAACGCCATTGTTCATGTTTCAATGTAATCACCATGGTAATCAACTTCGTTATGATGTTGATAAGGATTAGCTGCGCATTTATATATGTCTATTAGATATATCGCACAGATATATGTATTTAAAGGTATTCTGTGAATTTTCATTAGGTAAAATATCTGAAAGAGTCAATTTGGAAGAGTACCTATACCGAATTCATTGATATTATATGTTGCTGTTAGGTATCACCGGAAAGGATACCTGTACATTGCCACTAAATTTAGGTAAACACCATAAATGTAAACTAATAAAAGACTTATTGTTAAAATATACATTTTTTGTTTGTTTTTTTATTTTAAATTCATTAATAGAATTATATGAATGCTTGGAAAAGGATAAAGATTTACTTAAATTTGCGAATTGTGGCAACGCTATTAAAAATAAAAAATTGTTATTAATTATTTTATAAAAAAATATTTTGTGTATAGATATTATTAAAAGTATACAGAAATATTCATAATTTTCTAGGTAATTATTCACGTAAAACTAAAGGCAAAAGTTGCAAGTTTGTAAAAATATAGTCATACATATATACAATAAATTGGAAATATAAAAGTTTAAAGGCGCATATTTCCGAAATGGGGCATGATATTGACTTGAATCTTTTTGCAGAAGATCGGAAATTATATATGCTAGAGGATAAGCTTAATTTGGAATATATATTTTTTATTATATATGCTAGAGGATAAGCTTTATTTGGAATATATATTTTTTAAATGTCTTTCGGTATTTAGAAATAAACCAAACAAAAGGCCCAATTTGGGGTTTTTGGAGAAAATACAAATTTTAATTGTAATAACATATTTGTTTATAAAGATATCTCAATGAAATTTGCACGAAATGTGGATCTTATTAATATAAATAAATGTGCGTTAGCCAAATTTCAATCAGGTGTAGGGTTTTCCTGAATTCCCAAGTAACTTATCAAAATTCCCAAAAATGGGATTTTTTACATTTTTGGTTATAAAATCCACATTTTTCCGAAGTCCCGTAGATTTTGATTCGAAACTTTTAAAAACATATTGAGGATTCCTTAAATATATTCCGCTTGTCAATTCGTGCTTTGCGATTTGAGAAAAAATGGTCTAAAATCAAAACTTTCATATAAAATGGGTCGAATTCGGGAGGGTGTGTACCATGACCAATTGACCTCTGTGAAGTTGCCTTTCAGAAAAGTGTGAAATTATTATATGTTGCTAAAGAAAATGTTATTTTAGATAAAAAAAAGAGTGTAGATACTTTTTCGGATAAAAAAAACAGAAACAGTCGTTTTTGCAATTTTCAAATCCAAAATCGTTTATTTTTGGACTTCAATTTTTTTTTTATTCAATAGATAATTTTATTCTTTAACCAGATGGGGAAAAAACTGATAAAATCGGTCGGAAATACTAGGATATATATTAAAAAAACTGGACCAAGAACATACAAAATTATGGTGCTTAAAAATTCAAACGCAAATAACTTGAAAACTATAGTAGATAAAAAATATATAAAAATATTTGAAATCGGACGAGAAACAAAAATTTGGCAAGTGATTAAAAATTTTTTATGTCAGAGGTACCTAATTTGAGTCCCCTTAGCTCCACCCCTGAGGGGTTTGTTGTGCCCCCCTTCCAAACTTAACATTGTACACTCCTCCGCTACGCCTGTACCAAATTTCATGAAAATCCAACCAGCCGATCAGAAGTTACAGATTTATTTCCAAAAAATTTCGATTCTGCCCCACTGTGTACTGTTAAAAACTACAAATAATTAACCCTCTTAAAGTAATATGATAAATTTTATACATTAAGTTCCGAAAAGGTTAAATCAGAATTTTTTGTAAATAAGTCATATGAAAATATTTATTATGAATTTATGAAAAATAGAGTACATTTTTTTAAAACTGCAGTCACAGTCGAATAAAGGCAAGTCTTTGAAGCTTAGTTGCTCTTTTATATGAATTTAAAATTTATAGTTTTTTTTTTGACAAGTTATAATTCTTGTGACATTTATTTTCATATATAACTATTTATTTGCCATAAAAGTCCGCTTAACGGTGATCCAAAAATATTACTTTTGTTAATAAAGGATTAAATGAATACATATATCAATAGTACTGAATAATATTATTCTAGTGATGTTCTAAATTATGATGGAAAATGTCTGAACTATTCAAAATTTAATAAAATAGTATTTAAGAAATTCATAAAAAAATTTTACTAAAAATCTTTATTTCACGAGAACGAAAACATTTTGTAAAAAAATATCGAGTTTCACCTCGAAATGAGATTATAAAAAACCAAAATATTAAAAATGTTTAAAAAAATTAAACAAGCAGCCATTTTAATACATAATGGAAAAAATTTGGATATATAGATAAAGATTTCATAATATGTGTAAAATATTGAAACGTTGCATAGTGAGACATTTATCCACATTAGAACGACAAAAATACGAAAATAGAAGTTTATTAATTGAAATAAAATAATAAAATAATAATTTTCAGTAAGAGAGCGGCAATGATTCTACCTTCTCATTTTTAGTGGGAATGTTTAACGCCATGTCTACTAACAGAATATAAAATTTCAGTCCAATATCTCCAAAACTGAATTTTTGTCATTTCAGGATTGCCAATGTATTTCTTTGTGGTAATTATGAACCGCCGTAAAGTAGTTTAAAAAAATTTTTCGCCAAAATGCACTAAAATGGCTTCTGGAGGAAAACTTTTAAAATATTTCTTATAACAAGCTTAAAATTATGAGTTTTCAAGTAAATTCTGGAAACTTTTTTAATTTTTTTCAATTTTTGATGAAGCTGAACACCAATTTTAATTTTTACATTTTGTATTTTTCCTGCATTCATTTGAAAATCACGCATCGTTTGAGTGATCTTCCTTCAACAGTACAGCAAAGAAACAGTTTTTAGGGGCACCTAATATATATATTTTGTAGAAAAGTATAAATTTATATTTCTGTTAAAGAAATTAAATCTATCAACTAAGTATTTTCTATAAAACACTAGAATGAACGAAATATAAAAATTATATTAAATAATAATGGATATGACCAGTCTAAATTATAGTTATTTGGAATATTCTCACTTGCATTCTATTCTCCAATTTTTTACTGCTCCTTTCCTACAAATGCGTAGTTTTCTGGTTAAATGCAATGCAACAATATTGTTCATATATTTTAATTCGATTTTTGATCCGAAAACCATGATAGCGAGTTCAAGAAGTTATTATTTTGCTTATGTTTAAATAACTTTTCTAATTAATTTTGATGACTAAAACGTTTTTTTTTTTTTTTTTTTTTTGGTGAACAAATTTCCCAAATCTGCGAAAAATGTCCATCAAAGAAGGAACGTGTCTTCTAATACTCCAATGCATTCGAGTGGTAAAAAATGCCGGTTCAATCAAGAATTTATCACAGAAAGATCTCAAATATGCTGCAGATACAAAAACCTATGAAATGTAAAATATCGAGAATCCTTTTGTAGGCCAACCTAATTACCTTTTTTGAGAGTAAAATTTATCCTTAATGATTTATAAGGGTACATTGGCGGCACTCGCACCATTTTTTTAAATACATCAGACCGTTAGAAGACAGACTTCTTCCTTTTATGAGCAAAGTAAATATTTCTTGAAATGGCAAGCATGGTTTTATAATCAAAACTCAATATTGTTGCGTCAGATGTAGGCAGGAAATCATAAATTTAAAGGAGTATTCCATCTATAAGATGCAGTAATTAATACGTAAGAAGTAGTATTTAATAAAATTATTTATTTTTTTCCCCAAAAATAGATAGTAAAATTCAAAATAGTGAAGTCTTTTTAATCTGAATATATTTTATTTTAACTTATTTAACATATGTCCAAATTTCATTATTCTGCAACTTTTATATCTTCTGAAACTTGCAAAAATAGTGTACTACTCCGTTCCAAAACTATAAATACACCCTAATAATGTGGATTTCTGGATATAAAAGTCGCAGAATAATGAATTCTGACAATTATATATTATATAAACATTTGTAATAAAAAATATTTTTATAATTTTTTCCGTGTCTTTTGAATTTTTGAATTTTTTAGGTGATAGTTACTAAGAAACGTTCCATAACTATAAATACATTTACCTAAAAACTTAAACATTTTTAAAACGAAAAAAGCAAAATATAAAAATAATATAAATTATTAATGATTATGTGTACAGATATATTTTTAAATATTAAAAAAACCTTCTTCTTCCTTTTGTGGACTATTTCCACAGATATGAGCGAAAACGAAAAATTTATTATGCAAGTAATACATTAGTATGGGTGTGATTAGATCCTGCCACATCTGTCTTCAAATAATTCCTTTCTATAATAAATGTTAGTAAAATATAACTGAAATTCAAACGAAAATGAGTGTTTTTTTTAGAATCACTGCCACTCTCATACTAAGTGTCTTCAAGGTTATCAAATACTGCTAAGTAACTTTTAAGTTAAAATACATAACAAAATTCAAAGAAGAAACAAATTTTTCAAAGAAATATTTTCTAATTCAATTGTTTTATATATTTCCAATATATACAAAATAGTGGTATTTATATTTCTATGAAGGAGTGTATAGTACTATTTTGTGACCCTAAAGCAAAAGGGAATTTTATTTCTTTTCTTTCATTCCTTTACTATTTTATTGTTTGTAAATATTTCTTGATTTATTATTTTATCCATTTTATAAGGGTTTGTATAAACACTTTTAGAACAAACTTTATTTGTGTCTTTTAGAGATAAAATTTTATTGTGATAAATATATACAATTGTATTTATTTAGACAAATGTTTTTGTACAAAAATATACTTATCTGACAAAATATTTGTTATTTCATTATATAGCAAAATGTTGCATATCATACTATTTCATGTTTCCAAATAAAAAGTATAACAGATAGAAATACATATTTTTAATATTTACATAAATCGTTTTAAAAATATAAAAAAGAGCAAAATTCTAAATAATTTTTCTATATATATTGTAGTTAAAATATACTATATATACTATATATATATATATATATATATATATATATATATATATATATATATATATATATATATATATATATATATATATATATATATATGTATATATATAAATTTTAAGGAGGTAAAATTTAATAAATGAAAAGGTTGAAAATAACCTTTCTCAATTATGTGACTATTTAAGAAGCTTCAGCCATTTTTAATGAATAATTTAAGTAAAGTATATATTTCTAACTGATCAACTATTTAAGAAATATTGCCAATGTGGGAATTTCTTTATATTTCGTTCTGAAGTGATAAAGAAATGTTATCGCAAATATTCGACCTTTTCTCAATTGAACATTATAATTTAACGTCACTGATTCTTGGCTCTTTTACAATTGAGCAACTATTTTTAACCAGCAAAAGCCAAAAAAAAAAAAAAACAAATTTAAAATTGTTTATATTTTTAGAAATTATTAGAATAAATTTTTAATCGGCAATAAGTATGCATTATAATAAATGCAATTTTTTATCAATATTATAGAATATATATAGATTGTGAAAATTATATCAACAGAAATTTTCTATTGAAATAAATATATATTTTAAGAGAGTAATTCCAAATTAAATTTTGAAATTTTACCCTTAGTAACCTATGTGGATAAAATTTGGTGCTTGTGTAGTGAAGGATACACAAGCATGGAAAATGAATTTTATTAATTTTTGTTTTAAAAATTGTAGAATTTCTGTAGCTTTAATAGCGATTAATATATTTTTTAATGACCATAACTTTTCTTGTATAAAAGATATCAAAATAATTGTTATAATTATTTTTATTTTTTTTTGAAGTGAATTTCTCAAGGCTTGTTTTTTTAAGATGTCATTAAAAAATTTAAAAGAAAATATTTTTTTTACATATCTTTTTTCTAAATATTATCTTTATTTAAAAAACTCTGTCCTTAATTTTATTTATAAAGTTTTTTAGTAGGAAGCCATTTCGCTATATACATACTACAGAGAAAATTTCAGAGTGGTCAAAACTTTTTTTATTTAAAGTGAAATTACTCAAAACGAGCTTCAGATTTAACTCTGTTAAGTATTTTAATGCTTTAAAATAGTTATATTCTTTTTGTACCTTTTTTTATTTTTGTTCAACATCTCAACGTCAACCTGTGCAGAGCTCAAAGTTCATTTTATTTTTAAACACGTGGGTGTCTGTTTTCTGCAATTCATATATTTTTCTATTTGTGTGTTTTTACTGTTAAACTTTATTTTAACCTTTCGACAAACTCACTGCATTATAAAATATTTGTACATACTTGTATTCTCGAGTATATGTCGACTATTTGACATATCCGTTGTATGATTTTAACATGCAAGTGAAAAGGAAAAAATATTTGTATGGTGCAGACATTACACACACGCACTTGCATGTCTTAGTTTTTAAGTACAAATGAATGTGTTAAAAAACGACAAGCTTTTCGAGTATTTGATGTAAAATTAACCCAGTGAGCAACAGTGAGTGAGAAATATAAAAAAATAATAAAATGTTAAGAAAAAATAATATGTTTATATTGTAAATTATGTACTCGTATGTTATTCCTATATACAGTTTTTAGAAAGAAGATTTTATTTGTTTCCACGTAGTTGCCTCTATAATTCCAAAGTTATTTCGAATATCACTTTTATGGCTTTTTTGGTCTCTGGAAATGCTACTTGTTCCCATCCAATTATTTTTAATGAATTCATTACTAATTTTTTGCCAAAAATAAGTAGGTTGTATATACATGTTCTCTATTGCTTAAGCAAAGTAAATATAAAACGTTTTTAATGCTTTAGTGAAAAATACTTGACTTTTAGCACTTTCCTTGAAGCTAGTTAAAAAGTACAACCATTAGGAAGTACCATCGGAGTAACTGCGTCGTTTACTTTATTTTTTTCCAGCTATTTGAAACGAACTTCCTCGTACATTTTTAAACAGAAAAAATAAAATTTTGAAGTATAGATTGTCGTATCATTTTGTTTCGGATAAAATCAAGGAAAAGTTCTATGAGTATTATGGGAATTTACCAACTATTTGCACCGCTTTGTAGCTGTGGGTTATACATGCATAAATTAAAGCCTAAGATTACAGAAAATATCTCTAATTAGTTTATTTAATTTAAACAATTCCAATGAAGCACTTGCCTGGATAATGATTATTGTATAAAAAGACATTTGGACCGACATATTAAACGATATATTGGTTAATATTATATGCTCCATATTTCCAAAAAATTTTGCAGTGATGTCCCAATTAGGTTCTAAAACATTTTAACCATCTTTTTGTCAAGCAACAAGTTTTAATTTAAATAAAATTTACTTTTTTTTAACAAAAAAGCATAAAAAATTATATGCAAATAATTGTGCGAAATTCTTATTCCCTAGTGTAGGAGATTAAAGAAAATATTTCCATCACGTTACATTTTTAACCCATTGACGACCAACAAAAATAAGCTTCCATGAGAAGTTTTAGATTATATAATTTTCTAGGGAATAGGTAGAGCAAATCATTCATTCACGTTTTATAAACAAGAAATTGTGTGGTACAAGTCAAAAACTTACCACTAAAGTATTCAAAACCAAAACCGAAAACTGGTTAAGCTGTTTTCGGTTTTTTACAAACGCTGTCTGTTTTTTTTAACAGCACCTTATTTAAATTTGTATTGAATTTTACTCAGAAGAAGAGTTCAAAATTGAAAAATAAGAAGTCTCATGTAACTTGCTACATGAAATAATAATTATAGATAGTTTGTTTAACTTGGTCAGTTACCTTTAAAGAGTTTAAATAAATCAAAATATTTTTTTATTTGTTTTTATTTTCTTTTTTTATTTGACTTTGTTACGACTTTAAATATCTTTAAGGAAATTTCTAAATATATTAGATAGTTTCTAAGTCCTTCATGCCTTTGTATAATAGATGGAAAATAAAATAATTCTATTTATGGGAATATTTTAAATAGAAAAAAATTATATTCTCCAAATTCTTTCATTGCGGTCAACAATAATATGTTTCAAAAGGGCTAGTAAGAAGTAAAATTCAATATTTGAAAAGTATGTTTAATAAACGATTAGAAGATGTAATTTGCACGCATGTGAAAATTGTAAGAGGAATCTCACGACGGGACCAAATTGGATCCAAAGAGCTGTATTCTGTTGATTAAACAGCTGTCCATTTTACCTAACTTAAGTGCAATCTCCTTAAAATGTTTGGAATACTTAAAAGCACTAGTGAAAACATGAGCCTAAAGGTATCCATACTATTAGCTGTATATAAATTTTTTATCAGATAAATTACAAAAGGTTCACTTATAAGACGATGTAATTTAAAAGATCCAATTACCAAGAACTGAAAATTATATAGATTAATTTTTGAGCTCAGGTTTCCCTTAGCTGTTGTTTAATAGCGTAGTATAATAATAGAAGGAACATAATTATACTTTTTATGAGAAAACCATTATTTATAATGGACTATAAACCTGGGAAATAGTGCTTCGGAAATCTGTTAAATTATTTGGGGTTATCTTAATAACAGGCTTTTTTCCGTAACAATATCGAGGGAAGTTTTACAGCTCAATATGAAAACCAAAGTAATAATTTGATTCTCTGATGGATTATTACATAAATAATAAAAACTTTATTTAATTTTCAAGATATTAATATTTCAAAAAGAACTGAATTAGTTTATCGTTTTATGATTAATTATTTTACTATAATATTTTGTATCTATAATTTAATTTTCTTATAAATATTTAAACAGCTATAATAATTTATTTTTGGCGGAAATTCCTGGGATCTTGGGAAATTTAAAAATCAATCCCGAGTTCCCGGTAGCGATAAAGAGACTGGAAAAAGAAAAAGTCTAATTGAGCCTTTTTCAACAAATATTTAAAGGATACAAATATTTAAAGCTTAGAAGTACACACATTACAGCAAAAAAGTTTCCGGATACACGGTAAAAGTTTTGCAAAAATACTTACAAGTTTTATTAAAACCAATAAGAAATTATGTAAATCTTTTTAAACTTGCTTTCATAGAAAACATACCAATAAATGGTTCTATTTGCATAAGTCCTATAACCAGATTTGTATGCACTAGTTTTATTGGGCTCACTTATAAGTGTTCCAGTCACAAAATATATTTTATTTTGGAAAGACATATTTTCAAATACCAGGAATTGGAATAAAATAGTAAAAAGTTTATTAAATAAGATAAATCAAATAAATAAGAACAATTTCAAATTAAGTAACAATAATAATAATTTTCTTCTTAAAAAATGTAAATGTCTGAAAACCGTTAACCATTTTATCCGTATCCGAAATTCGCCAGTTGGTTTTTTCTAAAATGAGATTTTTCGTTTAAACTGAAAACTGTTTTTCTAAACAAGTAGGTTTCTCGGATACTATACTTGTCACATTGACAGAAAGAGTGTGGACATCAAAAGATAAAACAATAAAAAAATAAAAGTAGGAAACAAATTTATCTCAAATAGTTATATACAATATTTATTACAAGGACAATGCTGATGCATATTTCTATAAACTTACATCAATTTTTTTAATCAACTTACCAAAAATAATTAAGGTGCTACAAATAAATTTTTTAAATCATTTATTGACTTCACTTAAAAAATTAATAAAAAAGAACTTAAAACATACATTAGATTTTTTTTATTGTAATTTTAGTAGTTTAGTGCCATTTTTTATGGCATTTTTCCATATGCGCACTTAAACTAATGAACCAATTTAGCATTACAAATAAAGTTTTGATGAACAGTTGTTTTGATAATTTCAAAGATTCTGTCTGGCATTGATTAGACTAATTTTTTAAGAAAATCGCTGTCAATTTCTTCCCAGGCTTGCTTAATTTTTAGTTGTAAATCGGTTATTGTAATTATGGTTTCATTCTGTGCATTTCTTGAGTACGGGCCATGTAATCCCACAGATTCTCCATTGCATTTAAATCCGGATTGCAAGCCGGCCAATCCAATAGTGGAATACTATGTTCATTAAACCACTATTAGATTGCTTTGAGTCATAAATTGCAGCGTTATTCTGTTTAAATATGCAATTTTCATCCATTTTTTCATCCACAGATGAGAGGAGGGTATCTTTCAATGGTTCATTATAAATTGCACTGTTTATTGTAGTTGATTTTCCTACATCAGAAAAGACTGCCCAAACTATAACACTGCCTCTTCCAAAATTGCCATTCGCCATATGAATTTCTTTCGACCTTACATTATCCCAATAGCAAGAATATGAATCGGGACCATCCAAACTGAATTTCTTTTCATCAGAAAAGGTTACTTTATTCCACTCATCTGTTCATTTGGCTTCTTCTATTTTATGTAACCATCTGTTCGCAAAATGTGTTCCACATGTTTGGAAGTGATTGGAAGTTTAAGTTCATTTTTTATTTGTATAGCATTTAATTTATTGCGGGTTTCTTCTTCTTTTTTTACTAATTTGCCTTTTCGTTAATTTTTGTTTACCTTTTGTTGACTTTCACACTCCGTATTTCTACCCTTTCTTAAGCCTCGAATAACTCCTTCCGAGCGGTTAATTTTTCGTTATATTTCTCTGTTGGAACAGCTTCGATCAGGAAAAAAATTAATTTTAATTTTTTCATGGTCTGTATCAAAAGTTCCTTTGGGCATCCTTTAAGCTGATGTTGACTGTTAAAATTTTTTAATATATATATATTTTTTTTTTGCAATAACTTTTAAGACAAATTTTTCAAGACTGTGTTTATAGGAATATTCCACTGAGATGATCACCAATATGTTCTGATTGCTAAATTAAAGAAAACAACAAAAGCAACAAACAAATATTTCTTACATAATAAAGTAGCGTTATATCGCGAGAAATAACTCACGATATAATAATACAACATTGTTTTTGGTTAAAAGAAACAAATATACCTCAAAGAGAAACAAACATTTTAAATGCGTTTATAGTTATATGCACCAATGAATAATACCAGTTTTCAATATTTTTCTCATACTAAGAAGAAGTATGTGCGTTAAATAACTCCTTGCAGTCAACAAATAGCAGAACTATATAAAATCATTGATCAATTCTAAACAAACTTGTTTACATTTCAAATATCCGACGTCAGTATTAGAAAATTCATATAGCAGTACATTTAGAAATTTGCTAAACACTAACTAAAGTAATACTTCCAAATTGTAAAATAATCCAAACACTACAATAGTTTCCACTTAAAGGTAAACATTACAAAAAGCATGCAAACAAAGAAAGTAAAAAAAAACTGTTAACTCATCAACTTTAACATGTCTGGTTAAAATTCTTTTTCAACTCTTCCATTTATCCATAAAATGTTCTTCATAACGTTAAAACGTACATTTTGATGGATATGATAAGTCTGATTGGTTCAAACAACGAAATTAAATTGATTTTGTTTTCACTTGAGTAAACTTTTGTTACTCATTTCCTGTATTTAAACCTTTAACAGCAGTCATTTGTTTTTATGAAACAGGAAAAGCTCTCAAACTCTTGTTGATGTTTCGAAAAAGAAATGACTGTTTAACCATTTTTTCTTTTTTTTTTTTTTGGAGCTTAAAAAGGTTTCGGTTAAAAACGATTATGTAAATTTTTTGCCAGCGTAGTAAGTCACAACAGCAATACGGTTTTTTTTTTTTTTTTTTTTTTTTTTGTTTTGCATTGGTGGCAATGTATATAATAAACAATAGTAAGTATGTGGTAGTGGCACTAATTTTTTGTTTGCCTTTGTAAAAGGAGTTGTGTGTGTGCAAATATTTGTAGAAATTTTTTTTTTTTAAAAAAAGGTCCGGCAATAACTATACAGGCTTTCTAAAGCGGATATTGCTATTTGTTTACTTTTCCTTTTCGAAGGGAGCACAATTTTTGAAGTTGACATATTTACATTGTCTTAAATCAATTTAATGTTTTGTTTCTTGCCCAACGGCAAAAATTTTAAGGCCACCATCATGCAGGTCTATTTACACCTTCTTTAAGATATAGTCGCTCATGCTAACCTGCCTTCTATATAAATGCCTTCAGGAATGCCTCAACCTTGCCTTCTAAAATATTTGATAGAACTTTCGACTGCCTTTCTCTTAAAAGAGTAAGAAGCTATATGTTTTTAATATTTCGTTTTTAATAATAGCAAATCTATGCATAAAAATTGCAGCACCTAAATTCCTTTCTCTTAGAAGGGAAGAAAGATTACAATATTTTTTTTTTACATTAAGAAAAAATAGAACGATGCAGAAACCGTTATAAAAACAATATCAAAATTCTAAGTGGAAATTAAAAAAAGAAACAAAAAATAAATAATTAAAACAAAATAAGATAAAAATTCATTTATTTTTGTTTAATTCTTTCTTTGAGTAGGTTGGATTTTTCTAAGTTACTTTTATTTTTTATTTATAGTTTCTGTTAGAGGTATATTATCAAAATCTAAATTTTTTGTATTATATCTATATACTTTTGACAAAATAAGTTAACAAAAATTTTAATTATTTTAAACAATTAAAAAAATCAGCAATTTCTATGAAAATGTAAATTTTTGGACAAATTTTCTTATCTTGACTTGAGATGTTTTGTCAACCTTTTGACCTGCCAACAGCTTCAGTTTGTAGCACTTTTTCAGAAGGCCTGCTGCCAGTTTTTATTGAAGAGGTCTTTTAGAAGAGCCGCATAGCGTCGCGAATGTGTAAGGCTTTGCTCTCAATGACATCGCGTGTAAAAAATACATGAACATGGAATGCATAGAAAAGCTGTTCAGGCTATAAAAAAGGCCTTCGAGAAAGGCCCTTTACCCATTCCGTTTAACACTGGGTTAACTGCTTAATTTATTTTGAGGTATTTTGACTTTAAAAAACACACTGCGAGTAAAGCTACATATTAAGAGGAAACATTTGCTTTCGAAATAATTTTTATTTAATTGGTTAAATAACTTTACTTTAAGGAGACATTTAAAAATGCTTAAAAATTTAAACAAGCTAAGACCTCCAGCTAAAGTTAATTTTATTCTTAGCTCAGCTAATTAATACAAAGGCGGTAAGTATTACTGAAAAGCACCGTTGTGCAAGGGCTTTAAAGTAATACATGAGAGAAGGCCTTATATGTTAACTAAGAGCCGATCTATTTGAAAATTTTGAATTTGCTATTTGAAATAAAACGCAAAAAATTAATTATAATCCTTAAAAAATAATTTGAAAGCCAAACATGGATTTTTTTATTCCCATCTTTAGAAACAAATAAATTTTAGACATATTTACTCTTTCATATAAGTAGAAAATCTTTTTCTTAATGAAAATTTTTGTTTAGAAGAAAAAGGTTAATGACATATGTTTGGTTAAAAAAATTAGAATTTTGCAAATTTCAGAAGAGGTAATAATATGAAATGTTAAAAGTTACTTTTTGAACCACCTGGCCAATTTTTTGGCCCCTTTTTTAATGAAACTAAATGTCGACTTTTTAAAACTATGTACTAAATGACGAAGAACTAGTTGTTTGAAATATTTCGACCTTATATATATTATGCAATTCCATTGAAAAAATTAATTATTTTCAGACTGTTTCAAGATATAGTGATGTTATAAAGAATCCCGGAAAATGTATAAATGAACTGAAACTGAAATTTAAAACATAAAATGATTCAGTGAGTACTTCTTTATTAATTAATTTCACTTTATTGTTATTTTTGTTTTTATTAAATAAATCTTTTTTTTATCCTTATTATACCATACCACCTTATAGTCAATGTTGTTCTAATAATAGACAAAAAACTTCACGCACCGAACGCAATTTCTAAAACGCCTGTTACATTTCTTTAATATATTTATCTTAGAAATTTTTATAATTAGTTATAACTATTTAATGTTAGAACTAATGTATTACGTTTGGTTTACAGTCACTTTATTTTAAATTCGTCTTTCACCTAAATAAGAAAAATGTTGTGATATGGACAAATATTCTGACGAAAATATGTTGGAACTTATCGGTTAATAAAGAAAATATAAAAGTCGATTTAAAAAAAAAAAATTATTACATATTTCAACATATTTTGTACCAAATTGGTGGGAGATGTTTTCGTATTTAAATTTGTGCCATAAAATATTGAGAAATTTAACTATTCAAGAAATTTATATAAAATAAAAAATTAATTTCGTTTTTTACTTTATAAGTTTATAATTAACATCGCGTTTTCATACAAATTCCGTAGAAAATGTGTACAAAATTATTTTATTCCAAAGAATAAACGAAAAAGTGATGAAAATATAAAATTTTTTCATAACAAAACAATATCATTTTTTTTTAAATTTTTCACCGCGATTGGTGCGTGAATTTTTTTAATTATAGTAAAAAATTAATACCATTCTTTGTAAATTTTCATACTGTAAAAGTCCTTGCTATGGTATTTTGGATAATTGCAAAAATTGCAAAAAGTTATAACCCTAGAGTCTATAATCAAAATAGTTAAATGATTCGTCTTAATAATATTTTGCTTCAACTATAAAATTACTGAAAAAATGAATTCAAAGTTGCAATCTCCATATACTTCTATCCCTATTTATACAAAGGTATTCCCGAACCAATTCTATGCAGATGTGGACATAACAGATATAATATTTTAGTATTTTAGTAAACCAAATCGGACAGTTTTTATTCGAGATATGTTGCAAAACGTGATTCGATTAGTTTTCTATTCCATAGTTTATCTTAAAAACTAGAAACAAAAAACTGTTTATGGGCCTAAAAATTTTACAAATATTTGTTATTAAGGTCATAATAAAGGGAAAGGAAAAGATATTATGTAAAAAATACGCAATACATGTAATGCACTGCGATCCTAAGGATCTATTGTACAGCCCTTGAAATTCGCCCAACCAATGCTAAGCTTCGAATAAAACTGACAGATCTAGTCCTTAATGAGACCGTAAACATCGTTTGGTAATAATATGATTTTCCCAAGAAATTTTGTGATTAGTGAAGATGTACGGTGAATAATCTCCTTTGTACTCCGAAAGTAATTTTATTAGGTGATAACTGTTGGGATTTTCTCATAATAGCGCCTGAATTGAAAAGTAATTTAGGACAAACACATCAGCATCGTTGTCACTGTAATTTGTTAGTTTGCATTTATGAAACTAACTTGATCAAATTTTGATCGTCTTATGCAGTATCTGAAATAGCATCGTTATTGCAATAAAAATTTTCCAATAATTTAGGTATTTGCATATTCGACACCAGCTCTAAGTCGAAAATTCTTGATAACTTTATTACATTTCTGTAACATATGTAACACATGTAATTATCCAGGACTTACGAGGGTCAAATCTGCAATGTACCAGTATTTGAACAAGTATTATTAGGCGCTACATAGATCTTCAAAATTTGTTAATATATTTTAGAAAATTCCTATTAAATTGGAGTTAGGAAGCATAAAAGATATTAAAATCCCAGCTATTTCTAGATCAAATGGTTGTGTAATTCTTAACCCAATTTTAAACGCGTATACATATAATTACATTTTCTATGTCAAAACTTAACCGTAAAGTATAACAAAATTCATAATTATAAAATATAAGTTTTTTGGACAAGATTTTAACCAAAAGTGGTGCATTTTTCCCTCCCTTTTGATATAAAATCAGACACCGATGACATTCTGTACACCCTATAATATTTTAAGAATGTCCCTATAAAAGAGCCTAGTTCATGTTTCTAATTATCATTAAAAGTACTTGTCATTCCCATATTTCAAAAATTTAGCAATTCATTTTAATTTAAAATTTAAATTTACATTTACAATTAAATACAGAAAATATTTCTATTTCTATTTCAGAAACTTAATAATAAACATATTAATTTAAAATGAAAATAATAATCAAAAAGAAAATATGCAAAAAGCAATAATTAGAAAAAAAGTTTACATTCTCATTGGTATGGAATGAAATGGAATTAATTAGTATTTTAATACGCGCAAAAACAAAAATTGAGAGTAATTACTGATCTTACAAATCATTATATTTTTTTTTGTTGTTGTTAAAAAGAATATATGTTTGTTTATGTTTTGATGCATCCACGTTCCATTGATGAGGTCAGCAAGGGATGAACAGGAATTTGATAGATATTTTAGATTGATATTAATAAAATTATTACTCTCTAACAAAAGATACTTTACTATAAATAGAGTTATATAAAAAGTGAGTAATAATAGAAAAATGTAGCGTTATTCATACGAAAAATAAATATATTTTAGGGGTACATTACATTCATTAATAGGATTAGGAATTCATTAAGCATAAATATAGTTGAATATATATGTAGGTTTATATTACCTATGTTTATACTGAAATTAAATATACATGATCATGTTGATCATTTAATATAATAGTTAGTTTTTAATTTAGGTAATATTAAATAATTTTAGGTAGTTTTTAATAATGTATTAAATGATTAATTAATATATTAGATTAATTTTATTATTTTTAATTTTCTTTACTTATTTTGTTAGGTAAATACAAACATTTTATACTAATGAATATAGAAAAATAGTTTAATTTAATTTTAAAGTGTTGATATTTTTGGTAGTTTGATTCTATTTAGTGAATACTTAAGTTATTACTTTGAAAGTTTATGTAAGTAACTAATGAATTTGTTCATGTCATCTGTTCGTATCAATACATCTCTTAATATGGGAAAATTTCCATATATTTTTGAGCCAACGATTCAGCAAAAATCTAAGGATTTATATTATGAAGAAAACAAAATTAAAGTGGACGATTGTATAACATCAATAAATATATGCATAAAATGGGCTTTGGAAAACGATAAGCCGAAAATTGTTAGTCCTTAGTGCGATATTTAATTGTGCACAATTCGAACTTTTAAAATTGTGCTTTTGGTCGAAAAACTGTTTCGAGTTTTGCTCGATGATATGACCACATCAATTCGGAAACTGAATTGGCCAGCTCACATAATGGCAGTAGGTGTGCTAACTGGGAACACAGCATTCAGAATTGGTTTAATAATATAAGAAGAAGAGACTCTTGAATAATAGCCTGCATGTTTATATATTTCTATAAAAAGGAAAATTATAAAACATAAGATAGGGACAATAAAATTACTTTTTATTTCGAATATTCCGAAATCGATATGTCGTTTTGCAGAAAACTTGATGATACTCCTTTAGAATCGCTATATTCAGCATTACCATTGGGCGAGTTAAGTCACCAATAGCCCATTTTTGAAACATTTGACCACTTTTTTGTCCCATTTTGTAAAACAGAAATAAATTGCGCCTTTTCTTCGATCCATTATATATTAATTCCAAGGAAGAAATTAATTATCTTGAGTTTATTTAACAATATTATAAAAAAAAACCCGAAGAATTTATAAATTAAATGAAACTGTTAGAAACTAAAGCCAATGTCAAATTTTATGAATATCTATTTAAAACATCAAATGCCGTGTATTTTTTTCTTTTTGGACCGTATTGAGAAAATTAAAATACAGATTCGATGGAAAATTAATGTATATTTTTTTTAATTTTCTCATGGAACTTAATTTTTCTAAATTATCACTAACGAAAAGTAAATTGTCTAACAGGATTAAGATCAACAGTTATAAATCCATACTTTCAACTCTTTCAACTTTATTAGGCGAAGAGTATTTTCTGTTAACTATTTTTAAGAATTAAATTTTATGTTTGCAATAATAAAAATTATTATTACTAAATTATTTTGTTAGTTATAAATTTGAATTTTTTTTTTTTGTTTTTATCAAACGAACAAATTTTAAAGCTTGGTATATTCAGGTGTTGAATCATCTGGTCCCCTTGTTTAAAAAAAATTCTCTTTTTGGCAATCTGATTTATAATAATTATTAATAAAATTATGTATCTAGTTTTATATAATTAGACATCATTTTACTTAATACTGTTGACCTCCTTTACAACATATTTATTTTCCCTTAAAATATAGGGTAACACAAGTTTTCATTTGCTTATATGAAAAATTAAATAAATAAAAAGTAAGCAAACATACACATGAGTATACAAATATATAGATGTTTACATGTATATATATATATATATATATATATATATATATATATGTAAACATATTTTATATATATACTTAGTTTTATAAAATTAAGAATTTGTATAAATATTGATATTAAAAAATCAACGAACTAAAACGTACAATAATAATTGTATTTTTTGTCATGCATAAAATCATCATGTAAATATAAGTAAAATAAGTAAGAACTTCATTATTATTTTGTATCATAGTAATGATGTTATGATCTGATGTAGATATACAATGCTACTCATCATATTGTCAAAATATATTGTTAAGGTTATGCTCGTATATGTATCCACTGTAAAGACTATTGCATATACATATGTATTCAGACTTACTTATGATTGTATGTGTTTGTTGACATTTGTATACATGTACATAATACATGTTTACATATAAGTATTTCAGTTGTTATAATAATAAAACTTGCCTGACAATTTTATTCGTAAAGTCAACAATTCCCATACAAACTCACATAAGTACACAGTTAAGGGGGGAATACTATTCACTTTTTTACGCGTACAAAAAAGAAAAAAAAAAAAGAATAAAAGAAACAAAATCTCGGTTGTGACCTAGAATTTTATCAGCATCGTCAACATCAGCTGCCAGGAACACAAGTTTTAACAAAAGATGAAAAAGCATGTGTTTACAAAAATTTCTAATGTTTTTTTTTTGTTTTTATTTTTTCAACATTCTTTTGTTCCTGTCGAGGGTTTACAAAAAGTTTTTTATTATTTCGTTTTATTTTATTTGTGAAAGAGATAAAAAGAGGTAAACGACGAAAAAAAATTTCTTGATTCAAAACTAACAATGGCAAGAATTTTTCAAGTAATTATAATAACAAGATTCGAAAACTCACGTTTCAGCAGGTCAGGGTTTTGACTAGAATTATTCTTTTATATTGAATGGGCACATTTGAATTAGTTTCTTATGATAATTACAATCTACTAGAAAATTACACTTCTTTGCTTTCACTCGAAAAAGAAATAATATGGGCTCTAGATTTTCTTAAATATATCACAAACCAATTTTCAAAAATTTCGAAAAAACCTATAAGATTTTAATTATTGCATAAACCCGTTCTAAGGGTAGTTGTTGCACTAAATGTTATGTAGCTCCGTAATAGAAGAACGTAGATTTTTAACTGTTATAAAATCTCTATAAGTAATAAGTAATTTATTTCATTTAAAATCTTTCTTCGCTTCTTTTTTAAAATTTTGAATCTGTTTTTTGATTTCTTTGAATGAACGACTTTAGGTAGATCTCGTTGCAAACTCCACCAGTAGTTGTCCATCATATGTGATTCCCACCTTCCCTTATAACGCTCTTCCATAGTCTGAAGATCATGATGAAACATTTCACTCTGCTCCTCACTAAAACCACTCAGATTTTGTGGAAATTGATCTAAATGCGAGTGCAGGAAGTGGACTTTTACGCTCTTGTTGCACCTTAGCTCTTGCAAGTTCTATAGCGTGCACTCAACAAGCTCAAAATGGGCATCAAATTTCTTCTTGTCTATCAAATTAATCATAAAAAACAAATAAATTCCAAGCTTTGGATTTGACTTCAGTCAATGATTTATGAAAATAAGGATCTTTCACGAGTCGCCTAATCTGTGGTCCATCAAAAATACCAGCTTTAAATTTTTTTGTACTTAGTCCTGCAAATTTGCGTGAAAGAAAATTGAAACATTCGCAACTTTTGTCAAGTGCCTTCACAAACTGTTTCATTATGCCGAGTTTAATATGAAGCTAACTAAGACTACGTTTGTAACATTTTTTGTACCAACTTTTAGTTCTTCCGCACAGGTTTCGATATTCTCGCCAAATCATGGGTATTGCGAACATCTCTTTTTCCTCTGGACCTTAACCGTAGAGATATCACACATTTCTGGCATACAATATGAGACTTGTCCTGATTACACAATTTTTTTTTTTAATATTGATGATACGTAGTGTTCACAAAGACCGATATAGATTTTCGATATGTTTTAATTATATATTCACCATAAATACAGCAAAAACAATTTGGATTAAGTAAGTGAGGGTAGTTAGATATAACTCAAAAACAAAAGCTGTTAGGGAAAAATTGTTGCCGTGTTTAAAAAATGCGCATCATTTTGATATAGAAAAAAAAATGCAGGAAACCAACTTTTTTTTTCTTCTAGAAGGCATTCGACGCATATAAAGGTAGAAATGCCAAAAATAACGCTTCAGGGAAGGGGTATATTACTTTATTTATAATTTTTTTGTAATACTTAGCTCGTAAGCACTTCACAGGTTAATTTTATAATTTATTTTTTTCTTTTTTTAGCCTTAACCACTATTATATGGGTCACTGTTATATGGGTCACTGTTATATGGGTCACTGTTTTTAAGATACCCTAATTAAATTTCGTAACTTTTCTTTGGCCTGTAATATTGCATATGAAAACTTGTTACAAACAAATCATTAATTCACTGAGCCCTTTTCTTTTCTGGAAACATTTCAAACGCTTATGAAAGCGCTAAATATTTCTGCATTTATATAAAATTCAAAATTTTATCTAAAGAATAATCATACTACAAAATTTCATGAGGATCGGTCCACAATTAACAATAGCTATTATATAATACTCCCTCTCGATAATCGTTTTCATGGGCATAATTCTTATTTAAATGTAGTACAAATAAATAGTACTAATGTAAAAATATTACAATAAAATTGTACAAAGATCGGTTCAGCTTCCACATAGTGATCTGTTTTGCCAATGCTAATTAAAAAATATGTTAGCGCATAAAAGTAATATAATAAGCGAAATACGCCCGACTGTAACTTTCTTACTCATTTTTAATATTGTTCTATAATTCTATATAGATATGTTTTTAAATAAAGCAAATGAATAAGTAAAATTAACTTTAATTTTAAAATTATAATACTTCCACTTCACTTTGTTTTAGTTCGGAATTTATTGGATTTTTTTTTTTTTTTTTGAAAATATATTTTTTTCCAGTCGCAAAAATCCGCAAAATGTTTTTTGGAATTTCATATGTTACATCAAAATACGAAATTTTTATTTTCACCCAAGTTCACCTAAAAACTTTTTGAAATTCTATATAGAAGTAAAAATTTCTTGACCGATTTAAGATATATATATATATATTATTAAAAATACGTAAATATGTTTCTAAATGCCTATGCCTAACAACTCCGTTTTATAAAATAAAATGCAAAAACATCAACTTGAAAACCCACAATTCTAAAAAAATCTGACAGCACACTACACAGAGAGTTAAAAAAATTTAAGAACTTTTTTAACAGAAAATGATGCATTATTTTATCTATTTATACCTAGAATAAATTATTTTTTCTAAATATTATTTTTCAATAAGCTATTATTTTTCGAGTGATTTTTCATTTTAACAGATTATAATGTAACAATTTGTTTAACATCTTTTATTAGGGACTTCTAAAATATTGCTAGGTTTATAATCACAGATAATCATCGATTTACGCGGCTCATTGCGACCGGAGAAAGTACGCGTAAACGAAAAACGCGTAAAAAAAGATTTAGAATAATCTTGGGTACAAAATTTTTACGCATAGCGTAAATTGAAACACTATTTAAATGAAAAGTATTATTTTGTGACCTTAAAATTTAGTTAAATTAAAGCACAAAATTATTTACTTTTTATTTTATAATTGTTGTTGATTAAAAAATTAATTATATGGTGCGTTAAATGATTGATATTGATGATACTAACGATCCTTTATTAACAGATTTAAAATAAAATAATATGAAAGTTATTTATTGGCATTTAAATCGATTGATAAAGATTTTTTTTGGAGAAAATACCATTACTAGTAAAAAATCTGCTTTTTTGGGATTATTTAGGATACAATAACAATTATTTAAAAGTTTTTGTTAAATTGTACTATTTTTTGTTTTGTATGTATTAACACCATAAGCAGCGATACCGTTGAGAATATTGAAAAAGTGTCCAAAAAGGGGGTTTAAAAAAATAAAGTTGCCAAAATGGGACTCATAAAAAGGGTCAACTGCTTCAATACCTAAAAAAGTTATTCAATTTTGTTTATCAGAAAAAAAAAACAAAAATATGGAGATTTGTTCATAAATACAACTCATAAACCGCTCAACAAATTTAGAACTGAAGACATGGATTCACAAGTGAGTCCTTAAGTCTATTAAACAATTTATTTTTTATTAGTGATAAGCAAGGATAGCAAGATAAGCAAGTTAATGCAAATGCATTTTTTTGCCTTTACTCCTAGAACAGAGAATTTTTTTAATTGGCATCGATTTATGCATTAGTGCATATTTATCAATATTATGTTGAAAATGCATATTTTTCCTTAAATACATATTTTTGTATTATATATAGTGCAATATTCCAATTTCAAATTATTCTCTCTGTAGAAAAAAGTAATTCTATAGGCTTTTGATAAAAAATTTAAAATTTTCAGAAGACCTAAAAATTGTTTAAAAAAATTTTAAAATGTCATGGAAAAATAATATGTGGTAAGAAGCGAAAATAATAATCATAGAAGGACACTGATTATTGTAAAAAGTGCGCTGTAAGAAGGTTCCTTTTATCTCGTATGAAGATGCGAAATTACACAGAATAAATAATTTCATTTCGGAGAAGTATTGTCCTAAAGTATTTTTTTCGTATATCAGCCCTTGGATAGCCTAAAACATGGAGCTAAATACAGACTTTCAAGGTAAAATTTTCACTCATTTATCTGAAGATTTATATATATATGAAACATTTGTTTTGGTTATCATACGTTTTTGTAAAACATTGAGAATTGACTAATTCTTTTTAAAGAAACTACCAATGAGATTATTCTGCCCAAGAGCTCAATAAGCTGTAGAGCTACCCTTAATATCATTTTAGGAAAATCGATCTAAAATTAAGACCACAGCCATCGAAAGAAGTGTTTGTTAAAATTTTAGATTCAAACGAAGAAATAATAAAATCTTTTCACATCATTTAAAAATCTGTTGATGACGAACAGTATTTTTCTATGTAGAAAAGCTGTCCCAAGGTCTTTATTGTATATTTATTTTTAATCTAATGTGATTCTGAATTACAATTTTTTTTTTTTAATAAAAGTTAAGAAATAAGTGCATATTCTATTTTTCTAGGTCATATTTTAAAATCTTTATTGCATTTTTAAGCCCCTAGAATAATGATAAGTAAAAAAAAATATAAATTAGGATATAATTATTCATCAAATCTATTTTTTAATTTTCCCAATCCTGTCCAAAAATAGATGTTCATAAACTTTATCATTAGCTTTAGTTTTGAAAAGTTTAATTTCATTTATAAATTATTAGGGTTCACTTTTACTTCATTATGCTGTGAAAGAATCTCAAAATAGTTAATTTCTTCGGTAGAATTAATATATTATGGGTCGAGATAATTCCAGCAACTAAGTTGCTCGTTATTAAGCGCATAATCTTAAAAATTCGCCATTCAGTTCTATTTAGAAAAATGTGCCAAAAAAGTGGCAATTGGCAACTAAACTCGCCAAGCGGTAATGTTCATTTATTTTTTTTTTCAATTGTCTCGCAAATATTTTTGGATGGTTCTTATTGTACATTCATTCAAATTTTTAGTTTGTCCAAAACATTGATTTGTTTCTAGCAATTGGAGCTATTTTTAAATATTTTCTTAAGATATTTTTTTTTTTATAAGTTCCCACATTATATTATTTGTGTATAAAATTCGGTTTAAATAGAAATGAAGTACCGCGTAAATCGAGGATTACCCGTATCCATTTTTTTCTTCAAACTTACCGTCAATAGTCATATCGAATTTAATTCTTACCTGAAAATAAGTAAAAATATATATAGTTATTAAAATTTGTATTTTAGTTAATACTACTTTTTTTAAATTCTTTAAAACAAATTTATTAAATTAAGTTATAAAATTCAACTCTTTAAAATTCATTCAAAAACATAACGACACTAAGTTAACAATCTTCATAAAAGCAAACAATCCTTTAACCCCATCAACAACAAAAATTGGTCATTCTTTTGTCATAAATTGAAAACCAACAAATCACTGTTGTTAGTTGTTATTATTTATTACCAATTTTCCTTTTTTATTTACATCCTCAACTTAAAAAGGTTTATTTAGGATGTTCCTTCATTACAAGACCACCAAGATTTGCAAAGAATTTGAACAAAAAATAAAACATTGTTGGTTTTTTAGTTATTCTCTTTTATACGCTTTGCAAAAAAGGAAGAAAAATGTACAAAAGAAAAACAATATGATTAAAAGTTTAAATATTGTAGAGACAGCCATAGCAGCTGTATTGTAAAAATTAGATACCAAAAAGTCCGATGGTAATAAACTTTCATTTTGACGGAAATTCATGTTCCATAGCCATCTTTGAGTTTATGATGCTTGTTTTTGTTTAGTATGAATATTGTTTTCTTGCTGGTTTCCTTAGCACACAAGTCAGAAGAAACTAAAAATTCTACTGGTGATTACGTCATTGAAAAATATACAATAAAATATTTTTTTTTTTTTTATCAAATATCTATTCTTGCTGTGTACAGTTCACAAGTTTTTGTACTTTTAGTGAAAGAAACGATTTTTTTTTTACTCAACGACTTGTTCTAAATTTTAATTTAAAGTTTTATGATTATAAGAACATGTTGTAATCAAAATTTTAAAAGAATTAAATATTTTTTATATTAACAATGAACTAGAGAATACTTGAATGAAATATATTTCAGTCATTATTTCAAGTAACTAAAAAGTTCCTAGTTCAGCAGACGTTCGAAATTGAAATTTAGTTGGACAAAGTTGTTTAAAGAACTATCATACGTTCGTTAACTCTGAATTAATAAAGAAAATCTACCGCAAGTATTTTTCGATTTGAAAAATATTTTTTGTTGCGAACTCGGATCTCGATTGAAAACATATTTGCCTGCTTCAGGATGTAGACAGAAAACAAGACGACAAAAATTTTATAGAATTTTTTAGGATACAATTTTAAAGCTGAGTATATTTCATGTACACTTTTTGTTTAGGCTTCAACGAAACGAAAATGGGTAAGACACCACGAATGCTGATGATATGTGTAGCGGCGCAGAAAATATGTATTCCGTTCTGCTGGCGTCTAATTATAGTCCATAAACTCTGCTTTAGTATTGCCGAACAAAGACAACAAGGCAATTTACGTTTGCAAACTTGTTCATGGTCCTACGAGCCGGACGTCGGCTTACGACATTTCTGTAAGCACATCTGTAACAGTGTTTATGACGCTAGGTTCAATCTCATTTTTACTTGCCACAAACGCCTAGTACTGCTAACTGAGTCCCTCAAAATTGCACTCAGTGCAAGGCGGACGCCATGTTTAGGTTTAAACGAAACCAAAATGGATAAGACTCCACGAATGCTGATGAAGTGTGTAGCGGCATAAAAAATATATATTCCATTCTGCTGGGGTGTAATTACAGTCCATAAGCTCTGCTCCCTGCCAAACAGTGAGAACAAGGTAATTTACGATATAAAACTTGTTTACTTTTTAACCCAGCTTCGTTTGACAATGTAAATCAGGCAGCAATTTTTTAGTGTTAAATACCCAACGCTTAGTCTACAGTAATTATTTGATGGATAATTTCAAAAAATGTAAACCAAGCCCTTACTTTTACCAACACCGATTTTAATTAAATTAAACTCATATAATCTACTCCTCTATGCGCTTCATACGGCATATCAATCTAAACTATATCGCTAACTGTTCATATTCTATAAACCTCTAAAATTGTACATCTCGAGATTTTTTGTCAAAAGTTAGCAAAATTTAAGTTTGAATAACTTTAAGGTGCATTACTAACTTTCAAAAAAATTGGTATTATAAAGTCATAAGAACTAAACATCTTTCTGACGCAAAGACCTATAAAATGAAAAAATATCTTTACTAACTGTCAAATTTTTTATTAGATATTAAGTGGTTTCGAGGCATTTTGACACACTTATTCAAATTTTAATATAACAAATCATTATTTATTGAAATAAATCACATGTATAGCACATCCTTGATCTTATAAAATAAGTTTATATATTGTCGAAATTTCAAAAGCATACTAACTGATCTTCAGACAACTGCAACCGACTTTACAAAATCCGCCGAATTATTTGTGACGATTTTAAAGACTAGTTACACAAATTTAAAATATTTGGGTTATAAAGGCGTATTTATATAGTTTTAGCACATATAAATTTTGTGCAAATATAGATCTTTTTATCAAATTTTACAAAATTTGGTCCATAATTGATCATATCATTTATGTGTGTTCCACTACTCAAAAATCAGTTAAAAGCTCATAAATACTACAATAATGTTAAATTCAATACAAAATTTTATATGTATGAGTTGTATATAAGTGCAAATAATAATATACAATTTCACAATGAAATTTAACATAACTAGGTTTGGTATAAGTATAGATCAATCTAATAACTTTCATAGCTCCCATGAGTGATGTCAGATAAAAATTTAAAAAAATCCCTCCGTTGCATTTAAAAAATCAATTTTTCCCTCCAAGTTTTCTTCTTCAATAAGAAATAGTAATAAATATTTTATAATTATATGAAAATGCAGACTCAAGTACCCTGAATTAATTATATGTTTTTATCAAAAAAATTTTAATTAAAAGGATATATATATATTTTCATATAATCATAAAATATTTCTTACTATTTCTTATTGAAGAAGAAAACTTGGAGGGAAAAATTATATATATGTACATAAACGGATTAATATATTTTCACTCTAACATATAATTATCTAGAAATTTTAATTCATGGGGTTTCCGATGATTTTTATTGTAAAGAAAAAAAACTTTGTAATACAATCGAACATCTAAAATACAATTTTGACACTAAATTAGTTCATATTTTTTACTTCTACTTATATTTTGTTGCATTTTTGAGCAGAACATTATAAAAACTGATTGTAAACATAATGTCAAAAAATAATGAAAATTAAAAAAACATTTTTCAAGATAGCTTAGAATTAAGCATATTTTTTTTTTAGTTTTAGAGGTCTTTGCGCCAAGAAAATTTTTATGATTTTATGATATCATTCCTTTCCATTCATGCCGATTTTGTTTAAATCGGATAATACTTGTAAAAGTTATTTAACTTTAAACTTTGTTCATTTCTGACAAAAATGCCCTAGGTGTTCTAATTTAGAGCTCCATAAAACATGAACCGTAAACGGTATGAAAACGATTCATAAGCGATAAAATGCACGATGGCTAGTTTAATGAACACAGCAAATTAAAAAAAAGTGAAGATATACAATTTTTAAGTCTATAATTTTGGGTCGAAATTTTTTTGGAGTTACCCTAATAGATAGTAAAAATTTGAGATCACCTCCCATAATATGTATAATAAAAAATAAATTCCACAAAATAAAGAATATAAAATAAAAATAAAGAATAGTTTGAAAAAGATATGAGATTTTTTAGGGACACATTTTCTGCAATTTTACATAGTAGATAATAGAGTTGGATTAGGATTTTTTTGTGGGAAAATTTCCCGGGAATTGTTCTAAAATATTGTTTTGCAAATTCCTTTTTTTGTAAAGACTTAAAAGACTTTATGAAATATAAGTTATACGCTTTCAAATATAAAGATTACTAAAGTGCAGCTTCAGAGCTTAATATTAGAAGCAGAAACAAAACAACTTGTTTTAAGATTCATATAATATGCCTGCTCTTAACGTTTGTTGCAAGTGAGAGAAAATTTTTAATAACAACGCATCTTATGGAACCAGACGGGAATCAAGTGTTTATTTAATGGAATGTTTATTTAATTTTTTATTTTCGTCTATCTAAAAAATATTTTATTTATAGATACTTTTTCTACAGAATGCTAAATAAAATTTTTGGTATTTATTTTATTCTATTTTTTTCTATTAATAAGATTAACATATGAATGGAGACCTTATTCATCCAAAACTAATGAAAGAAATACTTAAATATATGTGATCGCTGGCTTAATAGAAAAAACCTTTACTCGATTTTTCATTTGTTTTATTAGAAATAAATAACACGGTACTACATTGACAAAACACTTGGAATGTAGCATAGAGTATTTTTTAAGATATTGATGGGTAGATTATTTTACCATTTTTAGAATTTTTGTTATAAAATCAGTGTCTAACTTTTTCTTATGTAAATTTCCATATTACACATTTTTAATTTTCAATACGGCTGTAGATATACGGCACAATATCAAATAAAATAAAATAAATTAAAAAAAAATAAAGTAAATTAAAATAAAATGATATTGCAATTATGATATTTTAAATACTTTATTGCATATTTTAGGGTTTCTTAACAAAATTAAAAAAATCATTACACTAGAAATTACTATTTTTAGAAATTTTGCAAAAAATTCGGATCAAATCTAAGATATTTTTCCGTATATTATATGAAAATATATTTTATTAGAGTTTGTTACGAAGAATGCTATTTAATATTATGATTTTTCTAACCCGAGTAAATTTTTTCCTTTCGAACTTTTCTGGTGCGCCTCTACATTTCTCTTAGGCATTACAAAAAATACCTTTTTATATAAATTACAGTCAATTTCATGCTGTCAATGCGATATGCCTTAGCAAAATCTGTTTTAATAAAATTGTCTCGTATGACTTAAGTTTATGATCCCGAACAATTATATTTATGCCGTTTTTATATCTGTATATGCAAGATTTGTAAAAATTGGAATTTGCTATATAAAAATGCAAAAATAATAAAATTTGTGCTAAATTTTCAAAAAGTTTATAACTTTTTTTTATTAAATTTATTTTCAAAGCATCTTCGATTTTATTATGTAAAATAAAAAAAAAAACATCGTACAGTAATCTATGCTATACCAAAGTGAATGTGCCTTGCGAAAAACTGAATTAAAAAAAATTCGTCTTTTTTTCTAGTATTGAAACTTTTTGCTATTTCAGGCACATAGTTCAAAATACGCGCAATTACTACAAGTATCATTTCAAAGTGTGTGTTGCGTTCAAAGTTTGTGTTACGTTGAAAGACCCCCCTCCCAAAAAAAAAAAAATTGAAAATCTGCATTAAAATTTCACTATTCTGTGAATGTATCTATCTGCAAACCAACAAAGAAAGTACAAAATATATCCACAAAAAGTCGGATTGGTTTAGCGCATGAACAGTCATGATTATAAAAAGAAACCTATGAAGCGGAATTTGTGCACTATATTAGTTGCCAGTCTTGCGAATTCAGATCTATAACCCATTTGTTTAAAATAGTATTACAATCAAACTTATTAGGGATTAATTTCAATTTGAGCCAAATTAGAAAATTTTGATAATAGCCAATATACGTATTTTTATTCATAGGAAAACTGTGTAAAATATTAAAGACTCAAATATAATTTTGTGTTGTTTATTCACATTTTTTGGATTTAACAAAAATGTTTGGTCCACACTTTATTAGAAAACATATTCTTTCACATTTTTTTTTTTTTCAAATACTATTTGTAGAAGGTATGTTTTTCTCATAATTGTAAAACTCATAAAATCTTGTATTTTATGTGTATCTTATTGTTTTCATATTCATTATTTAAATTAATTGGATAACAAGTATTCTAAATGAAAAAAATTAAAACTTCGAAAATCGAAAATAGTTTTTTTTTTAATGTATATTGATTTTGGAAACGTATTAAAAATTTTAAAAATGGTGCAATAATCTACTCATCTCTACATACAAAATAAACTATGTTGAGTTTTAAACATTTCTAATTCTGTAGCACCATATAATTAATGAGATACAACAATCTCTGCTAGGAAAAAAAAAGATATTGACATATTGATCCAAAGATGTCAGTAAGATCCTCAAGTAGTGCAAATTCGGATCATTTCCAATGAATTTAAAATAGTTTTGACATTGGAAAATATTTTTTCTTTTACACCTATTCACTCAGTAGGAATTCATGTTAACGTTGTCATGCAAAATTAATATTTTGGATATTCGTTTTGCTTGCACTGCAATTAGTTTTAATTAATTTTTTAGCTCTGGCATATTTCAAACCCCGGCTTCGCTAAATCAAACTTTTTCTGAATAGGATGACTGTTTACTTTAATTTCTCATGCATGTTATAAAAATTAAAATAAAAATAAATAGAAACAAAAAATCACCAATAAATACCAAAAATATGTTACCAAAAACGAATTATAGCCCAGAAAATATGAAAAACCACAAAATATTGGATTATATTTCATATGGTTTCGGCGATTTTTCTATATTGGCTTTGGGAGATTTTGGATCATTTTGCTGGCAGATAATACATACGAACTTACTTTGTACCAATTTATGTGTAGGTGGATTTGAGATAAATTTTAGAAAATCAGTTTCCTAAAGGAGCTCTTAGAACTTTGTTTCATTAAAATTGCAACCATTTTAAGGCGTACTTAATATAAAAATAAATTTTTTAACTTTGTTTAAACTTTTTGTCGATAAATTCCATTAAACTTTTTTTTAATTTTTAAAGTACTTACTAGCTGTTTACAGAATTTAACCAAAAAATCATTTAGTGATTTTCGCAATACTATGATTTTTGATATGTATTAGTAGTTAAATTTTTATTTATTTTACCCACTTTAAAGTATAAGGTTCGATCCAGAATAAGTACGGTACCTGGACGGGCTCTTCATGCAAAACTTGAGCGTAAAATATTGAATTGAAATTTAAGGTACCTTAATGAAATTTGACACAAATATTTATTTTGGTACTAGGACCAAGCCCATTGAAATAGGTTATGATCGATCTACTATTTCACCTAGCGCTCATACAAATGTCTTCCCAGAATAGGGGTTCAACGCTCAAATGTCTTCACGGAATAAGGGTACAACGCTCATAATTACCAATATTGCAATATTTTAATAAAATTTAGTAAATGGATGTTTTAAAAAACTTAATTAAGTTTGGTTCATATTTGACCATAGTTCCCATCATTCTCTTCTGAAAATAAGAAAAAAATTTTTCGTAAGTAGAAATAAAGTGCTAATTTTCATGATGATTAACCAATATAAGAGTTAGCATCAACATAATATTATGCACCCGTATGTCCTACGGAAACATAAATTACACTTATTACAACAATCGGTTCACAATTATCTAAAAAATCCTTTGACGGTCGCAAAGAATGATGTAGGGTATCATCGGTTGGGCTTGACCGCCTATAACTTTCTCAATTGTTTTTTAATAGGAATATATTTTCTAAAATATATTATATAATTTATCACAACCAAATATTTCTGGAAACAATATTATTTGGATTTTATTATTAGTTCTTATAAATATAGATTGCCTTCAATTACAAAAACTAGACTATACATAACTATTCTGTAGTTACGTCATTACTACGAAATTCAATTAATAACGATAATAAAATGTTAGTCATTCGCCTAAAAGTATGCCATTAAATTCAGCTGTATATAAATGATGATACACTAAGACGTATGAGTATAGTATTTGAATTACACATAAATCATACGCAGGAGCAGATACAATAGCAAATTGACCTATTGACGTAAACAGCGGTTACACTAAAAGCTATATAGCATACAAAATATTAAAAATTTTAAAAATTAACGATAATAAAATTTTAATCATTTGCCTAAGCCGTATAAGTTATAGAAAACAACTAAAAGTTCAACTTGCTCTAAGAAAACGTAACTTAGCTGTAAAAAAACCAAACTCTTTGTATGTGTTAATAAAATTTTCTTCAGAACTAACGTATACGTATATTTTTTAAGAGTTGGACATCTAGTGGTTTTCTGTGGCATGAGTGCAGTAATTGAATTACACACAAATCATACGCTACATTAAATACAATAAGCAAATTGAACTATATGGAAACGTAAATAACAGTTAGATAAAATAAGATAGATACAGCATAGGAAATATTAATAATTTTGAAAATATATGAATTTATTTAATCATATGGAAAGTTGTTAATGTTATTAATATGATGGAAGATCATTTAAGTTGTGTGTTTGGAATCAAGTGATCATTTTAGAAAAATTATTGTTGAAAATGTAAAAAATTGTATGTTTTTACAGTGTGCCTTTAAGAAGAATATTTTATTATTTATATGAAATTATTATATATAATTAAGTAGTACTATAATATATTAGTATAAATCAATGAATATATAAAAGTTTTTTATCCTGTTTTTATGAACTATATATCTGCGTTAGTGATAATAGTGACGATGGCGATGCTAGAAACGTTTCTAATAGTAATATTCCCCTTTTACTTCTTCACTCAAAAAAATTTGTACACTAAATATTTTTGGTTTATTAAGAAAGTTTATGTTAAGTTAAAAATATATCAAAATCTTGTTATTTAATATAGGAAATTAGTTTTTAACTTTTCATATAAGTTATTCATAAAAGAAACTACCATAAAAAAGTATTTTTAGTTAGAGTTACTATTTTCAGTAGTTATTTCTTTTTAAAAATATATAAAATATAAATTTTTAAATATAGGTGATAATGAGGTTGTCTCAAATGAAAATATTGTAATATTTTATTCAATCATATTTCATAGATATCTTTTGTTTTTTAAAGACATTATTTTTGTTGTCATTTTTTATAAAAGAAAAAAGTAAATAGAAACTAATAGAATTAAATAAAATAATCAACAAATGAAGCAAGAAAAATCTGGTAAGTATTTGTCACAGATTGGACTAAAAAATATTATTTTTTACGGTTTTGCGGCGATTATTGTTAGTGAAGTTAGTAGTCTATACTAGACAAATTTATAATATCAAAACAAATGTGCTAGAATATGGCAGAGAATGTTTATCTTTGAAAAATGATAAGATTTTAGTATGCATTTATTACCTTAAATATTTGCTGACAACTATATCCATATCTACATAGATTTTGAAACTTATTTTCCAAAATAAATATCAAAACTGTTAGCACTCGCCAAGAATAATCCAGGAATAGTGGGAAATTTGTTCTAACATAAGTTTTTCCTAATATTAGTGTTGTTATTTAGATAAAAATATGTATATTTTATTCCTTTAATTATTTCATAATATTGTTATTTATTAGTTTTTTTACAACTTAATTTGCAGTAAAAGAAAAATAAAATACAAATATGCAGATAATGTGTTTTATATTTTGTTGGGAGTTACATAATTTTTATTCCCTATAAATGATAAAACTGTAATTACTTATGATAGGTAGGTATTTTTTAACAGTTAAAATAGCTGACACAACATTAGTTGTTTCTGTTTTGTATGTTAAAATTTGGTAGGTTAAATAAAAATATAAAATTATTTATTTTTTAGAGAATTTGTTAGTTAAAAAATCAACAGTAAAAAATAATTGAAAAACTTTTTTTCTTCAAACGAAATGTATGCGGTTTGATTTGATGATTTTTCTGTCGAATTTACTTACATAATTTTATAAGTGTTGAAATATTCCTTTAACCAAAAATACGATTGAATACATGGTTGAGAAATTGTAAATAAACATTTTTACATATCTAAATTACATTTGTGTCGAAACTATTGGTCAGTTTGGGAGTCCAAAAGCTATTTACTACTCTATAAATGAGAATAAGTTGATATGTTCAGCTATCTAAAAGCGGGCTCTTAACAAATTAAGTTTTGGTGAGAATGATGAAGGTCAGCTTTTAGAATCAACAGCTAAAGTAAAACATTCTATCGGTGACTTTTCCAACTCAATTTTATTCTGATTGTTCGTTATGTGAAATATCTATCTCAATACCATAATAGAACTAATATTAGTCTGCATTTCCGTAAGAAAATTTGCAAATAAAAACTTTTTTTTAATTTGCTTATTTCCTTCTTACAAAAAACAAAAAAAAAAAAAATACTTCTATGCAGTGCCTGGGGTGACCGTAGGCTAACAGCCTATTATACCATTTGGTAATTTCATCAATATCTGAAGTAAAACACATTCCCTGTCAATTTGGGTTAATGCAAAAATAACACGAAAAAAACAATAAAGAAATAACACATTAATTTAATTAAATTGTAGTACAAACTGTAGCAATTTCAAGATAAGAAAACATAATTTCACGTTACGTAAATGTATTTATTATTTATTTGCTTAATATCAAGAATTTATTGCTTTAAATTTTAATTTTAGGTAATCCTATTGTACATAAAATTTTGCAAAATTGTTTTAGTTTAAACAACATGTACTGCAATTTGTTTTATAATTTATCTACCTCAACTTTCTGCAAAGATAAATCATTAAAGAACTTGATGGAATTTCTGATTTGTTGCTACGTAGCCAACGAGTAAATTTAACGTAAAGCAGCAAGCAGTATATATGATTTAAGCCAGAGACCAAAATACATCAAGAGCAACAAAAACATTATTACCGTAATCATTGTGAGCAACAAAATAATCTTCATTTTAAACCATAAACCTCAAAAACCAAAGTGTGAATGTGGTAAAAAGCAAAAGTGAATATTATGATTTTACATTACGACTGCACAAACAGTATTATAACTAAATAGCAAATTTTGCAAATATATTTTTGCATAAAATTCAAGAGATAGAAATATATATTTCAGTAATTTCTAAGAAACTAATTTACACACAATATTAGTTACTTTAGATGTATGTATATATATGATTTTGTTTGGGAATTTTGATCTGTAATATTTGTCATTAAATGTTGATGTTTGAAACGTTTTTCTTACCTTGAACATAGAAAACTGAAATACTTACTTGAGCTTAAGATGAAAATATTTGCATTTTATGTGAAATAATAATAATAATAATAATGTAATATTGAATTTAATATTGAAAGGGATGGATAGTAGGTATGTTTGACATTAGTTTGCTGAGAAATCCATAAAATTGTGTGTTAAAGTTAAAAATAGAATTTAAAATTGTTTAAGATATTTGCAGTTACATAGTTGTTCCTTTAAGATATTTTGATATGATATAGATATAGATATAAAAAAATTTAAATGTATAATATAATAATTGAAATTATGTATGAGGAATTCTGTATTTAAGTTTAAACTTTATTAAACTGGTAATATACCTCAAATATTTTTTTCTATCCTGACTTTTCAAAATAAGTCTTGATACACTTATGTTAACAACACCTCGCACAGTAAAAGAAGAAAAATTCAAGACCTGATATAGTACCACGTGGTACCGGCAAGCATTAAAACTTAAAAAATCTAAAAAGAGTGTTTGAAAATAAAAAGATTATTTCTTTTATTTTAATTTCTGTAATCGTAGATTCTAGCATATGTGTCCAATATCTATAATGTAAACCACAAACACTTGTAGAAATAGGCCAACTTATTTTCAATCAACTTGTCGTTAACCAGTGTTAAATTATATTAAGAATAAACAGTAAAAATAAAATTTTCAAAATTTTAATTTTCTGCAGTTTTTCGATTAGAAAATTTGCGCCGTTTTGGATATTGCATATTAAAGAATGAAAAATGGGTTTCAAAAAAAAAAAAAAAAAAAAAAATAGCATAAAAAGTATTCATGATCTGAGATCGCGGTTTCTAATAATTCATAAATCATCAAGGCACACCCAAAGCGCTTCATGAAATCTGTTAAAATGTATACCAGTCTGTAGGCTATAAAGCTATAAAGCTTATATCGGAATCAACTGGCACTTATAAATAATTACGCGTTTGAATTTCGTGCAACTTTTAACATTTTTTGGATGAGTATTTTTGTTATTGAAAAATTTATTTTATTGTTTTATAGTTAATATTTTTTATTTAGTTAATAAAAATTTTTGCTGTTATATGTGAAAAAATAATTAGTAAATTAAATACAATCAAAAAATATATCAAAAGGTAGATTAAATCGGAATTATAGTTCCGATTATGTTCACTATTATAAAACGAGTATATATATACATGCACATACATTATTAATGTGAATTTTTTTTTTTGTTTTTTTTTTTTGATATCGGACTTAAAATGAAATTCTTACAATTTTTCAATATATTTTTTTATATATTTTTGAAAATAGAATTTTTGCATTTTTTTTTTTTTTTAACTTTTTATCTTAAACCTTCATAACACTGACACCATTTGCAAAAAGTCATTCACGCAAACAGATTTGCATTTAATTAAAGCCAGTTAATATTTCTACACAATAGCATTGATATAATATTAAAAACATGCCACATTTTTTTGAACCCCAAAATTAAACGAATTTTGAAGGAACTTCAAACATTTTCCAAACTTTTGAAACCGAATTAATATATATGGTGTTTCACAACTTTGTTTTGAAAACATAAAAACTTTGATGCATTTTGATAGACCTAACAAAATAGCTAAGAAACCCAAAACTTTATATCATTCATCCATAAACTTAACGAAATTAGCCATTTAAACCCCAAAAAAAGTAGTTGAAAAATAATAAATTAGAAAAAAAAAATTGACTGAATCGAAGATTTATTTCAGTTTTTACTGTCAAATTGCATCTTTTAAGTTCATATTATTAACCAGTCAATACGTTTTACTATCTGGTGAAAAGTTATGCGATTATAAAAAAAAAATGAAAACAAAAATTTACGATTTTTTAATTGTGCAGTTTTTTCTAATTGAAAAATTTCGCGCATAAGTAAAACTAAATTTAGATAACAGTGCTTTTAAGGCGAATGATTCTCTATATTTTGAGGTATATATCGTTTATGTCAGAAAACCAGGCATGGGATACCATCAGCATAAACTTACATATAACTGGAATAAATGTTTGTAAAATGTATGTTTTTCGCTTCTGACAAATACTGCTTTTGTAAGAATTGTCCAAAATATCGCGTAACAGATTTAAAAAATTTTAAAATGCAAGTTATATGCACTTTTTAAAAATCTTATTAAATTTTGTTTCTATTTTTTTTAAGACTAGATATCAATTTAGATCATCATGAAGTACTCGTCATCTTAATGTTTAAAATTGATAATCTGGAAAAAGAATGAAGAAACGTTATTTATACCGGCTACAACGGCATTTTTCTCCAAACACATTTCGCTTACTGACGACTACCGCGAAGTGTAAATATCTTTAATATTGATACAAAATGATTTCATTTTGGTAAAACTCAGGTGGCGTCAAAATATTTTAAGGACTTATAATTATATAAACCAAAGATATGTTTTTAACCTTAAAAATCAGCACCACATATTTCGAATTATAGTTGAAATTTTTAAAATAATAAAAACTACTTATAATTATAATGCTATTACAAAATTTTATGATAGTTCACTTAAAAGAAAGATCGCGCTTTTTGTAAGGAAAGAAGGTTTAAGCAGCTATATTTTTCAAAACGTTACTGATATTCATTTAATTTTTTCAGCAGAATATTCCAAAATATGCCTAGTGTTATTCTCCACTTTTAGAGATTTTTAACTAATAAAAATTTTTTGCTAATTACGAAATTGTGCAAAAACTAAAATAAAAATTTGTTCTTTCCTTAAAGATGCAGTAATAGTAATAGATAATACTTAAGAATTTCAGTCTTCAGAATTTGTTTGTCTGATATAAACAAAAACAAAATATATTGCATTCTGAGGAAAACTACTGAATTAAATTCACAGATACTGATTTAAAATCTGTCGGTAAATTTATTTTTCATTAGCGATAACTTAGATAAAAGACATTCCGCCAAGACACTGCTATAAGCCAAAGTAAAAATATAAATTAACCTTAACGCTCTCAAAGAAAATTATATACGTAAACATGCGAGGCCCACCCAAGTTCATTTATTTATTTATTTGTAGGTAAAATTACATCATTTGTTTAATAATGCGAAATTTATAATTAAATAAAAAATAAAAAATTAACGAAAATTATAAGAATATAATAGAAATCTGGTACAATAACAAAATATTTTTCGATAAAACAAAATAAATTAGTCATTGAGTCAAAAGTTATGAATGACTCAAAAACTGAAGATCCCTCACGGATGAGCTTCGGTAGTGTAAAGGTTAAGATAAAAATATTTATTAAATCTATTTTCTAATTTTCACTATCCGGACCAAAAAGATTCTGTTTTTGAGGTTTTAAATAAACTTTATCATTAGTTTTAGTTTCTAGCAGGTTAATTCTTCGTGATCTTTTTTTTTATATCAAAATATTGTGAAGCAAATAATCTCCAAATAATTAATTTCTTCGTTTAAATTAATACATAATGGGTGGAGATATTTATAACAAGTTAGTTTCTCATCATTTAACACATAGTCTTAAAAAGTGGCCATTTAGTTCAGTTTTAAAAAAGGGGCCTAAAAAGTAGCCAGGTGGTTAAGAAAGGGGCAATTGCAACTAAATTCGCCAAATAGTCACGCTGTTTGAAACCCTTTTGTATACTTTTTGAGTGGTAGTTCTGAAGGACTTTTTTATCATTAGTTTAAAAATACGATGTTGGAAATTTCCGAAACTGTTATTCGGTTTTTGTATCTCAGTTTGCCTTGCAGTTTGTTTAGATTTCTGTCTAAGGTGGTGAAAAACTTATTAATCGATTTCAATTTTAAATTATTTGAAGATGTTTTATTTTTAGACTTTAATTTAATGTAGAGATTTTTTCCCACCTCAAAATCAACTTTTCAATACATCCGGATAATATATCTTAATATTTGTTTTTTACAAAAATCTGTCATCTCTGCATTACATAGCTTAATATATTATTAATATATTATTAATAAATGCAGTTTGAAAAGTTAAAAATATGCCACAAATTGACTTTTATCCATAAACATTTCTTCTTCGAAAATTTTTTGGCCATGATTTTTGTACTTTTTCTATCATTGGATTTATAACTATCGAAAAAATAAATATATTTTATACTAATTGCCTTCAGAGTTAAAATAGAAATCAGTTTGTGGTGGTGTATATATAGAAATAATCCAAGAAATTACAACACATATTTTGGAGTCTTTTATTAACATTTTGAAGAAAATAGAAGTTCAATTTGTATAAAATGTTCAAAATATTATAAGAAAATATGTGGTCATACCAAATTGATAATAAAAATTCTATATCATAAGTAAACTGTACTTACGCAGCTCCGAAAGTTTTATAGTAATTTTATTCTGTATACCTTATAATATTACTTAATGTCCTTTGTATTTTATAGAATAAATAGACGCTATAGGCTTACGGTCTACAATGAATAAAAAACAAGTAAATAAATTAATAAATAAACAAACAATTAAATAAACAAAATAGTATATTTTTAACCTTATTAAATTTTCTAAAACTTGCTCCTCCATTTCGTAACATCGGACCAGCCCTATTAAATTGCATTATTTCTATAAAAAAAAGTTTTATTGATTTTTGCATATAAAATTCAAAATAAATTGCGTGCTGGAAATAAATATTATAAAAAATATTTTTTTTTATTTATTTTAATTTAAGTAATTGGTATACTTGTCATTAGTTGACCGTTTTTTCACTGCTCTATTCAAATAAAAGCAATTTTTACTTAAAAGATACATACCCATATACCCTGTATATGATATAAACAAATAAACGGACAGTAGCAATTGCTCTGTCATGACAATTCAATCAGAAAATGTCGCCTATTATAAAGCTATAAAATGTTAAAAGTAAACATAGTTAAGCAAACAATATATAAAAACTATATATTGGATATGAAAAGCACAAAAAAAATAATAATAAATAAATAACTATATAGTAAATATACACAAAATATTACAGCCAATTTATAAATTGCTGTAAATTGTTATTACATTTGTGGGGACTCTGGTTAAAACTAATATAAAAATCTATGAAAGGAGTAATAAGAGCGCGAAACAAATAACAAACATGAACTTTTAAAATAAAAAGTTAAATAGTAATTTACTATAACACAATAGTAATCAATTGCTGAGTTGGTAAATATAAATAAAAGAGGAAAAATAAACAATATTTAAGTACAATGGGTTAATAAGGTATTACCTTGTTTATTCGTATACGTGTAAGTGTTGAATTAAGTTACTTTACTAAAAGACAAATACCCGGAAAATTGAGAATTGAAATAAAATTGAAATAGTAATGATTTTAACACTATGTTTTCATTGAAAGGAATTTCTTAGTGCTCAAAAAGAGCTGCAGAAGTTCTTTATTTAGTCCATGGTTGTCATTGGTAGGATTTCCACCTTTTATGCTCCTTGTTCGTTGATTTGAAGTACTTCTCTTAATATTAATAATATTTAATATTATTTATACTATTATTTAAATATGTTAATAAAATTATTTAATAAAAATTCTGTGTTAGACTTATTGAGGAATAATAAAAATACTTCAAAATTTGTGAAATTTTAATTTGCTTACAAATTATAAACGTTAACAAATATTTTTTATTTTTTATTTTCTATTTGTTTTACCCAGCCAAATGAGTGAATTTAAAGACAATCAAAATATCAGCAGAATCACTTTTTACGCCCAACACTATCATAGCTGGATAAAATATATTGCGTTTGTGTTGATGCTTGTAATGCAAAGAAAAAAAAAAAAAAAAAAAAAGGATGTAGCGCCACATATAAGTACATTCATTGACTCAGAATAACATTCTGATTCTGTTTGGCAATGACTGCCCATCAGTCTGGGCTAGTTGCTGTGAGTTCAATGTTGTTAATTCCGGGGATTTGTCCTCAAAATTGATGAATCATTTTGGTAAATGGGGATGAAAATTTTGGTTGAGGGTTATAGGATTAATTGGCGATGATTTTTAAATTTTAGGGATTTTTAAGATTTTAGAGGATTTTCGTTTTATTTTTAAAATTTCTCTATTTAATAAAAAATATATATATTTTTTTAATAAATAATTTTTTAACTAAAAGTAATTATATAAATTGTTTGTTTCAAGATGTTCGTATAAGTCGTATATACGAATATTCCTGTATTCCAAAAACTAGAAATATAATAAAATTATTCTGCATTTGTTTGCCCTTTTGCACAATATTTATAATTTTCTAACTTGTCTTCATATTTAATTATGTACAAAATTATTTCTAAAATTAATTATTTGACATTGGATTTTAATTTAAGATTTAAAGTATTAAAACAACTAAAACATTAAAATTATGTAAATTATTATTTAAATTTTTGTAGTTAGCACAATTAAAAGGCGCAACACAAGATTTGTCTACAGAGCAACGAGCTTATGTAATTTAGAGTAAAATCTAATCCCGATACTAGCATCTAAAGCCCTTTAAACAAGGCAATGACAGTTCGGAGAAGATTCTTTGCTCACATCTTTTATATATGGTGTTAAGAAATTGTTAAGACAGATAAATATATTTTCTTTTTTTACATAGAATTTAACAGTTTTAGCTAGCGAAAAAAAATTATTCGATATTTATTTTAGATAATTTTTTATATAATTATGTCATGCTAATATCTATATAAAATATATGCACGTATGGTTTTCCAAAAATGATTTTCAATAGGGAGCATAATGTGAACGCTAATTTGGGCCGATGGTCACAAAATTATACACAATAATTTTTACTTTAATAGGAACAGTAAAATCGTATTTCGAGAAAACATTTTTATCACAATTTCCATGAAATTAACTTAAGTTCTCTTTAGAAATTGTAAACCATATTTTGATCACAACATTTACATGAATAATGGTTGGCCGGGCGGACCAACGGATACTGCTAAATAGATTTTATAAATTATTTAATACCAAATTATACACCTGAATAAATAACATAATAACATCACTTTCGAGCGTTATAAGTATTATTGAAATAAGCAATTATTGAAAAAATAAGCGTAATATTGAATATTATAATATTAAAATCTCTACAATAAGATGATTATTGCACGGATTGGTTATGATGGTAACGTTGGCTCGATAATTGTTACTGCTACAATCAAGAAAGTAAAAGTTTTAAACAATTACTTGTTTAAAAGTTAAAAAGTGTATCAAAAATAAATCAAGCAATTTGATTAATCATACCATCATATCTTTGAAGAAATAAAATCTTAACCTTTGGTTTTTGCTTTAACTATAAAAATGGCGTTAATTCTTTACCTAAAAAGTTTATTGATACGATTGTTAAAATTATTTACATATAACCATTTTTTTTAAACCTATAGGAAATATAATTTTTCAATATTGGTAGGTAAATTTACCTAACAAAAGGAAATGGATTGAAGTACAAATAAAAAGTAATTTATTTTATACTAATCGCTAAAATTAGGGTATTATTTTAGTGGAGATTTTTGGTTTATAATTTCTATATAGCATTGTTTACTTACTCGACTAGCAAAAATTTGCTTTATTTATTTTTCATTTACAATTTAAAAATCAAAATATGTCTAGAGGTATAAAAAATGTATGCATTGTCCGTGAAGTAAATTAAGGTAGAAAGCTACAGGGTAGTGTGTCTTGACAGTACCTAGAGCGTTGCCGTTGAGAATTATTAAAAAGTATCAAAAAAGGAGATCCTTCTTAAAATTTGATAAAATCAGAAATATAAAATCTTATATTTTAATAAATACTACTAAATTCAGTTTTGCTAATAACAAAATAATTTATTTATAATAATTCTTGTTATTTTAATACACAAAAATAGTTGACATCAAATACTTTTTGCATTAATTAAACTTCTGTATTTTTGTATGAGGTATTCATTCCGACTATGATCATTCAAATCCACTTCCAAAATAATAGGTTTCGCAAGTGCTGACCTTAAGTCTGTTGGACAATTTATTTTTCGTTAGTTATAATTTCATATATTAGTGATTATTCTTACTTGCTATGAAGCAAAATAAGAATATAAATTAGTATTCATCGAATATCCGGTCCAGAAATATTCATAATTTAATGTTTTAAAAGTTATTCATAAATTTTATCATTGTCTTTAGTTTCTAACAGTTCCAGATCATTTATAAATTCTCCGAAATACTTCATATCCTCGTTGGAATTAATATATAATGGGTCAACATATTTCAAATAACTTAATTTTTTGTCATATAGCACATAGTCTTAAAAAGTAGCGATTAAGTTCCATTTCAAAAAAATGGGCCAAAAAGTGGCTAGGTGTCTGAAAATGGGGCAATTTTAGACTAAAGTCGTTGATTCTCTACTTGTTTTAATATCTGAAATAAAAAAGAAATATAGAATTTCGAATAGAATGTAACACAAAAATTTTCGAAATAACTCTTATTGCCGTTAAATTTAAATATCTTTCTTGATTACAATATCTTCTGAAGACATGTGAGATCGAATTCTTGAAAACCGGTAGATGGCATACAAAGAAAAATGTTATATTTCAGTATAATAAAAAATATCTACAGGAACCTAAAGAGTGAGACATAGCTTGATACAAAAACGAATTCCAAGTCCAAAAAATAGAGTAACTCATAAGAGCCATACCAAACATGTTCGGACATCAAGTCAAATATAGGCCATGACTAAGCTCTAGTAAATCAATGCTAAAAAAAAAATTAAATTACAATGCCGAGAAGAATTTTAAGGCTAAGAATAATGAAAGCTCCTCATATATAAATAACAAAAAAAAAATTATTTTCAAAAATTTTTATTAGCCTGGAAAACATATGTTATTTCTGTACAAGTTTTTTGCACTAAACAATCGGGAAATTTGTCTTGAGTGGTATCGAACTAAAAACAACAAAAATGTACAAAACAATTTGTTAATGACAAGCTTACTCAAAATGCAACAAAATATGTGATTGTTTCCCTTCTTTTTGAACAAATTCGAACAATCATAACAAGGAGTGTCATAAAAAAACGTAGATGATATTTGTGATTTACAGATTTTGGTCAGATTTATAATTTTGTTGTTACAGTAGAAACATCCAGAATTGGGAATGTTATTTTAGTTATTTTAGTATTAGTTATTTGAACTAAACAGAATTTCGAAATATATTCGATTATATACATTAAATTCTTACATACAAATGGTGCCAAAATTTGATGAATATTCTTTTAAATTACTCTAGAAGGCATAAAAAAAATTTAAAAAAGTCTAGTTAGCAAATAATTTTTATAAATAATAGTACACAAAATGAAGGTGCAGAAAAAGATCAACAAAAATTTTACTGACAATTTAAAATATCTAGAGGTATGCGAAAAAGAAAACATGTATATAAAGTTCGTGACTAAAATTACAGTATAAACCTATACCGCATATTACCTACTCCTTTTTATATTTGAAATAAGAAATAAATAAATATAAGAAATAGAATTTATTCAATAATAATATGACCCATATCATAGTTTTTAATTTTGAATAAATTTAAAAATGGAAACATTTTTATATCATTTTCACATTTTATTTCTAATTTAAAATATATATTAGTCAATATATATAATTTTGTATCTGATTGAATAAAATAAATTTGTTACTGGCAGGTAAGTTTCATTTAAAAAATTAAAGACATTAAAATATTCTAAAAAATAAAATAACATTTAGATAAAAATTTGTAAAACAGGTTAATGTTTTACTTATGAGTAAAGAATTTCGATTTTGTTATCTCGTACTTTTATACGTTTTTATATTTTTATAGAAGAAAAATTAACTTTTTCTCATTTTACCGTACTTTACCAAAAAAGTATGGAAATAAACTTAATATATTCAAATGGAAAAATTTTAAATAAATATCTTGATAATTTTTTTCAAAAAAGAGCAAGAAAATGAAATTATTCAGCCACAAATGTTTCGAATAAAAAAATTCATATAATTCGTTCAACTATTTAAGTTAAAAAAATAACATATCGATTGTTTCAGAAGTTTTTCAGCAAGATCACAGTGCTTATATATATATATATATATATATATATATATATGTATATTTAATTTATATTTTTAGGAATAAAATAATTTCAAATCATTTTGTTTCTTTATAATACAAATTTTTCAATTACTTGTAATTAATTTGGAATAAAATTATTTAAATTAGATTTGAAAAAAATCAACAGAAGTATTCGAATATGCATTTATAAAATTTAAATCAAAATAAAGTCTTAACTAATTTGAAAATTAATTTCATTTTTTTAGCTTGAATACAATCATATTCATTTTATTTCCTATTTTAATAATGACATAAATCTGATTTGAAATATTTAATTTTTTTATTCATAGAAAATTTTTGAATATTTTTATTCAACATAAATTTGTTTGAATAATTTATATAGTAAACATTTTTTCATTTTTTGAGATACTGAAATTAAAATCGGATCCGATGTGGAGAACATAGCGAACGATACTTGCTTTAATCTGTAACCGTCCACATATCCTAGAACATAGTTCTAAGCCTACAGTGGTGATCAAAATACTTGAAACTGAAAACTAATATTAAGCAATCACAAATTATTTTGCAAAATAGATATTTTAACCAATTACTTTCTTTTGTTTTGATAATTCGATATAATTTCGTTGTTTTATTGAAATAAAAAATATTGTTTTATTAACAAAAAATTAATCAGGACGACAAGATGGCAAAAAAGCATATCGCGAATAATTCTGCAAAATTCTTATTCCATAGGCTTAACATATTGCAGAGATTTAAATTAAACTTTTACATCTCGTCATAATTTTAACTAACTCATTGACATCCCAAAAAATGTTCTTCTCTGTGGAGTTTTTAGGTAATATAATTTTCTAGGTAATATGTAGACAAGAAATGGTGCTACAAAAGTGTAGTTCTTTTGCAATTCAAGTCTCCAAATTGCTACTCATAGCCCCAAGAAGTCCCTAAAGTTGTAAAAATTACAAAGTTTTAAACCCGGCAAAAAAAAGAGAAATGATTCCAAAAAAGATATTTTTCACCACTTCAAAAGTAGAACTATGTGTATATTTTAAACTTTTTTGGAATTTGACAATCAAGAACTTCTGCAGCTCTTTTTCAGCACTAAGTACTTTATTCTAATGAAATCACAATGTAAAAGTCATTACTTTTTCAATTAACCCTAAAACTGGAAAAACTTAGGTATATTTTTTGTGTTTTATATAACCAACATATGAGTAGACACCAAAAGTTTGAAAAAATAAAAATCGAAAATTAAATAACAAAGTCACCATAAACTAAAAAAAAATATTGTGAATTATTACGCTTAACATTTACTCCTTAGGCTAATATAATGATCGTCAATGGGTTAAAAATGGGACACGATGGAGAAAAACGTAAATGTTTCTGGTGATTGGAATGATTATACCTACACTATCTGCAGCATATATTTCAGAATACTCTCTTAGTATTGACCCGTGTTATTAAAAACTATTCATAATAAAATAATTAAAAATTCAACAGGTCAAAGCTTTTCCAACTCTAAAAAAGTACATCAAATTTCCAGTAATTGTTTCTTTTATTACTTCCGGATATATTTTACGCATTAAGGGTTATAAGCTTCAAATATAGCCATTAGTAAAAGCATTTAACGGCTTTTTCAATTGTTCGGAATATTTATCGCCATTTTGGAATGGTTTTTGCTATCATCCAAATGTTCGCAAACGGGATGAGATCGGTGGATTATGGTGATCACAATATTAAATTTATTTAGTTTTCCTTCCAGTCTAGCCAAATTATGTATTTCTTTTAGAAAGTAAATATGATAAACCTGCAATTATGTTTTAAAATAAAAATTTATTTTTTATTTATTTACTTTTAATAAATTTCAATACTAACATAACTAATATTTTTATATTTTTCTCAATACTTGTGTACTGGAAACCAAATAATTTATAATAGCATTATCATCGCTTCTTTTTAGTATCATCAGCAGCATCACCATCGCATTCATTATTGCAAATGTCAACAACATTATCATTATTAACATTATCTGGCAACATCTATTTTATAATCAACCATAACTATAATAATGCATTTCATGTTTTCTTTTTTCAAACCATGTCAACGTGATGTGCGTGATGCAGTGGCATTTTTCTACTTTCTACTCACATTCTTAAGCAACATTTATAAACCGTAAAAACCGTAGGAAAAAAATAATAAAAAAATAATATATTATTGAAATATTTAATACCCCAAATATATATATGTGCGAGAAAAATTATAAGAAAGTAAAAAAAAAAAAATATTTACAAAATACCAGATGAATTTGCCATCTTAAGGGATATACAATAAACATAAATATGATGTTGCTTCTGCTCCTTCTGCTGCTGATGATGATGATATGATTGTAATAAAATAGATTTCCCTTAAGAGAATTTTTGTCGAGTGTAAAGATGATTTAGTCAGAAAAGTAAGTTTTATTATTATTTTTAATAAATAATGATAAATATTATTTTGCATCATCCTTTTCTTAGGTCGAATTGTAGGAAAAATAAATATAAATTTGTTTGCAAAGTTTTTGGGTTTTTTTTAACTTAGGTGTATTTTTTTTTTCTTTTTTTTTAAGTATTATGGAAATTTATAATTCCAAGCAATTTGTTTAAGTAATAGTCTCAAGTGAATATATTTTTTACTTGGTTAGAGTGTATGTATAGAAATAAGTGTGTTGAAATCTATTTTTTTGAATGATTAAGGAATATTAAAATTTTCTAAAAAATTTTATTCACTGGTATGAAAAAGGAAAACAGAAATTATTATTTAAGTTAAATTTATTGCTGTATAAATACTAGCAGGAATATTTAGCAATACGAAAAATAGTATCAAAATTTGTGACAGCTGCAGTAGTAAATTTTGGGAGCTATTAAAACAGGGTGATTAAAAAACAATTTTTCTAATAATTTAAGTCCTTTTTTAACTTTCCTATATATTTCTGTTCGATCAGGAATAACAAATAATAATACAAAATTTTTCAATTATTTTTAGCATTTTCAATACCTAACTTTAAATTGACTATCGCAGCTGTCAAAAATTCTATATCTGAGAGTTTTGGCCCATTATATACTGGATATGAACTGAATAGAATTTGCTTGAATACTTTAAAAAAGGGGTTCCCCTTTCTATGAATGAATTTCTTCTTGCCTTTTTTCTAATGCATATCGATTTGTATTTAATTGCCCAAAGATTTATTTCTTAGCAAAAACTTCTTGTTTAATTATTCTTTGATGTTTCTTTTAGCAAATATAATATAATATCTTAGGAATATCTTATCAAATATAAGTAATTACCAAGCAAAATAAAAACCCTCACTTATTAATGCAAAAAAATCCTACAATGCTTAGAAGAATAAACTATTTTCTTATATATTCTATTCACCAAAATGTTTACCTATTTAAGGAATCGTAACTTCCAATTTTACCCTAGTTATAACATCTTCTTACATACTACATTTAATTATAATACTGTCAGAAATGTTGCATATTTAAGTCTCTCTAGTGAGAATTGTTACTTATTTTCTATTCTATGTTCCAGTAATAGCATTAATGTCATTTCAACAACATCTAACTAGTTAGTGTGGCATTGTTACAACATAAGACTTCAATAATAACTTCTGTAACAATATGCTTATTTAAGAAGCTTTATAATAAGAATGACCTGTGTGTTTTTGTAACTGGTCCCTATCTAAATGAGTTATACATTTTATAAATGTAAGTTAACATTTGTATTATATCTATCATGACTTAAGATGAATTTTTGTTCTCCCTTTTGGTTTTGACTTATACATCCCAAGCAATCACCATTACTACCATCACCAGCTGACTCTACAGCTAAGTAATGCATAATTTTTAAAGTTGCATATTTACTGAAACACTAAATACTCATAACTAATACTCATAAATGATAAAATACTACCATTTTGCAAAGAATTATAAGCACCCGAAAGTACTAATTTTACCTCTAGAGAAGAAGAAATGAATTATAAGGAGATAATATAGGTGAAGTATAGTAAAGTAATGTTCATAAAGCCTGTTTGGTTTTTGAAATTTAATATATTCAACTGTGGTGTGGCATACAATTCGCACATCTTTAATTAATTTATTCAAATCATTTATAATCTTCAGCGTCTTATATTTCAGTCTTAAACAAGCCAAAAATTCCATCAAAAGTACCAACAATCCGACATACCCATCGACCATTCAATTTAATAGTCAATGGAGGTGTTGGGTGGTGCACAACTTTATTGCGTACACTTATTCAGTTTTGATAATGCTGCCTTTATCATTGCTATTCACTTTGCCGTTAGTGCACAGTGAAAGTATGAGAAAGATAAACTTCCCTATAAAAATATATTTAAACCCTGAGTGGTTTTGTAGCATATATACGAAGCCAAAGTTGGCTTAGCAATCAGCGCATTGTTTCAGTTGCAAGAAAGAACTAAACCAGAACTGAAGTAGAACTGAACCAGAACTGAACTGGGACTTAATAGGACTAAAACTAAAGTAGAACTAAACTAGGACTAAAGAAGAATTGAACTATAACTAACAACAGCAACTGAACTAGAACTCAACTAAAACTGAAGTATAATTGAACTAGAACTGAAATAGAACTGAACTAGAACTAAACTGGAACTGAACTAGAATTGAACTAAATCTGAAACATTTGTCACATACAGGATTTCTAAAATACATACAGCGGATCTAAAAATCTGATTCTATATGAAAATCTTTAAGCTTTGATTTATAGAAAGAACAAATAAATTTATTTTATCTTTCTGGCCAAACATCCCACTTCACTTTAGCCCGTTCGTGGTGTGCGTTATTGTTATCTTCATCAAACATTATGATTTATTTAACTTAAGAAATTTATGATAATTTTGCATAACAAGATTTTGACCCTATTTTCATAAATGTAGCACATCCCACACACCCTCTTATAATCCCACCAACGTACCATCCACCATAAAACTGAATGAAGTGGAAATATAATTTAATGTATTTTTGCGTTGAGATGTTTGCTTGATTATTGCCCCATTCAACATAGTTGTTTGCGAATATTGGTTTGTACTTGTATAATGGTGTGATGTTTTTCATATTAATGTTCTTTTGTAAGAATAATTATAATGATGCCATTAGTATGTTTTATAAATTTCAAAATTAAACAGAAGAGTCAGAGCACTTAAATCTATTGCTCGATTTTCATACCCCCTACCAAAGGGCCAAAGGGAGTGTTTAATTAATTAATTAAAACCAATAGTTTAAATAATTGTTGAAAATCAAACTAAACAAGCGGTTTAACTCAAATTCATCTAGCGCAAAAAAGTCTATATAGCGAATTATATTTCATCATACGGAATCTTGTTAACTATATTAATATGATGGAAAGTCATTTATATTTAGAAGCAAATAATCCTTTTCAAGAACCATTAAAAATATTTTTCTTAAAAATATAATAATAATATAACCTTTAACGTTTCTCATAGTTTTCAAATTTTTTTGGGCCGCTCCGTATGAAGTTTTATTACTCCAACTATACTCTTGCTGATCCCCTTAGGAGATTGTGTTGTGATGTTAATAATTATTTGCAGTATACTGATTCTTCTTTAAAACCACATATAATAAAACAGATCCTAATTTTGCATTTAAAATATTTTTTTTTTTTAATTAATTCTTGTAATAGTCTATAAGGAGTTATTCGTTGACTAAATAAAAAAAAGTAAATAAATTGGACAAATTAAAAAAATTATAAAAAGAAATAAAAATAAACAACAAAACTTTAGTCATAGTTGTTTTTTTCTCCACATAAACTATGAAAACTTTTGTATAATATTTAACAGGGACCCGAAAACATTCTATTTTATTTTTTATTTCATATAAATTTCTTTACTTAATAAATTTATTTTCAATTACTTAAAAAAACATTAAAGGAACTTTTATTTTTAAATATAAATATCAATCTCTAGCTACTGGGTATTAGCTATAAAAACCGGGCAGCAATTTACACAATTTGATATGATAGTTGTTCTCTCAATTTGGTATATCTTTTAGTACTTAAGATATGCTAAATTAAAAATTATCTGGCAACTCCTGTTTTTCTCTTACCAACTGAACGACTTTGCACCTTCTTGACCGCTAAATGTAAGTGACAAAAATACCCCTTGAAATTATGGTTTTCATTTAAAAATGCTACAATTAAAATTGTACTACTTTTTTATTGGTTAAAAATTTACTTAGGGTACCAAAAAATATCAGCAGTCATATTTTACTCCTTAGTTTTCCAATTTTTAAAAAGTACCAAGCACAATAACATTCATGTTTTGTATATTTATTGATTTTTATTTTACTACTTTCAATATTATAGAAAATTCAAAAGGTTCTATTAGAAGAACAAAAAGGTACCACAAGGTTTCCCCTTGCGTATTAGTACCCACATGGAACCAGGTAACTTTATTTTAATGTTTCTTGGCTATTTGTTCTCATTTACTCAGAGACATGTAAGTTTACAGAAAGTACCATTAAAGGATTGAAAAAGTACCAGCAAGACAAACCTTTTGAGAATTCTAACTCAATAATATATAAAAAAGTAGTTTCATACTTTCATCTTTAGTACCATTAGAGAGGAAAAAATTATATTAATCACCACTTTTCTTGAGTCTTTATTAACTCAGAACTATATTAGCCAACTTTTACAGTAAATTTTTATATTGGAAACATTTGAAAAGTACCATTTTAAGCAGAAAAGTGTGACCTCATTTACTTAAAAAAATGTTTTACAAAAAGTACCAAACTATATCTGTATTTGGTCTTATCTACATCTTGGTACTTTTTTCCTCCCCTATCATTATAGGAAAAATTGCACTTTAATGAATTTTGGAGTCTCATTATATATTCACGTGTACATGCCAATAAATAAAAACAAATATTACCAAAAATTTATACGATTTTAAACTCTTAAACATTAGAATTTACATCAGATTCATAACTAATAAAAATAGCAAATATTAATTTTGGTACTTTGAATATATATATATGATGAAAAAATAAATATACATTATGTTACATTTTTTACTTATTTGAATTTTGTATGTATTGTGTGAATATATTTTTAGTATTTTTGTTATTGAATGAAATTATTGTAGAACAATTTTCAACTTTTGTGATAAATATCACAAGTGATATTTTTACTTTCTGTTTCTATCGAAAATGAAAACATAAATACAATGATAAAGATAGAAAAATAATAGATTTTTGTTATTTTTTAAACATAAAAGTTTGTTTTTAAAAAGAAATAAATTTGCAAAGTTTCTTCTTTAGTATTCTTTAGTAATATATGGCTTATTATCAAGAATTTTTAACCTTGCTGAAACTGACTTTAATCCTTAATAACTTTTGTTCTAATACTATTTTAAACAAACGTGTCACAGAACTGAACTCACAAGGCTTGATACTAATAGAGTGCAAAACTTTATCACCATAGGATTTATTTTGTAATCATGTTTGTTGTTCAAAGTTCAAAAACTCAGAAAAATGGCTAAAAATTATTTAACTTTTTCTCATTCTTCTACACTTTTTGTTTGCGCGTTTATAGTTTTCGATCGCATTTGATCTTGTGTAAAATAATCCAACTTTCTGAATAAATCCTGCTCCATCTTTTTCATTATGCAAACTTTTGACAGTTAAATGCAGGCTAGTTGAGATTTGATGACGAATTTTTTTAATTTTTAAAACTTTTTGGTGTTTTGGGCGGAGTCTGTGCGCCTCTCAACGGAAGATAAAATTTTGAAAAAAAAAGATTAATACTTCTTGGAATTGTGCATATTTTGCTATACATCTCGTTGATGTGCCCGAAATATTCAACGCAGTAGGTAGTCTTAAAAACTGGAAAACAAGAACAAAAATTCTTCAAAAAGGCAGTTTTTTCGTGAGGCATATTCACAGTTTTATGTAGAATAGCACAAATTGTAGCGTGAACTTTGTTTTTTTTTTAAGCAATAAAATTAGAGGAGCGTTAAATATAAATTTAATAAAAAAATTTTATGGGCTTTTTTAAAATTACGCAAAAATTGTACTTTTTGTTTTTATTATATTTATTATTATTTTCATATAGCAATTTGTAAAAATTTTTCGTATATAGATATATGAACGGCGATAAATATAATTGGTCGGAAATATAAATTTAAGTTAATAGTGGAAAACGGGACAGCACGAAATTAACTATTATTGGCATAATTAGATGATGTTTGTAATTCTTAACGGAATTGTAGAGGCGCATCAAAAAATTTCTGAAGATAAAAATTTTATGAACCAAAACCAAAAAATAGCATTTCTTTGTAATAAACTCTAATAAAGTATATTTTCGTATTATATATGGATGGTAATATATAACTTAGATTCTATCTCAATTTTTATTACAAAGAAAATTTTTTAAATTTTACTAGGAAATCCTAAAATATGCCGCACTAATACCATCAAATAATGAAAGTATCATTGATTTTATTTGAATAACTCAGTAGGTTTTGATACTGTGTGTCATACATAAACTTCTAGTTTGTAAAACTTTGTATATATTCACCTTAAGACCGCTATAACTTTCTCACCCTTCGCACGAAATGATTAACTCGAACTAATTCTACATGCATTTGGGTCACTTTATGCACTGCCTGCCACTTGAATAAGGAATCACATTTTTTTAGCTTTAATTAAGTACATCTCCTATACTAAAGTTCAGAAAAAAATTATTTTTTGTCTTTCCTCTATTAATGTTTTTGGCTATGTGGACCGGACTCTGACCCTGAGATTTCAAAATCAGAATTTTTTTCTTTTTCAGAGTTATTAAGAACCTTACCACGTCCCATTTTTAATATAAACTATTTAAAAACTATCAAATTAAAAATTCTCTAGCCGTTTATATTGAGAGAAATTCAAATCATAGCCTTCCTGATTAATATTAAAAGAATTCCTTATTCAAGTGACACACGAAAAAATACCACAGAAATACGTGACTTTAAGTAAATGCATAATTTTAGTATAAAAAAATATGTATATTTTTTATTTCTTTAGGAAACTAAAGCCAACACTGAAATTTGGTTGCGCAAAAAATTATTTTTTCTGAACTTCAGTTTAGGAGATTTACTTAATTAAAGTTAAAAAAATGTGATTCCTTATTCAAGTGGCAGGCAGTGAATTTATAAAAATGGATTTTAAAGTGCCATCAAAAAAATAATATTATATATTTTTCTTTCAAGGCCTAGCTATAATTATATTATATATAATTATAATTATATTAAAAATAAAACATACTTTCCTGACAACCCACTTTAAATATCACACATAATTAACTTCTTTACATGCCCCCTAATTTTTTTACCTTTCTTCCTTCTGTTGTATTTGAGACTATTAATAAAAAATTAAAATACATTAACATTTTTAATTATTTACAAAATGTTACATAACACCACATTTATGCATTTATTCACACATACATTAAAATAGTTACCCCTACAAAATAATAATTAATTTGATTTTAATTTTTAATCTTTCTTCTTGCTAACCCATAACCTACAAATCGGAAAATATTTTTGAATTTTGTACAAGTGGTAGAATAAAGCAAGTTACAAACAGGGAAACTTTTAAGTGTGTCTGAATGCAAATGTTGTATATTGGGGGTTGACACTAATTCTTAAATTTTATCTACTTCCTATTATTACCTTGAGTGACTTCTGAAAAACAATTAAAATTCATTTATGGCATTAACAACTTCCTTTCAAAAATAAAAAGATATTTAGAGCTCTTTTAAGGTTAAATTGTTGCTGTAGACATTTCTCTTTTAATCTTTTTTCTTTAGTTTTACAAGGAGTGGCTTGTTTTATTGTAAAAGGAAAAAAACACTAATTTGTAAATAAAAAACAATAACCGGAACAAACATAGTTTACTTTTCGATAAATTTGCGTGTTGATGTGAATATGGAAAACATTTATTTTATAATAAAATGTTTATGAAAATTATCAATGCTAACGTTATGAATACATAAATTTTGAATTAGAAAATTAACTACCATACCCTTCATTTAAACTTATTGGCTGTAGCTTAAGGTGGGGTTATAGTTATAAATAAATGGATTTTTATTATACAATATTACATTTAATTAAGAAAACCTTATTTAGAAATTTCATTTGAGATTATCTTAAAAAATTTGTAAAATGATCTAAATATTTCTTAGTCGCCTTTTAGTTTAAAAAATTAAATCATTTTATTCACAAATGTTTTGCTTAGCCATTTAGTTTCTATTTTTTATTTTCATTTTATTATTTTTTTCATATTTAATATTATGTTGTTTGAAAATGTCACCCACAGTATATTTTTTCACATAACGTTGGTTTTATTTTTTGGGGTTTTTGAAACCAACAAAAACTAAAGAACAAATTTTAAATTTAAAAATAATTTTTTTTCAAAAACACACAACCACATAAAACTAATTATAGTTTGGGTTCCTTTGTGTTATTTCTTTTTGTATGTTTTTTGTTTGAATGAAGGTTATTTATGCCAGGGAGCATGATTTTTTTCTTTCCAAGTTATATTAAAAAAAATAAAAATATATAAATTGCTATAATACAGTTTCTTTTATTTCTTTTTAATATTTTACTTGGTTTTAATAAAGAAAAGTTTTATTAACAGAAAAAATAAAAAAAAAAAATAATAATAAAAATAATAGAATACAACAGCATCATTTTTGTCATCATGCGAGGAGTATACAAGCGAGTGCTGAGACATTAAAAAAGTTCTGTTCTATTAAATATCATAAAGTTAATACGTGACATCATTGAAAATTACGTGCAGATTTTTTTTAAAACAATTATGGTTTTCTGGATATACATATATTTTTTATCTCTAAAGATAAGCGTACGCAGAAAGAACGCAATATTTTAGAAATAAATATGCTTTAAAAGAACTTATAATAATTCAAAGAAGCCTTTCGAGTTTGAATTTTTGATCAAAATGAAATCAGTGCATACCACAAATATAAAATTTCAATGTTTGTAAAGATATATAAAAGATATATAAAATATGCTTTTATATGAATATTATACAAGAATCCTCAGACAATTGCAGGTGTTGAAATACACTCCGTTGCAGAATTATAAATGCACCTCATTATTGCGGATGTGTGCAGACATAAAAGTAGTAGAATAATGAAAATTTGTAAAAGCAATTGAAATAAGAAGCATTTTTTTGGATTTTTTTTCTACTTTGAATTTTACTATGTATTTTAAGGGGGAAAATTAATTAGCACTAAATAATACAATATCTATTGTAAAATTAGCTTTCAATAAAATACCAACGGGGCGAAAAAATTCTTGGCAGAGGAAAATTTCTGATATAAGTAAAACGTTAATTTTATAAAGAAATAAATACAAACGTAAATATCGGAGATGTAGAGATTTGAATTACAAAACTCAGATAAATACTATATTAAAACAATTAAACAACCTTATTGATTTTTATCTCCAAAAGACAGAAACACGCCTAGTGAACAATGAAGCACAACGCTAACAAAGTGTTGTCTGCAGTTATGGCTAACGGTGGACCATAGCCGATCTTGGTTTTATTTTCCTGAGGCAAAAAAACGGAGAGGAATCTTAACAGGAACTGCAAAAGGGCAGCAAAGGATCCGTTTATAGAAAAAAAAGATCCGAATTGATGGAATTCGTCTAGCGGCTAGACTATTAGATTTAAAAACATAAATATTTAAATAAGAATAAGAAAATATAGATAACGAAAAATTTTAAAATTTAATCACCGGAAAAAATCTTGTTATTTCTTGTGTCGACCTGGATTACAGACTGAGTATACCTGACGAAAAATAATTAAAATGTGTATAATGTAATGAACTAGGATTACATTTCTTATATTAATGATTGCCGATGTTAGGAACAAAAAAGTTTTATAGTATTCTATATATGGCATAGATAATATAATAATAATAATAATAATAATAATAATAGTAATAATAACGAAATATAAATATTTTTTGATACCTTCCCTTTTATCTAAATTGCATTTTAAATTACAACTTTAGACTTATTTTACTTAGTTCCAATAAATCTTAATATATTCTTTATAAATGTCTTTCGGCATGAAACTTGGGAATTCTCTAGTTACTACTTTATGCTACTTGTAGCAGAACATAGTCAAATTGATCATTTATGCGTTTCGCAATACTAATCTGAAGTCGCTCGGAAAGTTATCATGTTTCATTTCCAAGTGGGTCTACAACCCACATGGTGAAATTAAAATTGTGTCATTTTGTAGCAACGTGATAATAAGCTGCCTTTCATTTACTCTGATATACACTCCGTTGCGAAACTATAAATACAATATATTATTGCGGATTTCTGCAGACATAAAAGCTGCAGAATAATAAAGCTGGTAGTGCGTAAAAACAATTGAGATAAAAAATATTTATATTAGAAATTTTTTTTCTACTTTGAATTTTACTATATACTTTAAGGTAAAAATTATTATAAGTCTTTCATAATTGTAAAAATACTAAAAACTTAAAAATTTTTGGAATAGGAAAGAGAAAACTATTTAAAGGATATAAATTAAAAATAAGTATGTACAGTTATATTCTTAAATCTTTGAGAAAATTGTCACTGCCGTCCACTTCGCCAGTGCTGGAATCTTTTTTTTTGCTTATGGACCTCCTTGCATAAATTATTGGCTATTTTTTATGAAAAGCACTAAGCTCTGATCCGAAAATCTTTTATATATATATATATATTTGCAAATCTTCCTATGAAATATATCTAAATAAAACGTCGAAAATATTTTAGTATGCCAATGGTATATCTTTTTTGATAATTTTTTGAAATTTAACTTAATATGTCTCGACCACGTTAAATAATTATGGAAGGGATCTACGAAAGGATTTTCCTCATTTTCACAAAAATACATTTTGATGGTGAATCCTTAATGTGTTTGGGTTATTCTGTATTGTTATAATGGCTTCTTCTAACCATTTCACAAATTCTTTAGAGTACATTTTAGTATAATCAGCAGATACGAGGCAATTTTTCATCAACATAGAAAGTTCAGTCCACACAATTGGCCTGACAAAAATATGAAAAAAATTACAAATATATATATATATATATATATATATATATATATATATATATATATATATATCAGATATTTCGTCTAATATAATAACTAAGGTGCTTAAGTGAAAAAAATATGGCAATACTGGCGAAGTGACCGCCGGTGAATATTTGAAAAGATAACTGCACTTACTTATTATTAATTTATATTTTTTATATTTTTTGAAGTTTTTTGTTAATTATCTTTATAGTTATGAAATTGTGCTAATTATTTTTTTATTTATTTAGAAATTTTATTAAATATTTACAAAATTATTAGAATTTACTTAAAAGTACTACAACAATTGATTATCATAATAATTGAATAAAAAGACTTATGTTATCAAGTAGTTAAAAGTGTTAAAAAAAAACTTTCGATGTGCAAGGAGTTAAAAAAAATTAAAAACAAACACTATTACATTCTATCATTATGAAGGAATCACTAGTGAATGTTAGAAAAATTTCTTATGGATACATAACTAAACGTTCTGCATTTATTATTAAATGACAGTGTCAATTCACTTGCAACGGAGTTAAGCAGTTTATAATTAAATCTTCTATACAATGAGTCAGTAGAGAATCTGGGTGGAAGATTATTAAGATATTCAGATTTTTATTTTGAATTATTTGCAATTTCTTAGAATGATTTTTTGCAGCTTTTTGAAACCAAGCTTGGCAAGCATAAGACATGATCGGACGTATACACATTTTATAAATTAGAACTTTGTTTTTTATGTTAACTTTCGACCTTCTGTTGAGTAAGGGATACAAAGCACGGCTACATTTAATAGCTCTTTCATAATTATTTAAAATATGTTATTTAAACGTAAGCTTTCTATGAAGAGTACGCCCAAATATTTGATATCTTCCCTCAATGGGATTACATCTCCTCGAAATAGTAAAGGAAGTTTAGAAATACGTTTTGGAGATTTGTGATAAAGGAAATTTATAGATCGAGTTTTATTATCATTCACCTTGGTTTTCCTGCTGCATTCTCTTTTTTAATGCATTTGATATCTTACCACAACAAATAAATGCACTATCATCGGCGTAAAAAGCTGCATCATAAGTTTTCCGTATCGTAATATCAGACGTATATATTGAATATAGGAGAGGTGATAACACCGACTCTTGTGGCAAGCCGGCGGAAATTCGTCTATCACTGGAAAATTTGATGTCAGCAAAAACAGTAAACGATCGGTTAATTGAAAAACTATAAATAACTTTTTGTAAATAAATAGGAAAATTAAACTTATTAAGCCTAAACAGCAAGCCATCATGTCAGATTGAATCGCATTTTTTATATCGAGGAATATGACCCCAGTACTTTTTCGAATTAATTTGTTGTTTTCTGCAAAATTAATAACTCTTCTTAATTGCTGAACAGGCGAGTGTTCTTTGCGAAAGCTAAGCTGTTGCCGATTAATAGTGTTGTTTTCATTTGTAAAATTTAGAACTCTACTATGTATAACTTTCTCAAAGACCTTATCTAATAAGCTCAATATGCTTATAGGTCTGTAGCTAGAAGGTAGTTTTGGATCTTTTCCATACTTATGTATTGGAATCACTTTGGCGTTTTTAAAAATAGAAGCAAAATACCCATTTGTTAGGCAAAAATTAAATATTTTACTTAAAGCACTATAGAAAACGTCAGGCATATTTCTAAGAATGATGCTATTAACACCGTCTGAACCAGGGGATTTATTAATTCTCAAATAAAATACAAGTAATTTAATTTCACTTAATTTGTTAATTCTACATCGGAATTGTTTACGATAGATCTATTTTTAAAAGTATTTATGTGCTTAGAAACCACTGAGTATATACTTGAAGAGTTTATAAGAGTAATATTGTGAAACCGCTCAAATGTATCCGCAATTGCATTTGCCTTGTTTGCTACTGTTTTCAAAACTTCTACGTTTATATGCAAGTCACCAAATGCTGAATTTTTCCCTCTGAAAGCTTTTGTTATTTTCCAAAATTTCTTTGAACCTGAAGGCAATTTTGAAATAAATTTCGACCACGATAATTTGTGATTGTCTAATCACTTTATTGTTATCAGCTTATGTTAAAACAATAACGTTAGTATTCTTTGTTAAATATATACACCGATTTTATGATTAAAGAACTATTTGTCAGTTACTTGCTCTTCTTTCGTGACTAAGAAATCACTAAATGGCCAGATGTACTCTGATATAGTAGCTAACAAATCACTAAATATTAATATTTTCTCGCTTAACATTCTAAATCGCTTTTGTGACTAACAAGTTACTAGAAAATTATCCAGATGTTTTTGTTTTTGCCTGTTCTATTCCGTTTTGTGACTAAATAATTACTAGACTACTGATATCTAAAAGTTCTACTTCATTTCGTGACTAAATAATTACTAGACGATTACTCCTCCTACGAGTTTTACTTCGTTTCACGACTAAACAATCACTAGGCTACTAATATCTATTTCGTTTTTGTGACTAAACTCTCACTGGAGGATTAAGTTTTTAAATGAATTTTGTGACTAGATAATCACTAATTTCTATTAAAATATACCTACTTCCTGATCAAACAAAGATTGTGGCAATTTCGTATTTATGATAATTTAAAGTTTGTCACTTACTTGAATTACTCTGTCAAGTTTGAATGGACATTTTTTGGGCGATTTTTATTGAATCATTTTTCTAGCAGTTGTTTCACGCTTTATTTATAAATTTATTACAATGCCTTTAAAATTTTGCAAAATAGTGAGAACCTTATTTTTGGCGCATTTAGTTTTTTTTACTTTTTTCAAATTATCCTCTTTTTTCTCACCTCCTGGCAACACTGCATAAGGCTGAAGTCATAGTATAATAAGAAGGTGAGCTTGTAAGCACAGCTGATTTACAAGTTTTCCATGTATATACCGCTTAAAACTGTGAAATTATTTTTGTATTCGTATATAATATTTTTTGCGCATGTATTTACTTTTCTTCTTAATTTTCTCATTTTTTGTTTTTAGCATTTTGACATTATGTGCAGTGGTTTTACACTAACAAAATACAAGCAATTATTGTTCTTGTAGATGTGAGGTCACTTTATAATTACATTATGGCTGAAAGCATAGTTTACTGCAGTATAATAGTAGATGCTTCAAATAAGCAGAAATTACATTTTGTTTTACAACTTCGCTTTAGCCAGCGATGAAACAAATGCCAACAAGTTTTGTTGCTTAAAAAATAATTACATATATATATATATATATATATATATATATATTGTGATATTTCACTCGGAATTAGAAAGAATTAAATTCTTAGTCAATATATATTGAATGAAGTTAGATTTAATTATAAAATGCGTTAAAATAATAACAATAATAATAATAATAATAATAAAAGCAGTTCCTATTTGTATTTTTTGGTAACAGGTTAAGAAAAAAATTTAATTTATATATACCTATTAGAAATTGATGATGAATTAAAAATAAAATACTCAAAATACACATAGTACATGTATTACTTATAAAATCTTTTATTTATTAAATCTTTGTGTTAAAGCTGATATAGTTGCAATTAAAGTGTCGTTTAAATGATTGAATTACACAAAGAATTCCCGGAAAATTGTTATTTAAAGTTGAATACTTTTGAGAGAGAGAATCTGAGAATGGAAGTCGATAATAATATCCCTAAATTAACGACACTCGGTATATATTTTAGCGATTGATTGTCATTATCCTTATTTATGTTTAAATTAAAAATTGCCGAATACTAGTACAGCCGAACTTAGGTAAATTTACCTTAATTTTTTAATTTATTAAATTTTTTACTAACTTATTTGCACTCTGTAAAACTCTCCATCATATAAACTGTCATTAACACAAATTGACAGCGAATGTCTTTTGTTTCAGATATTGATGAAATTACCAATGGGCCATTAGCATATGGTCACACCAGCTAAAACATGATTTATTTATTTATTTTTTTATTTTTATTTTTTTTCGTAAAAAGAAAATGACTAAATTAAGAAAAGAAATAGTTTTTATTGGCAACATTTTTTTTTTAAGAAATGTCTCTTCTAGTATTGTATTTAGAAACATATTTTACATATCGAACATCTAGCCTTAAGTATACCCAGCTGAGTTGGAGAATTCAGGATATAACGTCTTATTTTAGCTGTATATTGAAAGACATCCACCTATTCCCATTTACAGAATATGAAATAGGTATTGGACTCATAAACACAAATTAACTAAGATGTTCTTTCTATTAAAGCTGAAGCTGAGCAAAGTTTTTAACACAAATGCCATTTAGGTATGTAAAAATTCTGCTTCGCAATTTTTCCTCTCTATATTTAATATGATAAACAGTCATATTTTTATTTCAAGGAATATTTCCTTCATACATATTCATCCATTTCACATTCAAATTCCTCAAAGCTTCACTGAACAAAATTACAAAGGCAAATACTATGAAAGAAACATCTGTATTGTGTCTATATGGTGACGCAGATATGTAGTTCATAAAAAACTGGATAAAAATATTTTATATATTTTATTGATTTATGCCATCATAATATAGCACCCCAGCAAAAACTTTACTTTCCCGGTAAGCTGGCAGGTATAATTGGAAAAAAAGTAAACTAGTTATTTTTTGCCTGAATAACTAGTTATTTTTGTTCGAGTTGTCCACAAATTCATGTAGTTATTTTTAGATTCTAGGGATACTCAAAAATATGTACCTAAACGAAAATAAAAATATGAAAAAACAGAAAAATGTTTCCGTCAGTTAGATTTGAACTTGGACATAATTAATCATTCGTTTTTAAAGACTACCGTCTTACTTAGTACACTATCTCGCACATAATTTTCTAAGTGACAAAAACTTTTATATTATAAAATATCTTTGTAGACATTTTGTTATAAAAAACTAACAGCATTAGAATGGGGTTGAACCAACAACCTTCTGGTTGGTAATCCAGCGTTCTAGCCAACTCATCCACGTGATTGCAATATTACCATGCTATTATATTATTCAGTACTTATTTATGTAATACAAAGTAAGCGAATAATAATGACATCTCATTACTGAGAAACTACTTTAATAAGTAGTTGCCATTACCGAAAAACAAAAAGTTTTTGCTGGGACTGTTTAGTTATATATAAATTATAAAATATTTCTCGTAAAGGCTGCAAAGTGTCAAAAATTATATGAATAATTTTTTCATGTCGTTAATTTTTTACATTTTTAACAATAATTTTTTTGCGGGTTTCAAAGTGACAATTTGCTTCCAAACGCATAATATAAATGAGCTTATATCATTAATATAATTAACAAATTTCCATATGAAGAAATGTAATTCAGATTTTTGCAAAATTTTCAATATTTTCTATGCTTTATAGCTTTTTATATAATCACTGTTTGCGTTACAGTATGGGTGCGCTAGGTCAGTTTGGGTTGAAACAAAATCGTAAAAAAGGATCCTTTATTTTAATCGCTGCTTTCAATCTTTTAATTCCAATATATCCGCATACATTATCAACTACCAAAAGTTATTTTTCAATCTAAAATACTATTAAACTTTTACGCATGAAATGCCTTTAACAGCTGTAAAAAATATATACATATTTTTGCAAACTTACCTTAATTAGGCTTTAGAACTTCAAAAGAATCTGCAAGTAAAAAATAAGAGAGAAAGAAAATAAAAATTTTATTGTGAAAAAAATTATCACATTTTTTAAGTAAAGCAATAATTTTTCTTTTTGGGTTTGTTTTTTATCCTGCTTTGATAACATTAAAATAATGAAGTAAATAGCTTCAGGCTAAAGAATTTCTATCCATTTCATTGGAAATGTTAAATAGAAAATATGCACAACAGTAAAGAAATTTACATAATTTATTGACTTTTTAACTTAAAAGTGAAAACCGAGAGAGTTAAAAAATAGAATATATATATATATATATATATATATATATATAAATTAAATAAACAACCGTAAAAACCTTTCAACCTTAAAAACGACTTTTTATGCATTAAACCCTTTTTTTATAGGAAAAAACGAAAGAGTTAAAGCCTGGACCAATTTCGATTAAAAAGTTGTAAAGTTTTTTTATGTGAGTTCTTAGAAAATTAAAATAGAATGAAAGAAATCATTAAATTACAAGAAAAACGTAGGAGAAGGCAAACAAATGAAAGAAATGTATAAAACGTTGCCTTTTGTGTGAAGTGAAACCTTTGAAATTGAACATAAATAAAGAGGCTCTTAAAACAATCATCTACTTATTTATATTCACTTTCTCTTGTAGCACAAAGAGTGTAGATACAAAATGTATAAGAAGTCGTAGTAATATACACATTAAGCTGCTTAAAAAAAAAAAAAAAAAAAAAAAAAAAAAATGACTTTCGAATTTCGACCGTAACTACTCCCAAAATATTGTTTTTGATGCGCAAAATATTACTGTGATTGGATGTCACCAACACGTGCGGTATCGACCCAGAAGTTTTCAGGGTGCATTTATATGTGTAAAATTTTAACTTTTTCACAGCTTTTTTTATTTCTTAACTACCATTATTAACGCCTTTTTCAATTTAGTGTAAAGAAACCGTAATCTAGACATAATTATCTATCAAACAACATAAAGAGAAACTTAAAATCGGTTGGATAATATTAAAGGTTTTAGAAATTCTCCAGACCATTAACATAATTTGAATGAGTACAGAAAAATTTTTATTTTTTTATTTTTTTTTTATTTTTTTTTTTTTTTTTAATTTTGCAACAAAATACTATTTTTAGTTAAATTTGAACCCTAATTAATTCAAAGTAAACTTAAAAACCTGCAGTATTATATAATCTTCTTCTCATGCTTTATTAAAAAACGTTGATTTTTATTATCATCAATGTAAATTTTGCAATATTTTGTTAAACAAATTTCAAAAAGGTTAAAAAGAAAAGCTAAGCTGTTTTATAGACAATACTACAAAAAGTATAAATAAAAGATAATTAGGTAAATAAATATTTTTTTATAAATTCGCCGTACCTTAAATTTGAATTTTGCGAATTTCAACAAAACCCCATTTTTGGCGATTTTTGTTTTGTAGAGCTAATTTTTTATTGATGAAGGCTATAACACTATAAAATAATATGAATTGAATAATGAAAAATATAAAATATATTCTGAAATTTTTAATGATTTTAAGCAATTTTAACTCTTAAAGCAGGAAAGTCAAAACTCAAATTTTGGAACATTTGAGATTTTTAAAAAGAATATAGATAAAAATTATTTATTTTTATCTAGATTTTAATGTACCTTTAGAAAAATATAACGAAAAGTAAACAGATGATATCTATAGTTCAAAATGTAATAGAATATCCACGATATCGAACGAAAATTATATGGGAAACAAAAACAAAATTTTAACTTTATTTCTTGTTTTCCATATAAATTGTCGAAATAAATTTTTCATTCGACATTGTGGGACAGGCCGTAAATATAACACTCAACTAAACTTGTGGTTAACATTTTTCGGAACACCATCTTTTCTGGATTATGTGGAAAGTAAATTTTATTAACAAATATCATGGACAAATACTTAACTCGCTCTGTCAGGTAAAATTATTCTAGCATAACGAAATCATTGCTTTGAAATCCAGGAAAAAAAATAAATAATTTAATGGTATAATTTTTTTTAATATCAAATATCCCAAACTTTGACTATTAATATACCTACTTAAAGATTTAGAATTTTTCAAATATCTTAAATATTTTGGAATATATTTCTTACAGCCTATATTATTTTGTAATATTATAATTTTCGGTAATCCGTATACTAGTACAAAAAAAATAAAATTTACGTTACAGCGAATTTATAAAATATATTGACCTACTTCTATAAAACAGCATACACTGCCTGCCACTTGAATAAGGAATCACATTTTTTAAACTTTAATTAAGTAAACTAAAGTTCAGAAAAAATTATTTCTTGCGTAACCAAATTTCAAGTGTTGGCTTTAGTTTCCTGAAGAAATAAAAAATATGCATATTTTTTTATAATAAAATTATGCATTTATTTAAAGACATGTATTTCTGTGGTACTATTTCGTGTGTCACTTGAATAAGGAATTCTTTTAATATTAATCAGGACGGCTATGATTTGAATTTCTTTTAATGTAAACGGCTAGAAAATTTTTAATTTGATAGCTTTGAAATAGTTTTTATTGAAAATTGGATGTGGTAAGGCTCTTAATAACTATGAAAAAGAAAAAATTCTAATTTTGAAATCTCAGGGTCAGATTCCGGTCCAAGTAGCCAAAAACATTAATAGAGGAAAGACAGTTGTGTACAATTATTTAAATAACGTGGAAAGATATGGGAAAAACATAAAAAGACGGAAGAAAATGGCAACAACTCCAAAAGAAAGATGAACAATTCTTTAGTATAACAAAAAAAATTTTAGTATAACAAAATATGTATATTTTTTATTTCTTTAGGAAACTAAAGTCAACACTTTGAAATTTGGTTGCGCAAAAAATTTTTTTCTGAACTTTAGTTTAGGAGATATACTTAATTAAAGTTAAAAAAATATGATTCCTTATTCAAGTGGCAGGCAGTGCAGTTTTTCTTAACTTTTTTTGAAATTTGTTAAACAAAATTTTGACAAAATTTAAATTAGTGATTTGAAACACCCATAAAATTGAATTGACTGAAATACCAAAAAAAAGCATGAAAAGGGGATTATATTATCCTGCAGTATTCAAAGCTTATTTTTCATTAATTGGAATTTAAATTTGACTTAAAATAGCATCTTATTTCAGCACTTCTACAAAAATTTATAAATCTGTCCGTACGTTGTTTACACAAGTGTTCAAAAACACATTTAATTTTTAACAGCTTTGAGCAATTTTTGATATATAATTATTTTGTTTGATAGATAATTATGTCTAGATTATGATTACTTTACATTTAAGTGCAAAAAGGAGTTAGAGACAGAAAAATTATTTAAAAAACTGTGAAAAAGTCAAAATTTTCCCATTTAAATGCACCCTACAAATTTTATGGTCGATGCAGCATGTGTTAGCCACATCCAATCATACTAATATATTTAATATTATGTTTTTTCATAAAAGTGGACAATTGTAGGGGAGTTACGGTTGAAAATTTGGCATTTTTTGGAGGAAGAACTAATATTTTCTACCTTAGAATTTACTTTGGCTCAATTTTCTATTGTTTAATTTTTTTTACTAATTTTCTTCTTCTACCAATAGCTCAAACAATTTCTACGTATATAGCCATAACTTTAACTTGTTTATCTTATATATTTTGTTCTGAAACTGTCATATAGTAAATTAATTTATAACTTTATCTTTACTTAACTGATTTCATCTTCAACGTCACCTTAACATTTCCCATTCGTTGCTGCTGTCATCGCCATCATTGTCATCGTTATTATCAAAAAAAAAAAAATATATATATATTATTTGTTTTCTTCAATATTTATCTTTTTGCTTTTATAAGAATTCTCATAAATTTCTCATACTTTCATTTTGATCTTTTAGATACTCATTCGTATATTTTGACATCGTAAAGTAGCAGAATATTATTATTGAGGTATGAAATGTTTCAGTTTTTAAACAGAAAAAACCAAAATGGTACAAAAGAAGTAGGTAAATAAATTGGAAATAAAGTAGAAAAAAGTTGTTGATAAAAACTTTTTACTTCCTGATTTTTGTTAAACTTTTACGAAAAGAAAATAAACAAAATGAAACTTTCTATGTTTATTTACATTGTTTTTGTTAAAAGAAAATTAATATTTATTTTTCACAATACACTTTAAGTCAAATGGTCATCGTTAATTTAAAATTTAACTGTAAAATAATAGTTTTGAAATATGAAACATTTACAAAGTACTGACAACGAGTTGTTTATGAAATAAGAACCAGCGTTACCATTTAACTTTTTTAAAAAGTGCTTAAAAAAGGAGATTTCAAAAAAAAATAATAATAAATAATAACGACAAAAAATAGAAAAAAATAAAAAATAGAAAAAAATAAAAAATAGAAAAATAAATAAAAAAATAAAAATCGAAAACGTCGCCATAAAATCGATTTTTTGAAAAGAAAAACTCATTAAAATTTGCTTATTTGAAAAAAATATTGTATTTTAAGAAAAACTACTAAATTCAATCTTACTAATAACAAAATATTAATACTAATAACAAAATATTTTTTTATAACAATTTTTATTGGCGACTAAATTTTACAAACGGTAATGCTGTACGTAAGGACCGATTATGTAACAATAAAAATTTGGAGAGATTGGCATTTATTCTTTAGCTTTCGATAACTTAAATTTTTTGGGTAAGCTTTTGTGGCGCTAAGTCTAAAACTTTTATGAAAATTTACATAAAAGCTCTAAGAAGCACTGCATCACGACAAAAGTTTAAATATTTTATATATTTTACTATATATAAAAATTGAGTTTTTTTTTTTCAAAAATTCAATAGACTTTTGCAGTCTTATAAAAAATTGATTATTGAATCTTAATAGTTTTTAAACATGTTACACTAAAATGTCTTCACTATGTGCGTATTCACAAACAACTTTTAAATTTAAAATTCCTTTTGGAAAAAAATTTTCATACAAATTTTGTCTCTAAAATGTATTTTAAATTTAAAAGTTGTTTGAGAATACGGGCATAATTTGGGTCACAATTGTGAAAAAATTAAAGCAAAATTTTACGTTTTTAAGTAGTAGTTATTTTAACAGACATAAATTTTCGTCTTCGTGTAATAGTTATAATTGATAAAAATTTTTTCTCATTGATTATAATATTTATTTTTGATTTTTATTTTTTACGTTCCCTAATAATAGTTCTTTCAAAAAAAAAAAAAAAAAATGATTGCTCAATAACTTTTATTTTTAAAACTTAATTTTCTACATTGCTTAATAAATATATATTTTTTACGTTAGTTAAAATTTTATTTTTTCAACATATAACAGATATTATTGCTTTAAAAATATTAATATAATTATAATTAAACATTTATATACCAATTTTTGAGAGCGTGGGAATTTTTTACAATATTCCTATGTTCTTATAAGTATATAGTTCCTATAAATATGAAGCATTAAAATATTATTTAATTTTTAATTTTTTATTTCCTCATTAGTTTTGGATTTATTCAGAATATATATATATATAAAATACATATATCAATAAACTCACAAAATAGTTTATTCAAAGCATTTAATTAAACTCAAAAAAACAGCTTTTTTATACTAATTTGTAATGTCATTATATGAGATTTTATAAAAAAAAAAAAAAACTAAATTATGTATTTTATTATTTTATTTTTTTTTTTTTTTTGTGAATAATTCATTAATGGATGCTAAACGTATTTTTTGGAAATTGTGTAAAATATATCTGGATGTTTTTTTACTAGCAAATCTTTACCAAAAATTCAACCAGCCCTATTTAACATTTTAAAGTGTTTGAAGGCATCAAAATGTTGAAATTAACATACAAAAAGACATGTAAGTGAACTTTAAATGACATTCGTAAAAATATAAATTTATGCACACACATTTTATATTTAGTCAGTTATTTTTCACTTTGTTGAATTTTTTAATGCTTGATAGAGCCATTTGAATTTTTGATAGCGAAGTGATTTGTATATCCTTACAGAAGGTAATTCAGGCAGTTACAAGAAGAGCGTGAGAGTAATCCAAGAAGAATCTCCTCCACCTCTGAAGAAGAGCCTTCTTCTTGTAAAACTGTAGTTATAAACAGCATAAAAAATATATTTAAACTGTTATCAAGTAACGTATAAATTATTTAAAAATAAAAATTATTAGCAACTGACATTTTTTCTCAAAAATAACTATTATAAGACAACGTAAAAAATTTTATTAAAAAATTTAAAATTATTAATAACAGAAAAAAATGTATTTTAATAATATCTGCACCAAGCAACGTAAAAAATTATTTTAGAAAAATAAAATTTATTAGGCAATAAAAAATGTTTGTTGACAATAAATCTTATCAAGTGACATAAAAAAATATTTCCTATTCTTTTCACAACTTTTTCAATTAAAAAAAAGAAAAAATGTTAATAGTTATTTTTATCTCTAAATTTAACATTTTTAAGTTTACATTTTAGTATTTTTTTAATTTGTATGAATATATATATATATATATATATATATATATATATATATATATATTATATCTATATATATATATATATATATATATATATATTATATCTATATATATATATATATATATATATATTTTAGTTTAACTCCAATTTAGTAGGCGTTAGAAGAAAAATGGATAATATTGATGTTTTTTGTATAAGAAAACAAAGCAAATAATATTTCGTTAATAGCATCTAAATTATTTTGAATTTAAATTTGCATGTGCCCTGCATAAAACCAACAAAAATTCTGTTTTTGGTTTTAAAACAACAAAATCTATTTTGTTTTGATTTTATTTTTTTATACTCCTTACCCTCTACATTTAGTGTTGGCAAAACACCAATTAATATGGAAAGGAAATTAAGAAAAGAATAAAATCATGATTGGTTTATTCGGCTTTGTTTAAGCTATGATATTTTTTGTGTAAAACTTTTAATTCTCATTGATTTTATAAGTTTACACTCTAATACATCTTCAGTTTTTCTGAAGTAATTGGAAAAGGTTGACTGATATGTTGGCTTAAGCAACCGTCGAAATGCGCATAGGAACTAAATTCTCCCCAACAAATAAATTGTGAATTTATTCAAAGTAACGACTGGGAATATTATTATTAACACAATATTAGAATAATTAATATTTCGTTATTCGCAGCTCTGGGTAAATAAACTACCGTGACATCGTCATTATCGCTTAAGGGCTATCAGTCTGTAATTTGGTTATTTGTCCTCGAGAGTATTGCTTCTGGCTAATGTTTAAGGCGTCGAACTGTTCGCGTTAAAGTTTTTCGGGCTTTTTGCATTATCACGTGCAATCGTTTAACCTTGAACAGTCATTACATGGTGGAGACCATTAATACTCAATCGTTTTTAATCTCTTTATCGTTACATGGTGTAGACCATTAACACTTAGGATTGATACGAGATTCATGAAGTCCCCTTTCTATACGAAGGTATAGGTCATTTTTGGAAACTAACGAAATCTTCTGCGTAATAAAAATAACGGATATTTGGTATTGTTGATTTTTAATTTCGCATATTCAAAATAGGTGTGTGTGATAACCTGACAATTTGTATGCTGTTTTTGCATCGCCATTAAACTTAAATCCAAAAAAAAAAAAATCGCAGCTAAATTTTTTTGAAATAAATTTTATTTGAAATGATCGGTTACAAATAAAATTTTGTCTGAGTATTTTTTTTTTCTTATATTCTGATATAGATTGTTACATAAATTTTTATATATCTAAATAAATTTACACATTTTTGGTTAAAAAGTGCCAAAATCTTACATTTTTTAATTTTCATGAAATTACAATTTTTATAGTGAAATAGTGACAACACAATTGCATTTATTTCAATTATATGGAAGCACTGATATATGTGGATGCCGTTAATTATTTTAAAAGCTTTTAGTAGGTACTGTCTAAACATTTGGAGATTTCGGAAATTTATTTCACTATATCAGAGTAATTGTTAGTAATTTTAAAAATCTGATTTTAGATTTGAAACTAGCGGACAAATTTAGATATACTACACAAAAAAAAAAAATTATATAAAATTACTATTATTAAGTTAGTATAATTTCATTTAAATTTGAAGAAAATGCATGAATTTGAGTGCGAATATTTTTATTAAAATTACTTGCGTAATTTTGTTTTTATACATACATTCAGAACCAGGATTTTAAAAAATCTCCTAAATTAATAATAAAATTGCTTCCTATGTCATAATTATAAATGAAATATATAAAAATTTTAAAAAATATTCAATATCAAAGTTTTTATTTCTTTCATTTATGCTTTTAGCTAACAGAATAATAAAAGGACAATTTTTTGTTTTGTAACAAAACTTAAAATGTTGTAGCTTTTTCCACATATTTAAACTACGAGTACAATTGTTTATAATATCAAAAAAATTTACTAGCAAAGAAATGGAAATTTGAAAAGCGGAAACTAAAAATTTACGAGACATTAAATTTTTCTGACTAAAACATTTAAACTAAAGGAATATAAAAAAATTCTCAAAACTTTAAAAAAAAAATTAAATTAAAAAAAAAAATGGAATTTATAGTTTGTGCAATTTCATAGAATATTTTATAATAGGAAATTTAATATCAAGCCAAGAAACCAAATTTAACTGATCTTGGGGATTTTTTTTCTTTTTAACTTATGGTGTGTTCTTTTTTTGCCTTTTTTTGTACTCCATTCTGAAAAAAATGTAATACTATAAATGGGTCAGATGTTCTTATATAATGGTGTTGCCCATAAATTTAAATAAATTAAATTAAATAGAGGGTGAATAAGCTGCACTCTTTTACCAGCAAACTCAAACATTTTTTGCGAGAAAAACTAAATTTAAATATTTAGAGATTTATAATTAATGCTTCGCCAGATTAGCAAAACTGCACAGAAATTCCGAAAATTTTACCAAAAATCCCAAATTTGACCCAAGTCCCAAGTTTGACCAACAATCTGGCAATAAAAATAATAAAAAACCTGGCCAGACTCGACATAAGTTTGAAAATGTTTTATCAATAATCTCAAAATTTGAAGACGACAGTATTTTAGATAACAAAGATTATGGACCGGTTTTATATTGTTTCTTAAGTACAAACTTAGTTAAGAAATATTTAAGTTAAAGATCACACTTAAGTAATGACTCGTTTTACATTTTAGAACTTCAGTTGACAAGAAAATAAAAAGAGCTATAAGTTTTTATGTATTTACAATAGGGTGGTCCCAACATTATAAAATGATTTTCTTTAACTAAAAGTCATAGATATATCTTATTGAAATGTTTTATAAATGTTTTATATTATTTATGTTTTACATTAGTTATGATAATTTTTTATTGAATATCCTTTACTTTAGATTGCTATTTACTTATGATAATACCAAAAATAATTATAAATATCAAGCTTTCTTTTCTGGGCAAAACATTTTTTGATGCCACCCTAATGTGACACCAAAAATTAATTTAAAAAAACCAACAATTTAAAAAAAATTTGAAATAACTTTAAAGATGTAAAGAAATCTTATGCTTAGAAAGGTGTTGGTGTAAAATATATAACCACAAACAATATATAAATAAAGAGCGTATTTTAAAACCTTTCCAAAATTTCAAATAATTTAATTTATCAATAAATATTTTTTAAGAATTAAGTGGTGAAATAAGAATACTTAAGTTTTTAATCATAAAACAATTTTAAGAACTTGGATAAAATTTCAAAATACGTTCGATAGTTTCACTTAAAAATTCTGCACTTACGAGTATTTCAACAAAAGCTTTCTAACAACGGAAGAAGCTTGTAATGTGTAAATAATTTTTAAATTTATTGTATTATAAGAATTTGTGCTTTGGTAGCACAGCATTTTAGTAAATTTTGTAAAATTTCTCAAATTCTTTTAGTTTAAATTTTTTTAAAAAAAATTCATTTATCTTAAATTTTAAATATTTATTTTTAAAATTTTCATTTGTTTGGTAGTAAAAATTTCTGTGCTAAGAAAATTGTATTATCAATATTATTTTATTTACTATGTATGCTAAAAACTTTTTTAAAATATTCTATATCTGTAAAATATTTTCAGTTTAATTTAAGCGACAGTTAAATAAATTTTATTATTTCAAATTTCTTTTCTTTCAAAAACTAAGAATACAAATAATTATTTCGTAATTTTTAGTAAACGGAAAAATAGTTAATACATAATCTTAAACCCATTCAAGACATTTTATTTCAAATATTGTTAAACATGTTTGTGATATATTAAACATTTTAAGTTTAAAATTAAATATGCGCTTGAAATATTTGTTTCGGCTCATTTTTTAAACACATAAATGGGAAGATTTGTTTATATTTTTAACATACAATATATATGTTAAAACACAATACATAATCGAATAATTTAAATTATATCGCTCTTCTCAGAAGCAAAATAACGATATCCGACCCCCTGGTCGGCTAACTAGTTGACTGTCTGTCAATGTAAACCAAAGTACAGGTCCCAATTTTGAAAACTTGTTCAAATTTGCCATGCATAATTGATTTGGCACACTAACAAAGCAATTGTATGAAATTGGTTATGATCAGTCCATTATTTCACCTAGCCTCATACAAATATCCTCTCGAAATAGGATTTTGTTGTTTATAAATGTTTCAAATATGTTTATAAAACTTTTTATTAAATTCGGTATAAATGGATATAAGAATAAATCTAATTGCTAAATTTTATAAAGATTGATGCATATGTGACCATATCTCTCATATAAAGGTCACTTCTAAAAACGACATTAAAACATAAAATATAGAGACATATAACTTTTACTGTATGTGAAAAAATTAAGTAATGTGAACAGGTATAAATTTATCACTAAAATGTAGTTAAAGTTGGAACAAAAAATCACGACAAACTTTTTAGTGTGCAATACAAAACTGCTTCCATATAAGCAGAATTTTTTGCTTGGACCAGGCTTTTCAAATTTTTTTTAACCTCTGTTACCAAATTGATAATCAAAAATCGCTAAAAATTACCACAATTAAATTTGATTTAGTTTTTTTTTTAAGAAATACTAAAAAATTAATTAAAATGTTAAAAGTGTTGTAAAATTTGTATTACTTAAAAATTCGTACAATTTATAAAGGTAAATTTAGCTTTAATAAGACCAACGATAATTGCAATAGCTAATAATAATAGAATAAAAAATTATATCACTTAAAATACACTTTACTGATATAAGACTCTATTTTAGATCAACAGCTTTTAAAATTTATTGAAATTTATTAATTAAAATTATAAATTGTTTCAAAGAATTAATTTATTCTTGAACGTTTTTATTTCATTGCGACCGAAATTATTAATATTTTTATTATTTTTGAAAGATGATAGGAAACAAATTAATAAACATTTATTACTTAAGTATTGTAAAATATATTTTTTGGGGATAAAATTTCATGAACTACTTGAAGGTACCGCGTGATCCATTTCGAGGTTCCCTACTTTTTTAAAGAAAAAAAAAAAAAAAAAAAACACAGACAATTCAAATTTAATGGGGAATGTTTATTATCATTTGAAAGAACATTCTTTGGCATTTGTTTTTTGAAGATTGTATCTATCAAATGTTGGCAATTGCTACGTCACAGACGGTCCATCCGTTGAGTCCAATTTTCGATTACTCGTTCGAGCATTTCGACTGGTAACTGGCGAATGACACGCGTGATGTTTTCCTCCAAGGCCTGAATCGAAGCGGGTTTGTCCGCATAAACTTTAGACTTTACATATTCCCACAGGAAAAAGTCTAACAGTGTGATATCACACGATCAACCGGGCCAAAACGTGAAATTATGTGCTCACCGAAGTGTTCTCTCAATTGATGCGATGTGTGGGAAGTGGCGTCGTCTTGCTGAAACCAAATGTCGCCGAGATCACGAGCTTCAATTTCAGGCATCAAATAGTCGGTTATCATGGCACGATAACGGTCGCCTCGACTTAAAATGCGCCAAGTCGTTCCATACGTCAGTCTGAGTTGCTGCAAACGGCGGCGAATCGACTCTCCACGGTCTTCGTGTACACTCTCAACTACGGCCGCTATATTTTCTTCACAGCGTGCTGGTCGTGGTCTATTCGGTCGAATATTATCCAATAATGAATACTGGGTCTCAAAATGGGTGATGGTGTTGCGAATAGTACGCTCAGTAGGCCAATTATGTTGACCATAAGTTGAGAGAAGTGCACGAAACACATTCCTCATAGAACGTGAAGTTGAACGATTTGTAAACGTTGTTCAGGCGTAAGTCTTTCCATTATAAAATCATAAACAATACTAAACAAAAATAACATGACAGCCTGACACGACTCACACGTGATCTGTCAGAAAAAAGGCTATTGAAAAAAGTAAATCTACTGAAATCACCCGGTATTTAGAAATGAAAGCTCTTAATTTTGCTATATAGACAAATACTAAAAATAGTCGACTTCTAGTAAGAAAATTTAATAGTTTTTCTCCACAAATGCCTGTTTAATAAAATATTAAAAATTTGCAAAACAAGTTCATTAATCACCAAAAAATTCGCCATGTCGCCAAATAGAAAATTCAGTCATCAAAAGCAATTAAAAATCGCCACGTTTGGCGAAAATTCGCCACATCTGACAGCTCTGGCTGGGACATAGTTAACTAATGAAATTATTTTTTGGTTAAGTTATATTAAAGTGTATTTTTAAAACTATTTAAATGTTTACATACACTAAGTTCTGTTTTAAAAAGTACACAAATAAACCTTATTTTTGTTTTTAATGAACATTTTATACATAAATATTTATTTTTAATTTTTCTTATGATAACATTTGTGCTCAAAGAGTATTTATGTAAGCAAAAACATAAAAGGACAATATTTCATGTTTGTTAGAAATAAAAAATAATATATATATATATATATATATATATATATATATATATAATAACAATAATAATAATAATAAATTATTTTTAAAAATACATTCGCAGTCATGCTTATCTATTATTTGTTTTATTTTAATTTTAAATAACTAATGCGAAAAAGTTCTTTTGGGTATAAAAAATAATGCTGACAAAACAGGGATTATAATTAAAGTGTGTTTAATAGAAAGTTAAACAGAATTTCTATTAAAGTATTACAACAAATATATCAAAATTATTTAAATTTTGGCGTGTCAGATAAGAAAGTTTATAAGGATGGAAAATTTGACCCGAAAGACTTTCATCACAAAATTATTTGTTCTGTCAAGAATAAGCGACAGACCTGTAATTGGTCGAGAAATTTCAAAATAGTGCGATTCCTGAAAAAACGATATGAATCTAGAAGTTACTTCTAAAAAATATTTGTTATCATTTCATATTAAGTTTTTATTATCATACTTAACATTTAGCGTTTACTTTTTCCTAACATTTTGTTAAATTTATTTTGTGCATGTTCTTTACTATTGTAGTGCTAATAGTTTATACAAGAGATTAACGCTGATTTATCATGCGATATATATACATATTTTTTTTTAATATCTTAATACATATGTAGATATTTTGTTAAACAAATGGGAATGCTATAAATTTGTATAACAAAACGTATAATTAAATACCAAAATGTTTATTTATTTGTTTACTATACAGGGAATAACAAAATTGTTTAATACATAATCTTATATCGTAATATGAAACTTGAAAGTTTAAACAGAAAAAATATTCTGAATTTAAATTTAGCTAAAAATTTTATTTATTAAGATTTTTCACAATTTATTGTCATATTTCACGTTTATATTATGTTTATTATTTTTCTGTTTATTATTATTTCTTTTTGTAACATGTCTCGAAATTTTAATCCTTTGGAAGATGTCAAATTGTCAGTTTATGTTTCTTTTAGAATTTTTGTCTAAAAAGTTATGTATTAATGCTACTTGAAAGATATTGTACTCATATATTAAAGAATAGAACTAACAACAAAAATATAAAGTAGTTCTCTGAAATATCCTCTGCAGAAATAACTTGCCTTCATTTGGTTTATTAAAGGCTGGGTAGCTGCACAGCCTAGGACAGCACTGATTCTGTGACATAAAATTTAACAGTCAAAGTTCCAAATAGATGGTTTGAGAATTGTACAATTGTGCTGATATTTGTAACGGACAGAGAACATGTTCAGACCACTACCAGTCAGTGTTGCCAAGACCTAAGTGGGAAAAAGTGCTAGAATTAAAAAAAAAAAAATGCAAGAAAGTGCTAGAAATAAAGAAGGTGCTAGAAAAAAGCCCTAAGAACGGAATCTGTTTGCATTAAAAAAAAATAATATTAGTTATTCCGGAGCTAAAACTAAAAAACTTTAGAAATTTAATAAAATTTCATTTTCAAAATTCTAACTCTATCATAACGTAACCATAGTATATGTTACTTGAATAATACTATTATAAGTATTCCAAATAACATATAGGTTAACATTTTGACGAATTGAAATTTTCTTTCATTTACCGAAAATTTGGTTTTCTAATTCTCATTTATTACTAAAAGCCAGATATAATATAAACCTGAGAATCTGAATAAATATTGCGGACCCGGATTGCAGAATTATCCGGATTATTGGGGCTTTTTCTGGTTCAATTTTGTTAAAAAAACTATTACAATATACTTCTTATTTAATATGTGAAACAGAGTGTTATATTCAAATTTTTATCATATAATATTTCATTCTGTAAGTATTTTATCTAAAACAAAAGAAAAATATTTGTTTGTAGTTCTTTTACTAAAGAATTTTTGAAAGAATTATTAACTGAAAAATTCAACTAGAATAAACTCTTACATAATAATTATAATAATAATAATTATATCACTTCTTATTGTATTTTCCAACTTATACTAAAATATTAATAAGTATGAACTGTTTTTATTATTATAGAGTTGTGAATGGAAAGTCAGGAAACGTCGCCGTCAAATTTTTAGCTAAGTAAATGATATCCAAATGATATTGAAAATAAATAGACTTTTACTGAAACTAAGTATTTAGTAAAGAATAAAATTCTCAAAAAATTTTGCCTTCAAAAAAAGATTGATTTCAAAACGTAACAAAATACTCTCAATAATATTTCAAAAAAATAAAATGAAACATCATAGGACTGTAAACTTATCAAATTTTGAGCAAGTGTTAAAGCATAATCATATATATAAATTGCATCCTTTTCACACAAACTTATCAGTTTGTCTACTATTAGCCTTAAACTTTGGGTTAAAATTTGACTAGTTATTCGTGTATGTGATGGAAATTGCTTACAAAAATGAAACGAATTAACAACGAAAAAATGTGTGATGTGATTATGTTTTCGTTTTCTTTATTGATGGAAATTACAGTAAAGTTATATTTTATCACATTGTGTTACAAATTTTTAAGTATTCCATAAAAATTATTTCCTTGGTTTTCAATAGTACTGTATCTTCTAAAGGAAAAATAAAGCATTTTTCCAAAAATTATTCTTAAAATCGATAAAAATTCATCAAAACTTGTCAAACCATTCGGCTTGAAAACAATTAATTTCTATCACTGACCTGATTATGATGTTTTGAATTGAGTAAAAATTGTTTAATTATGTATAAATATTTTAATTTTCAGGAAGATGCGAGACTAGTTAAAATTTTGTCTTTTTAATTTACGACATCAATTCAATTACGTTCGCAACTCAATTGCTAACTATGTTTAAAAATTAGTAAGTTAATTTATCGTAATTATTACTTACAACAAAAAAATTAAAGTTTACTTAATTTCCGAAATATGTTAACTGTTTATAATTGTTTTTAAAAAGTTTATTATACTAAACACACTCTATAGAGATCGCATTAGTTACCATCGTCAAAAACACCAAATTTTGGTTGCAGTTTTATTTAAAAAAAACCTGATAATGTTTTTATAGTACAAAACTCCAAACTAACAACAAAAAATATGTAAAAAAATGATAAAAAAAAATCCAAAAATAATTCCAAAAGTGCAAAAAGATATGCTAGGTATTAGATCCAGTTTTCTCATGTTAAATGTGCTAAATTACCAACACAGCTGTTGATCCAGAATAACTTCCGAGTCGATTTAATGATATCCGTTCATCTGGCTGTCTTGCTGTTCATGCAAAGCATGAAAAAAGTGCAGGTTAATATTTTAACCTATTTTCGACCACTGTTATGTTTTCGCATCAGTAATTTTACCTGTATCCTAACTAATTTAGTATAAAATTAATGACAATGTTTTATACATATATATTTTACTTGGAAAGTTGACTAAAGAAATCAAGAAAAAAAATTATATATCCGCGGAATTTTTAACCCCAGTAGAGCGGGTCAAGAAATGGTCTATAAATATACCTTTTTTAAAATTGAAAAAAAAAATTTAAAAAATGTACACAACAACTAAAATAACTTTTTAAGTTATTTTAGTTTAATAAAAATAGTTAACATAAAAATCTCTTTTTATTAATTACACTTTTGTACGAGGTCTTTACTCAGACTCCTATCTTACAAACCCCATCTAAAAAATTTAGGAGCGAAAGCATAATTTCACTAGTGTTGATCTCATTTCTGTTGGACAGGTGATAAATGTGATGAATGTGTGATAAATGAAATAATTCCCAATAATTGGGACTTTTATCGTAATAAGGAAAATAAGACCAACATTTAATGAAATAGCTTTCAGTAAAATAAGTCCTAATGAAATAAATCCCAACCTAAAATGATCAAATAAAATAATTAGTAAGTTTTAGTTTCGGAGTTACTAGAGCTGGAGTTTTAAGTACCGCATACGAGAAAGCCCTTTTGTTAAGTAAAGTTTTTTTTTTTTTGCATAGCGGACATTCGGCCGGCTGAAACAACTGCCTTTTCTCTGATATAAACACCGGATACGCCAAGTAAAGTTCCGTTGTTTGAAATATTCACTCAGCGAAAGGCCGGTTACTAGATTTAAGAAGGGTTATTTACAATACATCAAATTTTGTAGAAATATAGTTTTAAGTAAAATGAAATAACTCCCAATGAAAACGAAACAAATTCTAAAAATTCATAGGGAGTCATTTTGTCATGAAATAACTTCCAATGATATTAAATGAAATAAGTTCCAACCCACAAGATGTGGTTTTATAATGAAATTTTTATGGAAAAAATTGGGAGTTATTTTAGGATACCTAATTTTCTTATTTATTCCCTTGATATACCGCTATATTAACACAAAGAATAGTGCATCACATTTTTAAGCATAATTTAAGAACACTTTGTTCGATTTTAACAAAATTCGAATTATAAAATATAATTCGATGTCTAGCTTAATGGCTGAATATTTTTGTCGTACCAAAATGCAAACAATTATAAAAAATTATAATTTTATATTAGTTATTTATAAAGATCAGTTAACAAGTTAGAAAAAGAAAATTGGTAAAAACATCCATAGCTGGAACTACAATATTCTATTAACAACTTGGGTCTTCGTATAATATTTCAGAGTGGAAATATTAAACATTTTTAAATGTGGTGAAATGATTTTCATAATCATAAAGACTGTTGCGAATTTTGATAATGAAAAATATTTGTAAAATGTCATATATTATCTCCTAATCCTCCGCCGAAGCTCCTAAAGATCCTACAAAGTTAAAAATTAGCTTACTTATGTGAAACTAGTTTTCCTTCAAATCCTAACGGAGCCAGGTTTTATACAACAATTCACTAGTTTAAACCGAAAAATTTTAAATTTTAACTTTGGATGAATCAAGAGGCAGTAAAAATAATAAATGCTACAAAGAAAAGTAAATTATAGTGCAAACACACATAAAAATTATATGGGAGTACCGGGGTACCCTGTGTATTGACACCCAAAGGAGTCTACTTTAAAGCCTATTTATATAAGGACCAATTAAACAAAATTAGGGTTTCTGCAGTTTTTAAGCTTTAAGAACGTATTAGTCACGATGATCTGAAGTTTCGTGACTATATATTCATTATTAAAGAAATGCGAGCAATTTACGTTACCCGGGTGTGTACAGTAGGGCTAATAATTAAATATAAAGCTGAAAATAATATTAACAATTCCGAATTTTATACAAATAATTGTCAAGGGTGTCATTTAACTACAAGTCATCAATATTCTTACTAATTCTAAAAAATTAACAAATATATCACTGACCAACTTGTCCATCGGTATAACTTTTTGGCACCACACTGACTCTGGCTTAAATTGGCATCAAAAAGTTGCATCAGTGAAAAACTAAATTTGTTTACATATTTAAAACTTTTCTCAATACTTTGAAGTCAATTAGTGTTACCCTTTCGGAAGTAAATTATAATTCTATCCCAACAATAACCACTTCCTTAGAAAAAGAATTCAGGTGCTAAAAGTATACTTTTAAACCTCTTTCAATTTAAAGTTATTATTTCTATATATTTTTCATTCTTAATTTTATACAACTATATCTTCTTAGGAAAAAAAAAGCATAAATCTCTAGTAGAACAATTTGTCTACACTCACATTTTTTCAACATTTTATGTATTTATTGCTAAGATACTCGTACCTAAAAGGAATATTTTTGTATATTTCGAAGCATTTCTACATCTACATTTTACAAATTTCATACAATGATTTATTAAATATTTAACTCAAATGTCAAGGTGTTCCAAAAAATATACCTTTATTGATTTTTTATAAAAAACCAATTCCGAAGGAAATAAATTGTTTCTGAAAATTGTTTGTTTGTAGTCATAATTTACATTTAAAACCACTACATATACAACATAACTGATAGCATACCAAAAAAAAAAAAAAAAAAACATATATACCAATAAACAGTATATTATACTATTTATTAGAAATAAATTTTATTCTTGTGTTCAATTATTTGTTTCATTTCGTATTTTTGATCAAACTTTTAACATCAAAATAAATTTAAATATAATAAAAATTTGTGTCTTACAAATAAATATAAATTACAAACATACATGCATGGTTTTTTTATATGATAAAATATAAAATATATAAGTAATCTTGTATTACATTTTATTACATTTGATATTTATGGACTTTTATATAACAATCTCTCAAGATACTCATAACCGGAACGCATTTGCTGTATACACAGACAAACTCATGTGTTAACAACACTTATACATATGTGCAAAACACATACTATACATACATTCATATTTCACACTCATAAAGAAAATCATTATCATCCAACATATCATACATTTATGCATACAAAGATTAAGATATAAAAAAAATGAAATAAAAAAACATGAAAAGATATAGAAGAAATTGATGAAAATAATTCTTGACAGTTATTTGAAACTTATAAAATTTTTGTTCACTCAAAAAATACCATTTCTCATATTTTTATGTGAATTGCATGATTTTTTCTTTTGTATAAGTATTAAAAAATTGTCATGGATGAGTGGAACAAAAGTGCTGTACATTTGATGGTAGTGTTAATGCGAGCATATGCATACATAATATAAAGAATAGTACTAAAATATCTAAAGATAACATTTCCTTGTAGGATTCTTTTGCAACTTCAAAATATTTTTTAAATATTATCGTAATTATATTCGATTACACTATACAACAAATTGGGGATAATCGCGTGGGGGCGGAATCATTTTATCTGCAATTGATAGCATTTGATGATTGTAATAAACCCTTCAGAGGATTTTTCTTTGGTAGGCATAGTTTTTGTATATGACCTTCTAAACTTTTTTTACATCTAAGTAGTCTCAGATAAATCGAAGAAATAATTCGAAGCTCAATTATTTTTACATAAATAGTTAAAGCATTTAACGGGTAATATTTTACTGGAACTTTCAATTCATCTATCTCTTATTATAAGTGGTAATTTCTAGTCCGTTTTTAAGAAATGACATGATTAAAACTTGATTAAATGAGAATGAGATATTCTACGGAAATTTTCTTTCTAAGTAAAGTGATGTAAAAAAGACCCCGAAGAATTTATAAATGAAGTGAAAATGTTAAAAGCTAACGCTAATGATAAACTTTATGAACAACTACTTAAAACATCAAATCCTGAAATTTTTGAACCGAATTGGTTGATGAATACTTATAGTATTTATGTATTTACCTGCCTCGACCGGACGTCCTTTTTCTAAATTATCAATAAAGAAAAACAAATTGTCCAACAGACTTAAAGTCAACACATGTGAATCTATGCTTTCAGTCCTAAATTTGTTAGATAAGCTTTGTAGGACTGGAGTCCGAGTGAAGATCTCTTTCAAAAGTTTAATTAATAAAAAGAGAATTTTATGATAACTATTTTTTATTTTTCCAGTAACAAAAATTATAATAATTATATCTCGGCGTCTTTTAAGGTAAAACACGAGTTTATATGTATCAATATTAACACGTCAACTTTTATAATTTTTGTCTAACCGGCAACTCTTAAACTTAGAGCGGCTATTTCATCCAACATTTATTTAAAAGTACTCGCTATAATAATAAAAAAGTCATGCTACACCCTACATTTTATGCTAATATTTGTGTAACAAGTAAAAAATCAATACCCCAAAGTCTGATTTTGATCCATCTGCGCTGGAATAGTATGTATATGTGGCAAAATATATTGATATAAAATAATAAAAACCATTGTTAACAGGTCCATGTTAAAACGATTTTTTTTTTAAAGTTAATTTATAAATGTTTACTTTGAGTTTTTATAACATCACAAAAAGCCATAGTAGGCTAAAAAAATACATGTTAAAAATATCTGTTTTTTACTCTGAATAAAAAAGGTTATATAGTTTTTTTCTTCCTTTAAATATTAAATTAAAAAATTATAGCGTAATGAAGATTTTAGTTACTTTTAAAACCTTTTTTAGGACTAAAGTCAAAGTCGACTGACCGGATTGTGATCGATCGATCAAATTTTTGCACGCATAATAATTTTTTAGCCACATCTACTAGAAAATTACGGTGAAACAAGCAAAATTAAAACTTTTGTAAATCTCATACATGTCATGGGTGGTCTGGTGCTTTATATGCATTATATCATATTGATACTAACATTTGTAAACTTCAAAGTGATTCCCGAAAGTGAGCCTTATATGGAAGTTATAATGGTTGTTATAATGGTTATAAAGGTGGTATATGCTTACGTAAAATATAATACGTTAAATATAATACCAATACTAATATTCATGTGGGATTTATGCCCGTTATATGGGATTTTCGGAAGGGGAGTTTATATGGGAGCTATGGTCAATTATGGACCGATCGTCATGGATTTATATTTAAAATATACCATATATTTGTATGGGGTTAGGGGAAATAATGGACCGATCATAACCAATTGCAATAGCATTCGTCCTTGCACCATAGTGTTTTTATATGGTTAAGTGAGACGGGTAAGTGATTCAGAGCCGAGCACCGTAATTTAAAGTGGAGATCCATATAGCTTTTTTGTGCCTTATAAAAATCTTCACAGAAAAATAATACCCCAACCACCTGTGATAGATAGTGTAGGGCATAAATACATATATTCTATACTACTTAGTTTCAAAATCAGTAATGGAAAAAAAAAACATTTGTATTTAGCTACCAAGTACTATGGAACTGCAGACTGCAAAGAATTTCAGATGAAAAAAGATCATAAAGAAAATAATGTACATTATTATAACAGGGTAATGTTCGCCACCACTAGGTATACAGAAAAATAATCTACGCCAAAAATATTAATTTGAAAAGTGTAATTTAACTTTAGTAAAATGTTTTCAGTATTGATAGAATTACTGCAGTGAAAAAAATGGCAGAGCCAATCCATTACTCTCTCCAATTTTTAAGTAGTGAACAGTATTTATCATCCTCTTTACATTTTGGATAATATTCTGTTTTAAATTTAAATTAAACTTTGCTTAAAATGCTCACAATTAATAACGCTGTAAATACGGTGTCGAGTGTGATAATCAATATTCACTTTGACAACCAGTCAGGATAGGACATACGAAAAATTTTATGTTTTTTTTATAAAGCTGATTTGGGGGAGATATATGATAACTTTTATTACTTTCCTTCTAAAGCATTTGACAGTTATCACTAAATTTTACTATTTTTCTCATAGATTTTTCCATTTATAATAAAAAAAAAATTAACATAAAAAAGCAAGTTTTTCTGTTTTTCAATAAATACAAACACTAAATAGGACACTTAAATACGTTCGCCATAGAAAAATTAACACAAAATAAATTTCACATTTCTATCTAAGTACTTTTACTTATAAAACGTACCATTCTGTAATCACAAACCAAATTTTTGATAAAATGTCATTGTAATCTTAAAAGAGTGTGTTCACTTTACGATATATTGTTTTTCAGAGAACAAGTATTTTTCTCCTATTTCTGGAATGAAAATTTATAGCTAAAAATATACAGGATAACCATGTGTATGTATTTGTTAAAGTGTTAGTACTTTTACACACTTATTTGAAAGAGCAAGTGGCAAATGGCTTAAATTATTTGAACTGCAAAATATAAGATAAATTCAAATACCTACACACATTCAAACAAATATTTACTAAAACCTGCAAATGTAAGTGTACATGCTAAAAGTAAATAAATTGATTAAGAAAGGAAAAACAAAGTCAAGACAATATATATTGTATCCTTTTTTAAACAGTTTACATTTTATTAAATTAAATTTATTCCTTTTTCTATGTATTTAACATTAAACTAAGTTGAATAAAAAGTAGTTGAAGATTAAAATTAATATTTTACTATTTTTTTTTCTTGTATTTCATTTATGCCATAAATTTGTGGAATTTTTGAAAAATGCGAATATTTACAAAAATCTTAGTTTGTTTGCAAGTGAGATTTATTGTCTTAAAGGCAAATTTAATTGCTAGCACGTAGCAAGTGTGAAGCAGAACCTTACGAACTTAGAATTTCTCGTTTCTGTTTGGAAATAAATTTGTGTTTGGTGTGTATGCGCCTCCAGAGAAACAGGAAATAACTCACTTGGCATAAACATAAACTTAAACTTAAACAAGTTCTTCTTATTTTCGTTTTTGGAAAAATTATTTGTTTCTTACTCAAGCAAAATACAAAAAAAAAAATAGTTTTAAAATTTTAGTTAAGAAGTTTTATTATAAAAGGGAAAATTTAAAGTTTGATTTAGAGCTAAAAGTTGGAAAAAAGCAAAACTAAGAATGAACAATATTTTATAGTACAGAGAAAGAAAAGCTGCTAGGGGTATTTAATTTATTGAGTAATACAGCTAAGCAGTAAAAAAAATATAAATATTTTAAATAATACTTAAAGCATTTAAATAGCGTAGAGCTAAGTTCATATTAGGCTAGTATTTGACAATTTTTGTATATATTTGATTTTCCTAATGCGAACACTAAGTATTTTTACGAACCAAATAAAAAAAGCAGCTTACTTTAGTCAAATAAAAATATTTGCCTGTAGTGCAAAATGTGGCAAGTGCGAATAATGTGTGGATAATATATGAAGAATATTTGGTATTCTTTTCGGTAAAATTTGTGCATTATCTTACAAAATAAATGGAAGATCAAGCAAGACCAAACGACAATTGATCCGGCGCACAGTGGCTTAGAATCGTTTTTCATCGGTAAAAACTCTGTAACTTTTTAGTCGATAAATATATTTTAGAATTTTTTTTACAGAAATTTTTTTTCTTGAATTTTTCTCCAGCTATAATTGCATTAAAATCTGTTCTGCAGTTTTTGATAAATTTAAGGCTAATTTTGAACTTCTAATTTTTTTATAGCATTTGGTATGAAAATGTGGATTTTTATTTTTTGAATCAGCTTTACCTATAAAAAAAGTTATAAGCAGATAAAAAATATATATATATTTTGAGAATAGGTTCCCAGTTTATCAATTCTAGAACAGGTTCCATTTGAACCGGTTCTTGGGGTACAGGTTCCACTAGAATCGTTTTTGTTTTTTTGGATTTTTCTAATGTTTATTTTGTTTTTCATTTAAGTAATATTAAGGACAAAAATTTTTTATTTTTTATAATAACTAAAATTTTTTAATGTTTATTTTATTTGTTTACTCAAACTCAATAAAAGAAAATTATAATTGTTATAGATTCGGTTGGAAAATAGCACATTATTATTGCCTTCTAGCACCACTTTTGCTTCTTCATCTAAGTCACGACTTAGATGAAGATGATGGAAAATAGCATTGACTTTGAATGCTAGAGATGAACTTATCTGACGATGCCAATAATATATTAAATAGGTCTTTATTTGAAGAACTTTGTGATGTTTTCCTGGTATTGTGCTCTCTATAAACTATGTAATCCTTATTCCTTTTTCCAGGGTTGTATATATTCGTGCAGTTCAATCATCAATCATTCATTACATACAAGTACATCTCTAATTGTTTTAAATTTTGTAATAAGATCTATATCAATACCCGCTATTTTAGATGCTCCTTCGGAATCTGAAAAAAAACTTATTTTCTGTTCTTGCTGTGTTCCCATCATCCGTATTGCCTGATCCTTTCTTTGGTTGATCTATAATCAACCCATATTTGAGAAATTCGTCTGAACATGATTCCTATTTAAAGTTCTTAACACCTTAATAAAATTCAAATCATATCTGATTTTTAGTATGTGTTCCGTAAAAAAAAATGTTAGGAGTAATTTCTTTCAAATTGAAAAAGTGTTCTACAGACGGGTCCAGGTAGGTGCAAAAGTATATATGGAGTTAGAGAGGACACTTTCGCTTTTCTGACCCTCAAATGTTCTATTCCACTAAAATTTAAACTTGACTAAAATATAGTACCTTAGAAAATATTTAATATCACAGCAAGTATAAACGGTACAGTGATACATAATACAATTTCTTATAGACTATTATCCTACCAATATAAAAAATACAGCCAATTATGGATAATAGTTTGCTTCTAATAAAATTTATAAAAATCACATTTTTTTATAAAATAATAGATAATTTTGGGTAAACAATTCACATCTAATATGAACGGGTTTAAAATATGTGTTCCCCTCCACGTATTTTACGTAATGTGAACAAAAAACCAACTCTATATTTAGTAACAAAAATTGCGGAAAAAACTATTAAATATTTTATCTCAAATATTAGTCTAGTCTGAACTTAGCTTAAGTTCTGCTAGTTTTTCGTATAATGCAATTTAAGTTTCTTTTTCAAATTTTTTGTGTACAAGATTAATAAATTAAGAAATAATTATTTAGTAACTTAGCGAATTTAAAATTTTCTATTTTTCCCCCTTTCTTTTTCGCATAAAAATTTCAAAATATTCATTTATTCATCGCTCCCTCATTGGTATTTTTTCCAGCGTAAATTTATTCGTTCTATTTAAATGTTGTGAATAATTTAAATTTGCTCTATAAATATTTAAAATTACTATGAATTCTTTTATATTTTTTATGCGTTTTTCATTTTTAGTTATTTTTATCATTTTCCTTTCTATTCATTTTGATTTCACAAAAAAAAAAAAAAATTACCCACGTTTGGATGGAGTACCAAATAAAAAAAGTGAACAAAAATAAAATAAAAACGTTTAACTAAAATTTGCTGTTACTGAGAACATTTTTGCACTATGAAGCATGAAATTGAAAATTGCGTTTTATTTAATGTAAATTGTATTAAATATAAAAATTGAAAATAATGTTTGTGAAAATGTGTTGGTATTTTATCAATTTGGAATTACAGAAAAAATTGAAAAGAATCAAAGAAATATATAAATTACAAACATATACAAGTAAGTTTGAAAAGAGCAAGAAAGCTCATATTTGTAGGTTTTTTCAAGAAAATGTTTATAAATTATGAATAAATGTGGAATATCTTAAGTAATTCTCAATTGATTAGAATACTTTTGGTACTGTCATTTGTTGAATAACGATGAAATGCAACAGAATATTTTACAAAGAAATTTTCAAGACACTGCCTTATATTTCATTAAAAAAGAAGAATGTGCACTTAACGCTAGAATACTAATATTAGGGTATTCACTTGAATAATATTTTTTCGATTAATTGATAAATTGAAATCAAATAATTGTTCGCTTAAATTAAAATCAATAATTTCAAGCAAAAATTTATTCGAGAAAATAAGGTCGATTTTTTTTACATTGACTTTATTGAAACCATTATAAAATAATTAATTAATTACATTATTACTAGGATTTACTTAAAAGTATTACAGCAATTAACATCTAAATAATTAAATAAGGAAACTACTAATATTAATCGGATAATTATAGTAAAAAATATTTCAAAAATTTACTTTCTTAACTAGTTTTAAAAAAAGTTTTTTTTATTTTATTTTTTAACAAATTTTGCTTGACAAAAACTGTTGCAGAGAATGTTTAAAGTCTAATAGCCATATTGAAGAAAAATAATAAAGCTCTACAAGCAATGCAAGCAAGATTTCTTAAAGTTGTATTCATAAACGATGATTCGCTTGATGCACCTTTAGTAAATCATTGCTAACTTTATATATTTTAAAGTAATTTTGACCTTGCACAGAAAAAATGATCCCCAAAAAAATTTTTTTATAAAATGAATAATTAACTTTATATAGAAATTTAATTATATCATTAAAAAATATAATTAAATTTCTAATTGGTTTAAAATTTTTTGACAAAAATCGACACCTCTTGAAAAATATAAAGAGAAAAGAAAAATATGTCAATAAAAATATGTAAAAATAAAATAACTTTATTTAAATTTTCACCCATTTTCAACTGTTGGGCTCAATTTATCGTTAAAATTCCAATACGAAATATTTACATGATTTCCTCAGTCTTTGGTGATGTTTTCATTGTATAATTATTTAGTAAGTACGAATTTAATATATCTGATGATTAATCTTTAAATACTATATGTTCCCGCTATTGATACCAGAGGTTATATGTATATAAATAAAAGATCCCAATTTGTATATAGGATGAGTTCATATTGTTTATTTTTGACGATTTGTTCAGACATCTGTCATATTGTTATTGGTATCTCACCCCAGGACGTAGGAGCACTCAAAGAGGATAATATGTTCTTTATTGGAATGTCCTGCAGAGATGAATGCTTTTATGACAAGTTTTCGGGAATTAAATATAATGTAATATAAACACTATATACATTAAATTTGCTATTAAGAGTACGCATTGTATAATCGTTACAGTGAATAATTTGTTTTTTATATCATACATACATTATTGTAAAACCTATATAAAAAAGTGCATAACACCAAAATTTATTGGAGCGAAATGAAACTTGACATATAGTTACTTAAATATTTCTAATAATTCAATAAATAATTCTAATAATTCAATAAATAATTTAACAATTAATTATACTTAAATCCATGCGTTTTTATTAAACAAGTATTTAATTAATTTTAGAACTGAATCAACAAGATTTTTGTTGCTTTTAGGCAAATATTCACTCATAATTCAAATTAATTTGATTAGGAGAATTAATTGCGATTTAAGCCAAATAATTATTCTAGTTAACTAATATTATCAATTTGGTAATTGGAGCAAAATAAAACAAAAGTTTAATTTATATAAGCAGTTTCGTAATTAAAGTCTACTTTTATTTTTTCTGTGTAGTTTAAAGCTACTTTAAGATTATTTCCATTACATACATATTTCAAGAAAGAAGAAACTTTTTTTGTGTTCAAGCGTAAATTTTTGAAAAAAATTATTTCTGGATATGAAAATTTGTTCTGGAATTAAAAATGTGCCAATGTATAGCTATATAAAAATGTATAAACTGAATTCCGGGACAGGATAATATTTTCTACACATATATACAGTTTAAAATATTTTGTAATAAAATAATAAACATAAACAGGAAAAAATCTATATGTCAACCAAATTTTAACAATCAAATACATATGTTCGACTTTAAGGCACAAATATATACATGTCTTAGATTAAGATGCCTTTAATCTAATATATAGACTCCGGGTTAACAATAACGCATTTAAGTAGAAAAAATTTTTTAAATAGTTAAATTTTAAAAGAAATTCATAAAAAAAAATAATGTAAACACAATAATAGTGATGTTGATTTTATCACAGCATATTCCTTATTCGGTTACTTATAATTACAACAAAAAGAATTAAATAAAAGTATTTTATTTATACAAAATTATATTTACATAAGCTGAAATAGAAAAAAATATTTATCATCAAAAATAATAATGAAAGAAAACATCTAACGAACAATTTATTCTAACTAATCGCAACACTGACAATACAAATGAGAGAGAAAAAGAGAAGTGTTGCCTACATTTGTAAAAAATAGCTTACTAGTTAATGTAGACTGCAAACGGTTTTTTGAATACGATTTTCTTAATAGGGACTTAAGAGCTAAATTGTATATTAGCTCTTGAGTCCCTATTAAAAAGTAATTTATATATAAAATTACTTTTTTTTGTTAATATGGCTGTAAAGGTTAGTATGTCTCCAAGTGATACCATGATTTGAAATTTTATTAGACAAATTTTATTCAGCGAAAAGTACCGAATATTCATCTGAAATCTAAAACATAATGCGCAATTGAAGTTTAAGGACAATTTTTAACCACAAAAATTAAACCAAATATATAAACATCATTTTAAGAATTTATAATGTAAAATTTAAATCATTTGTTGTTAATAGTTAGGCTTTGAAGGAGATAAAGAAAACAAACTCACCTTTTTATATTAAATTTTCCATAAGATACAAATTGAAAAATACTGAATTTGATTTGGAAAAATTTAAAGCTTCGTTACTCTATCGTAAATGAAAATAAGTAAAATCGTAAAGCGACCTAAAAGAGATTTAGACTTAAAATTGAGCTAAGTAGTAAGCTGTTACTTTATATTAAGAATCGCTGAATTTCTTTATATCAAGTAAAACCGATGTTATCTTATTTCACAAATATGCCACATATTTTGTTAAAATTAATTGTTAACATCCTTTTTGTTTTTTAACAGACGCAGAACAACAGATTTATTTTTTAATAATCATGAAAAAACGAGCAAAATGTTAAGGCATAATTTATAAGAATAACTCGAGTAACTTTAAAGATTTACTTGACTAATCGCTTAACTTAAAAACAATATTTTCGAATTATTTGATTATTCGAATAATGAAAAAGTCTAGTCAAATGAATACCCTAACTAATGTACATAAAATTTACGTATGATTTTTTTTTAATCCTTATTACTCTCGTGTGTGGAAACCTAACGATATGAAATTCCAGAATTTTAAATGTTTGGCAGCAGCATTACCGTTTGGCGGCTTTAGTCGCTAATTGCCCCTAGTACAAGGTACAGAAGTTTAATAAATAAAAAGGGTATTTTATGTTATCTATTTTTATGAATTATTCTTTACTTTTGCCATAATAAAAATTATTATAAATAAATTATTTTGTTATTGGTAAATTTGAATTTATTAGTTTTTCTTAAGATACAATATTTTTTGCTGTTGCTTCTATCAAATCAACAAATTTTAGGGAGTTTTTTTAGGTATTGTATCTGTTGGCCCCTTTTCCAAAAATAACCTTTTTGGCCACTTTATTATTTGAAATCCCATTTGGGGACACTTTTTGAAAACTCTCAGCGATAACGTATTTTAAAAGATAATCTTAATTTGGTGGATGTAGTAGTTGAAATGAAATTAATTAAATAATTTAAAGAAAATAATGAACTGTCAATATTACCGCTATACTTTCTACGGACATATACATACGAGTATATATGCTTACCTTCTTTTTATTTTTTTCAGAAAGACAACAAAATAAAAACTTCAATTTACTAGTACTAAAATGGAGTTATTTATTAATTTTTATTATTACATATGTATAATTTCTATTTTTAATTTATGTTATTTAATAAAACAGAAAAACTAAATTTAAGAAGACATATAAGCTGCCGCCGAAACTATCTTGCGAAACCTGTCGCCACTTTTGCTTTGCCTTGATTTTCTACTCCGAAACTATTGAGCAGATAAAAAGTAACTGATCAACAGTTGAAGGCAGTTTTGGTCCGCATGTTTCGTTAATTCATTTACTTAGATCAGGCAAACCACTCTCTCGTTATGGTGAAATATACTCCTGTAAACGCCTTATAAAAAAAAATCAGTCCATCATATAATAATACTGAAAGAAGATTCCTGCTTAACACGCCAATCGCTGGGCTACGCTTTAAACTTTTTTTGTCGAATTTAATCAGTTTAGTTCCGCAGGTGGATTATTTGTAACGGAGCAACTCTATTTTTCTTTACTTAGTTGTTAGTGCTCATTTTGCTTCTATAATTAGAGTTTCTTGCGTCCTTTTCTTACATAAATTGAAGATTTTCACTTTCCATCTAATGGGAACCTGATTTTGGTAGTCAGTAAAATTTTGATATTTGATAATTTTTCGTCAAAAAATATTTAACATAACACAGAACTAATTTTATTATTATTCGTTAAATTTTTATATAAGAAATCTTTTCATTAAACGTATTAAATATACTTGGCCAAATAATTATGTCAAATACTAACTTGATTTCTAATTAACACTGAATGATTTTTTTTTTTGCCAAAGTATATGAATAAATAATATGATTAGTCATGTTGTATATATCATCATTAGTTAAAGAAATTTTTTTTAAAATTTAGTTAAACCACATTTTATAGTTGTCAAAATATATATGCCGAGGACTGTATAATGGAAGAATTTTGAATAAAATAAATGAAAAAAAGCTAATATTAATACATAAATCATTCTTCAATAATTCAATAAATCTCTCCAAATTGCAGCTGCTTAGCATGTAATTTCTCTAAACCGCAATTACATGAGTGAACTAGATTTTATTTTAAATAAATTAATTTCTACAACAAAAGTATTATATAATTGTGGTATGTATGTATGTTAATATAAAAATACTTTGATTAATGATTTTATATTTATTATACAAAAAGGATATAAAATAAGAAATATACAAATACATGTATATATATAAACAACAGTGTTGCCAGGAGCGTCGTACAAAAAATTACTTAAATGTCTAAATATATATATATATATATATATATATATATATATATATAAATATATATATATATATATATATATATTTATATATATATATAGTTTTTTATAACTTAGATATGTTTTAATAAATTTTGAAATAAAACATGCTGCCAGAAGAAATACCCAATGAAAAAATTTCATATGTTGTTTTCCATATGAAATACGAAGTGATCTTTTGTGATTTTTGATTAAGTATTTCTTATTCTTAGGGTGATTTTTCGGTATTAAAGATTTTTTGAAAGATAGATAAAGATTTTTTTGAACTGTATATATTCATAAGTATTGTAAATAATTGTAAGTAAAGTATATTATAGAATCACTATAATCGATCATGATCGATTTAGGAAGTCAACAAACACATTTTTTTTTTATATAAAAAAAAAAACGCAATAATATTCAAATGATGATCCTGTAAATATAAAACTAGTAATAAATTATTTTCTTCGTTGTTGAAATACTAACATTTTAGCCTTTTTAAGGCCATTTGTAAAATCAAGAAAGGTTAAAATAAAAGCTAGAAGCTAAATTGAACATTTTGAGTTTAAAAGCAAAAAAAATAATAAGACTAGATTTAGCCTGAAGAAGCTAAACTGGCAACATTGATATCAAAGCTGTATAACAAAGAATTGTAAAAAAAAGCTTTAATAATGTTTATTATATATAACTATTGTTGTTGAAAATAAATGCAATATTAAGGAAATGCATCATGCTAGTTTTGTATACGTATACAAATGACAGCAACCGCAATAACAGTAGCAGCTACAAATCCATACAACTATCGTCCTTGAGTTCTGTATAAAATACTAAGAAAATAAATGACAATACAGTTGACAGAGAAAAAAATAATAAAAAATAAACAAAATAGAAAATGAAAAAGAAAAGTGCACACAACCGCATCATAAAAACATAACTAAGCTTTAAGATAAATGGTCCAGAATACAGTTTGGTAGGAAAATGTATTACTTATATGCAGATGATATTCGTTATGCAAAATATATACATATATTTAAAATTAAGTGTTGGATATTTAAATATAAAAAAATGGATATCTTGTTGAAATGAAAATAAATAAATTATATTTGAATATTTTATTACAACTACTTTTTTAGCATCAATTAGAAACACTTAACGTTTCAAATTGGGATTTCTTGATGAAAAATTCTTTAAATTTATTTTCACTAAATAATTAGCCTTATTTTTTCCTAATAAATAATTTAATATATCAAAATAAAATTATATTAAAATATAAAACACATTTATAAAAACAATAAAATAAGTAAAAATACACTTGACATTTAGGTTATCATATGCATACTTGATCTAAGATGATAATTTGCTTTTAGCCTCAAAATTTTAGTTTTGCCTTCTAGCTTTTCTTATTTTTTTGATTCTTAAAGTTGCCTTAAAAAGGCTAAAATTTTCAACAAAGAAGAAAATTATTTCTTATTTGCTTTGACTACTTTATTTCTATAGGATCATCCATTTAAACATTTTTGTATATTAAGTTGAATCGAGATTATTTATATTTAAATAAAACGTTCACCTACGGCGATTTAATCTCTAAATCAAATATAACTTTCTTTTCTTCTTTTTCTTCTTTAGACTTATTTAATCAATTAATATATGTATTTGTTTTTTAATACACTTCATTAACCACAGAAAATATTTATGATTATAATTTAGAAAAGATTCTTATAAAAGCGAAATATAATAAAATAAATGATAAATCAGAAAGTAATTATAATTACACAATTATGAAAAATCACGTCAAAATATTTGGTGATTTTTTATATGGATCATTTTTCGTTTTATTTATAAATCTATTATAATATCTTTAAAAAATATCAAAAACTAATGAGAAAAATATATAAAGTTTTTAAATAAAAAAATATTACTTTTTTCTATTCTGATCTTTTTTAAAGTACAATTGAGCTAATTTTTTCGCTATAGAAAATCCTACAGATGACAGCAAAAATATTCAACAAAAATAATCTGCAAAAATAATCAGCTGTTCGCTGTCAGTGTAACAGGTTTCTGCTGCATTAATTACACTTAAGCGTAAGCAGTGTCAATTTACAAACACTAAGATTGTGGTTATTAATTCTACTTGTGTATACGAGCTCGCTCTCAGTGTGAAAGCAGCGGCAGTAAATTTTAGAATACGGCTAAACAAAATAGCACTGCAAACTGCTGCTGACCAAATGCAATCAATTTCATAAATAGTGAATTCTAAATTATAACAGTAGACACTGCGTTACCGTTAAAAATTTTTAAAAAGTATTCAAAAAAAAGGAATAAAGAAAACATCGCAAAAAAAGGGGCCAACAGCTTCAATACCTAAAAAACTCCTTTAAATTTGTATATTTGATAAAAAAAATATATCTGAAGAAAAAATACTAAATTAAGTTTTATTAATAACAAAATAATTTATTTATAGTAATTTTTACTACTGCAAAAATAAAGATTTATTCACAAAAATAATTAACATAAAATTCTCTTTTTATTAATTAAACTTTTGTACTTTTTCGAGGTCTTCACTGGGACTCCAGTCCTACAACTCCCCATCTGACTAATTTAGAACTGAAAAGACGTTTCTCTGAGGCACTGCTCAGAGTCAAAGTAAAAGTGTGAGTTAGAACATAAGAATTCATCAAATCTAATTTTTAATTTTCCCAATCCGGTTCAAAAAGATTCGGCATTTTATATTTTAAACAGTTGTTCATAAAGATTATCTATCATTAGGTTTAGTTTTTAACAGTTTGACTTTATTTCTAAATTCTTCAGGCTATTTTTTATATTAGTATGTTGTGAAACAATCAGAAAATACTTAATTTTAGCGATGGAATTGATATATAATGGATCTAGATATTTTAAACAACTTAGTATCTCGTCATTTCTCACACAGTTTAAAAAGAGACCAAAAAAAGTGGGCTGGTGGTTGAATGACCGAATGATACGGTGGACACTGTTACTAAATACTTGGTAATGGAATTTTGACTTTATATTTCTCTTTTTCATTATTTATAGTTTTTTTTTTTTTTAAGATGAAAATAAATAAAAGCAATGTCAGGCATTTTCTTTTTATAATAAAATACTTCTCGTTATGTTACCATTTAACATGACATCTTTAGCGACAGTTACAACTACATATATTTCATATTTGTTTTTAAAAATTTCCCCCATTTTTCTTTGCAATCAAAGAAAGGTCAAAGTCAAAAGAATAATAAAGAAATGTTAAAAGAAAAATATTTATTTATTGCTATTTTTACACTATATATATTCTTATAAAGAAAACAAAAGAGTAAAAGATAAAAAAATGCACACAAAATATCTTGAATAAAGGCAGGATTTTAAACACTTATATATAGTTCAGGCGCTTATGTTAGAGGAAGCGCTAGAGATGAGAAAAAAAAAACAATTCGTTCTTAAAGACCTTAATATTTCATAGATGATGACAAAAGGAATTATATTACCATGTAAGTACTTTTGGTTTCATAGCAAGTGGGTGGCAAAAAGTCAAATAATATTACATGTTTATTAAATTGTAGAGATAATTAATTTTGTTTACTTTTAAGGCACGCAAATAAGAAAAAAATATATATTTTCTAACGATTAGTCTATACATGTAAATTTTTATCAAGGCAAAGGTAAAATGTTTGTTCAAATTACAGGTAATATTTTATCTTTATCAATTATAGGAGAGAACTAATGGCATAATAAACCATGTAAAAAGTACCCGAAAAAATAAAATTACGTCCTTTATAAGCAACATCAAGACAAAGTTGGTAAAAGACTACACTTGGCAAATTTTTATCCTGATAAAATTTTTGACGTTCATTTTGATTTCTAGTATAGACTCGACGTAATAACATGTATATCAAAAAGAGCTGTAAAGCTAAAAAAAATACTATGAAAAAAAAAATACTAATCTTACATAAACCTTTAGACATAAACGTATGTATAGACAACAACACAAAAAATTTACATTCAATCCTCGGTTTCATTGATTAATGTTATAATAATTTCGAACAAGGTTTCGTTTTTTGCAAAATGAATTTATTATATTAGCAACATTATAAAAAATCAATTTACAAAGTTTAGTAGTCCACGTTCTTTATCGTTATTAGCTATAATTCCTCAAAGTTGAAAAAAATTAAAAATGTTATTGAAACGAATCAGTTTTTTTCATTTTTGATTTAGTTTCCTACAATTACAAATTTTTGGTGTTTGGTGTTGGTACAAAAGAACCGCTCTTTGATCATAGAGGAAGAAAATTACTTTATATATAACGACTTTATCGCTATTCGATAAAAAGTTATACGAGTGCAAACTTTGAAACCAAAATTTATATATATTATATTAATATTTTTCTACGTTTTGGTCACTGCATGTACACTCCTCTATGAAGATGAAATTCAATGTCTTGTATTTAAAAACGATATAATTTTGATTCGTTTATGATGAATCCCATTAATTTGCATTCGTAAATAACAGAGTTTGATCTGAATTTTGAAAAAAGTGTACAGTTTTTCGCCAGGCACATTCTCAGGATTACTTTCAGAAAATCGGTTGACTGCGTGAATTGAGCTTTTTTGAGTTTTCTTCTATTATTTGAACGCATTTTGCTTGGGCAACGTTTTGTCAAGCTTTATCTTAAAATCAAGACGCCAAATAAAAAAAAATTAAGAATTTTGTAGAATTTATGAACAAAAATTAATTTTCGTAATCTCAAAAATGATAACGTTCAGCAATACCCTTTGGCGAATTTAGTCATCAATTTTTCAACCACCTGACCACTTTTTTGGCCCCTTTTTTAAAATGGAACTAAATGGCGACTTTTTAAGACTATGTGGTAAATTCCGAGAAACTAAGTTGTTTGAAATATCTCGACCCATTATTTTGTAATTCTTTCACAGTATAGTGATGTAAATGAACTAAAACTGCTAAAAGCTTTAGTTTTTATAGACAAAGTTTGTGAACAACTATTTCAACATCAAATGCCTAATATTTTTGGACCGCATTTGGAAAATTAAATAATAGATTTTATGAGTACTTATATCCATATTTATATTTTTACTTTGGTTCATAGCCATGCCTCGGCGGAACGTCTTTTTCGAACTTGTCACTAATGAAAAATAAATTGTCTTACAGATTTAAGGTCAACAGTTGTGATGCCATGCTTTTAGTCCTAAATTTGTTAGACGGAAATTTCTAAGACTACAGTCCGAGTAAAAACCTCGTGCAATAGTATAGAAGTTTATTATTTTATATTCATAAAATGTTAACTATTTTTATGAAAAAATCTTTATTTTTGCAATAATAAAAATTATTATAAGTAAATTATTTTATTATTAATAAAATTGAGTTTAGCACTTTTCCTTAAAATAAAAAAATTTTTGCTTTCGTTTTTATGAAATAAAAAAATTTTAATGAGGTTTTTACGTACTGAAGCAGTTGTCTGTCCCCTTTTTTTTCGAAAAATCTTCTTTTTTGGCGATTTTATTTTTTAAAATCCTCTTTTTTTAACACTTTTTAAAAATTTTCATCGCTAACGCTGATGACGTTATAAAAACTTCTTTAAAATATTGAGTGTACTAAAAATTGTTTAGTTATTTCGCTATAGTTTAATCCGAAGGTATTTTTTTAAATAAAAAAACCGAATATTTCATGTAGAAAGCGTTACCGTTGGGTGCCTTTGGTCATCAGTTGCCAATTCTTCAACCGTCTGACCATTTTTTTGACTCTTTTTTTTTAAATGGAACTAAATGGCGACTTTTTAACGTTATCATCAAATTTAGACGTTTCCTTTTTCAAACATGTGTTTTTCTGGCAATATTGTCAATAAAATTTAAATAATTGAATTATTAGATTTTCTCAAATTCAACAGTTTTTGTTTTTATCAAGTAGATAAATTTTAAGTTGCTTTTTAGGTATTGAAGTATTTATCCCCTTGTTTTTAAAACCCCATTCTAGACGTCATTTTTAATCCCCTTTTTTAGACACTTGTAACGCAGCTTGTAGAACTTAAAACTGATGTTGAACGTTCGTCAAATAACATCCTAAAAATATCTTAGAGTAAAAATTCTGAAAGGAGGTTTTTGTTGGCAAGTGAGCTCACCAAATCAGGAGCAAAAAAACACACATCCAAATTCCACAGAACATAAAAAACCTGTCACAATCAAGTTAAAAAAAAAATAACTAAATTGAAGTTATTAAAAAATATTTGAAAAAATATTCAGTAAAAAAAATTATTTAGTAAACCCCTATAACTTTTAAACCATTAAAGATATTAACTTAATTGTTGCGGAACTAACTAAAGAATCTTTAAAAAATCATTTAAAAAATAATAATTCTCATTTTAAGTCAGCTAGTACTTATAAGTAATATGGTGTTTTTTTTCATATCGTGATAGTTCTTCGCAAGATTAATGAATGTGTCCAATTATAATATAAATAAGTGAAGTTTGAAATTTCGAGAATTTATTTTAATTTTAAACTTTTAGCTAAATTTTGTCCCCCTAGGTGCTTCGCCCCGAGCCCAGTTCTACTTTTAACAGACACACGGACAGACGGACGGACATAGCCAGGTGGACTTGGAATCTCAGCGGGACCCAGAATATTTTTACTTTATAAATTTTTCGACTGTTGCATACGGAATGATAATTCCAATAATAATCAAACCCGACCATACAAAGTTGTATATGTGTGTTAAAGAAATTTTTTCAAAAACTAATGAGAACGAGATAAAATTAGTTCTTAAATGAAAAAAAAAAATAACTTTTTTCTGGCCTTATATTTTTGGGTCATTTAGTCTTTTCTGACCTTTTTAAAGTTCAATTTAGCATGTCTATTTCTCACTTCCTGAAAATACTTTTAATAAAATTGAATTAATACATTTAGTATGTTTTCTAAAATTCAGCATTTTGTTTTATCAAATAAACAAACTTAATTTTGTTTTTTTTTCTCGTGAATCAAGTCTTATAAAATTTGGAGTTATTAGTTATACTTTTACAAAATTATATGTGGAAAATAGTATCGCTCTGCTAATATTAAGAAAGGATTTATTATCTTTAATGTTATTTTCGGAAGTTGGTCTTCTATGGGAGCCATTATTATTTATAAACCGAAGCTAATAAAATTAAATTTATTTTCTTGTATGGGACCCATGATAAATACCGGAATGACTCTTCCAAAAAGTTTGCACATTGATTTATACTTAAATAAAATGTATTTGTGCCAAGCTTTGTATAGATAATGAAATTTGTGCAGGATAAATGCATAATGGTGGTGTAAGGAAAAAAAATGTGGCTGATAAACTGAAAAAATATTACTTCACTTTGGATTTGGAAATTACTGTGATTAACCACAAAAACTCAAATACTTATATTTTACTTTGCTTTACTTTTTATGCTCGGTTTGCCGACCTTCAACTGGAGCCGAATGTTCGGATCACTGGACTGTTAAAAGTTTATTTCGCTTTGTAAAGATTTGCAACTTTGCAAATGTATTTTTTTTTTTTTTTTTTGTAGTTCGATCATCTAAATAAGCATAAAGGTTTCCGGATATATCGAATAGAGGCTTTTCATATTAAGGTCATTTTGAGCAAACAATTCGAAATATTTAGTCCCTTTTCAGAATGAACAATATCTGTTTTTGAGCATTTGTATTTTTTTTTTTTTTTTTTTTTTAATTCTTCTCTATTCCAATTATTAATTTAGAAGTTCATATTAATTTTTTTAGGGCACAAGTACATATTGTAAATAAATGTGGGTCATTTATATCTGTATTAACAAAAAAGCGAAAAAAAGCGTCAAAGGTATTTTTATAAAGGATCTTATATGGGAACTGTGGCCAACTGAGGCCTATTGCGGCCCAGCTATTGTAAAAAGCGCGTCCTTAAAACATACGTATGCATAAAAGAATTTTCACACTAACATGTATATGGGATTTATGTGCTTTAAAGCCTTGTTCAGACCGGCGCGAAATTACGAAATTTCATACCGAAACTACGAATGAAATCTAGAGTTTTCATACTGGCTAGATTGCATTTTATGTAATTTCGTGAACAGCTGATACTTATTGTTTACATTTTAAATTGTTATAGGGGTAAATAGTAAATAAATAAGTATTTTGAAATGGAAACAAATAAGAAACAATTACTTACTAAATTGGAAATTATTAAATAAGTAAAAAAAAAAGGTAAATAAGTATTTTGAAATGGAAACAAATAAGAAACAATTACTTTCTAAATTGGAAATTATTAATTTGGAACAATTAAAAATGTAAAAAGAATAGGTTTCATTTTGCAAAATCACTTTAATAATTAATTTTAAGATTTTTGTTTAAATTTAAGATCAGCTGTGAATTGTTTTTTTTTTCTCTCGGTTGAGACATTCAGTACATAGCTGAAAAAAAGTATTTTTTCCAACCACGTACAGAGTTACACGGAAATGGACATCGTAATTTCAATGTAATTTCGCCGAAATTACAAAAAAATTATGTAATTTTGCGAGTATTAAAATGTATGGGAAATTACGTAATTTCACGAAAGTACGTAATTTCTCGTCGGTCTGAATGTTCTATAAGATGATTCTCTATAGTGGAATATATAATATATATATATATAATTTAAATTTGCTCCCTCCGAACGTTTATGTGCCCACCTCTGGTATATAATTGGTAATTATATATAATTCAATTGTTCATAAATATTCTCTATTTGTATTATTTTTTGTGTTTTTCTTATTTTCATTTGTTAATTTTCGTCTGATAAATAAAAGATAATTGTTATATTGATATAAAAGCGATTGATTTTTTTTAAGTAAAATAATTTGTTAATAAATAAATGCGTGTTGGGGTGAATTTGTTATATTTAAACATGGTTTGTTAATTGAAGAACATTTTTATGTTATTATTCAAATACAAATGTTTGAAAACATTATGTATTTTGTAATTAAAAATACATGCAAAAATGATTTATTTTTCACTGTTTTTAATTTTTTCGATACATTTTAATAAATAATATATAAGCAGTAAGAGAATGTTTATTTATGTTGCATCATATTATATACAAAACATTATAATATAGACATTTCACAGAGTAAAGTGATATAGAAAGCATATGTATAAAAATATGGAAATTTTTTAGTTGAAAAAAATATATCTAACTATTAAATTAAATTTTTACATTTTAGTAATTATTGTATTCTTTAACATTTTCACTAAACTCCGTAAAAAACATAAATTCTATTGTTTTCTTTTTTTATTTCCTTTATATATCTTTAATCATAAAGCAATTTGGAGGTTATGCAAATTAATTCCTTCTTACAATAATCTGATTTGTATACGTTCTCAAAAATTGTTAAATCAATTTAAAATTTTCACATTTAAAATACCTTAAAGCTAAATGTAACACCAAATTTATGTGTTAATTTAATTCAGTTTTTCTATTACCATCAACGTTTCTTTTTTATCATTTTATTCATTAAGTTTATTATATCTAGGATGAATGTTTTGCAAAATTGTACAGGCCAAGAGTAAAACAAAGAAGATTGTACATTTATAGTGGTATGTACATTTGCCTTTCCTTTCCTTGTACAGCATTATCCTTCCTTAAATGATGTTTAAACTAAAACAATATTTCATTTTATGTTGAAAAAAAAAAACACCCTTAAACCCACTAATATATAATCAACATGGCCTTTGTAGTTTTGTATATCTTTGAGAGAATGACAGAAAATAAAAAAAAATTTCCCTAATTAGTTGAATATAAATGTACAGGGAGTAAGGTCGTCTCATTACTTCCGCCAACCAACCATAATAACAACAACAATGACATTGCTAGCAAAACTATGATGATGATGACTACAACAATGATGTTGACAATGAAGAGGACACAGGATCTTATTCTATTCTATTGCTATTGCTTCTATTACTGTTGTTATAAAATGACAACATTTTCGGTTCAGTGAACTTAAAAGCAGCGATTTACGCGTTTTAAAACACGTTAGGGAAAAATATAGACACGAACGGAAAATGAGAAAAACCAGAAAAAAAATTAATAAAAAATGTGTGTATGTAGATATTTGTAAAATACACTGAAAAGAAGATTGGTTATTAAAAATTAATAAGTTTGCTTTAGAATAGGTATAGATTTTCTAAAATCTTTGTATTAATTTGCAATCCAATATAATATAATCCAAAAGCTAACACTGTGGATTTTGAGAAATGGATTTGTTCTGAGAAGAAAAATAATGGTAAATATAAGAGGCAAGTAGCTCAAATAAAAAAAATTAATAAGTGATAATAATAATAATAATAATAATTTCACAATTCTCTTTGGCTCGCATTATTTTCATTTGAAATTCATCTGTTAAATTAGGTATCTTTATTTCTAAATAACTGCTATAATTAAAGTCATTAACATATAATTATTTTCAATTTCACACTGAGATGTCGCTGTATATGAACTTATATTAAGGATGCACAAAACTCGAGAATTTACTACAATCCAGTACACCGTGCAACAAAAATCAAAAATTTGTCTCACACATAATAAACCCCTTAGTATAGTATAACGGCATTTCCATTTTTTTAATTTCGTGTCCGTTTTTACTTCTTAAAGAAAGAAAGTTTCGAAGGATGCACGAGGTTAATTTTTCATTTTACTAATTTATTAATGTTATTTAGTTATATGGATATCAAATAAGAAAGAAGAATTTTGAAATTTTAACATATAGCCTTTTGTTAAAATAATCCAAATAAAAGTTCCAAAAAAGTTCTTCAAATATTTCATCCTTTAATGTCCTTGAAAGTTCAAGGATTTTCAGCAAATAATTTCCAAAATAATATATGTTAAAGAATTTAATATCAAGTTTTAAATACCAAAATTTTATGGTTTTTATGGTTTTGCTTTAACAGCGATTTGAAAATTATTCCTAAGAACAAATTTACATATTTATTTTTCAATTTAGTGAGAAGCCATATTATTTAAATTTTAAGTAATTCTTATTTTATGTGCAAAATAACAACATAATTTGGATAACTTTAAAATGTAGTAAAACGATGGTAAGATCAGTATTTATATTTATTTAACTTTAAATTCATCTCTTATAATTTTAATCTGCGAAAAGATAGTAGGCTCTGATTCTTATGTTATATTTAATATCATTTTGTAAGTAACTAACAAGAAAAAAAAACTGTAATCAATTAAGCTTAATCATATAATATCCTAAATCATCATGTTAGCGCTGTTAAGTTATTTTCGGTAGAGGTCCTTATATAGAAACTATAATCATATATGGACCGATCCTTGTTAAAATTCATACTGTGGTTTATATACTTATACAAAACTTATTTATGCCAAATTTGATTCAAAATCTAGCATTTTTATGAAATTTATGCACAAGTATGTGCGATTATGGATGATCCATAAAATAATCACAAAATAAATTATTTGTATTCATTTATACGTTTAAAACTGACAATGTGGAATTCGTGTATGGGAGATATGGGAAATTAATGACCAATCTTTGAGAATTTTAATAGCAAGATTTTTAGATAAATACAAAATAATTGTACCAAATTTTAAAGTATTTCTGGAGAGGGGGCGTTATATGGAAACTATGGTGAAATATGCATCTAACCACTTGAAATTTTAAAGTACGAATAATGCAGAAAGACAACATTCCTTTTTCGATTTTCATAACGATATGCGCAAAGCGCTTTTCTGAGAAACATTTGTATGAGAGCAAGGTAGAGTAATGGACCGATTTGAACCATTTTCTATAAGCTTCGTAGTTAGGTCTAAAAAATTGCTGTGCCAATTATTATATGATTATTAAAATTGCAATATATATATATATATATAACAAAATTTACATAAACAATAATAATTTTGACATTAAAAATCCCCTAAAGATTTAAACAACTAATTTTAAGGAAGTTTCTAAATCCTATTCTATCACCTGATGTCCATATCGACACTGTTGAACAAGTGACAGATTTTAAAATAATTTATATTTTTTTCTTTTTTGAAATTTAAAGGTCTTTTTAAAAGAATTTTCGAATAAGTACGCAGTGAAATTATGAGTATTTAACCCTTCGTCGTATACATATCTTCTTAGTCACATTCAAAGTCCGGATAGATCTCTTATGATTTTTTAAACCTTTGTGGGAAAAGTTTCCGTTTTTTGCATTTACAATACTTTTACGAATAAGTCATTTTTTCTTTATGCAATAATAAAAATTATAAAATAATTGTAGTTAAAAAAAAAAAATCAGTTTGATAGTTTTCCTTAAAATACAATATTTTTTGTTTTTCTTTTTATCAAATAAACAAATATTGAGGAGTTTTTTAGGTATTGAAGCAATTATCCCCTGAATTGAATTGAAAAAAAATCCCCTTTTTTGGATATTTTTTAAAAATTCTCAACGGTTACACTCTACACGATTTTTTTTAATATTCATAGAATCAAAAAGGTATGCAATTTTAAACACCAATAGCTCTTTAAGCTACGTAGTAAACGATAAAAATTTCTGCCCTTTGTCTTTCTCTATTATAAAAATTATAACCTTTGCCAAAAATTGCAATAGAAATTATTCTTAGGTAAAATAGTACACTATTTAAAAAACTCTAAAAAACATCATTCCCAAAAGTTTTTTCAACTTCTTTTTTTTAATAATTTTAGTTATAAAATTTCTTAACTTACTGGGGAAACATCTCTAAAAAATTCATCTGAAAATTGCATTCTTACTGTGAGTGCATCTTTAGCAGTAGATCACCTTGTCTCAGCAGCGTTACCTTTTGGTGACTTTAGTCGCCAATTGCCACTTTTTCTTACACCTTACTACTTTTTTAAAATGGAACTAAGTGGCGATTTTTAAGACGAAAATCTGTATTGTTTGAAATCTCAATTCATTATATATTAATTCCTAGGAAGAAATTAATTATTTTGAGATTGTTTTACAATGTAATAAAAAACTCTCATAATATATAAATGATAAATTTTATGAAAAACTCTTTAAAGCATCAAATGCCGATTCTTTTTAGGCCAAATTTTTACTTTGCCTCACAGCAGCGTCTCGGAGAAATGTCATCTTTCTAAATTTACTAAAGAAAATTAAATTTAAGTGTCAAGCAGACTTAAGGTCAACAGTTCCATGAATCGATGTTTTCAGCGCTAAATTTGTTAGATGGGCATATGGAAAACTAGGGAAGAGTGAAGACAAATGTACAGAAGTTTGATTAATAAAAAGAGGATTTTATATTAGCTATTTTTTAGAATAAATAAATGTTACAAATAAATTATTTTGTTATTAATAAAATTTAATTTAGTTGTTTTTGTTTTTATTAAATAAACACATTTTAAGGAGTTTTTTAGGTATTGAAGCAGCTGACCCCTTTTTTAATGAATTCTTTCTGAAATCCCTTCTTCTGGACAATTTTAAAAATTTTTAGAAGTAACGCTGTATGCTAGAACAATTATTATGAATTTTGTATTATTTTTAAATATATTAAACGAAAATTAAATGCGGAGGGGTAGACATTTTTCAAAAATACATTGTAAGACTGCAATTGCATTCAGTATTACCATTGAGAATTTTTAAAAAGTGTGCAAAAAGGAAACTTCAAATAAAAAAAAGAGTCGCCAAAAAAGGGAATTTTAAAAAGAGGCCAACTACTTCAATACCTAAAAAACTGTTTAAAATTTCTTAATACGATGAAAACAAAAACTTCTAAATTCAATTTTAATAATAACAAAGTAATAAAAATAATTACAAATAAAAATTTGCATTGCAAAAATAAAAACTTATTCATAAAATTAATTAACATAAAATACTTCTTTCATTAATTAATCTTTGCACTTTTTTTCAAAGTCTTAATTTGGATTCCAATCTTCAAAATCTCCTTCTAACCAATTTAGGGCTAAAACATGGCTAAAGTCATGGATTCAAAAATATTGGCCATAAGTCTGTGGGACAATTTCTTTTTCATTAGTGATAATTTAGAAAAAAGACGGTCCGCCGAGATACTGCTATAAGTTTAAGTAAAAATATAACTTAAATCTGATTTTAAGTTTGCGCAATCTGGTCCAAAAAGATTCGCCATTTAATGTTTTAAATAGTTGTGCATAAACTTTATCATTAGCTTCAGTTTCTAATAGTTTCAGTTTATTTCTAAATTCACCAACTTTTTTTTATAACATGGTGAAGCAATTTCAAAATAATTAATTCTTCGTTGCATTTAGTATATAAGAGACGAGATATTTTAAACAACTTTTTTTTCGTCACTTAGTACATAGACTTAAAAAGTTACCATTTTAAAGGAACCAAAAAAGTGGCCAGGTCGTTGAATAAGGGGAAATTGGCGACTAAAGTCGCCCAACGGTAATGATGATTTCATTACGAGTGCAATTTTAAATAAACAATTTATCTGTGAATTTTTGCCTTTAAAAAGTGTCAGTTACGTTTCATTAGAGCTTTGAGTTATTAAACTCCGTTTATGGGCTAAAGAGCTGTTATATTTTGTAATTTGATGCTTACGAGATATGGACAAGAGTATTAAAACTAAAACTATTAAAAGCAATGAATTAAGGATAAGTATATGATTTATTCTCTTCAGATACAAAAATAATTTAAGATGATAATAAATTCCTTTAGAATCAAAATGGGATTGGCCAGAATAATGGTATGAATGAGATATTTGCAAATATTTTTTTGGTTTTATAAAAAACAAAACTTTAGGAAGCTAATGAAAAAACATGCATTTACAAATACAATTAAATCGCAATTGAATTTAAAAAGGACTGGTCGGACCTATCTGTGAAACCGAGGTTTAAGCCGGCATTTTACACATAATAAAAAAGTAACCAAATTTTACGCATTTTGCATCTCAGATTGCTCCAAAACTATTATCTAAATACTACATATTTAAACATAAATACATATTTATACATTCTCGTCACTAATAAGATAAATTTACAAATTCCGTTCAACTTTTGGACGGATGAAAAGGAAACTTAAATTAATTTATTATGCTCAATTCGAATCTGTGATGTACTTCTTAAGAATGGAGCTAACTTTTAGTTCTCGATTAATAGAAGCAAATCAAATACCTACTTTTTGGTTGTTTTATAAATTGTTCTGAAAGAAAGAATTTCATAATACCTGTTATTGAAAAATTAAAACCTGAGGAAAACAATACCAAGTTTTTAGCGCCTAAGGAATAGCGGTCTTAGTGTCTTTTCAAAATACTGTGCACATTTTTTAATTCATAAAACATCAACGATATTAAAGCAAACAATTGACCGTTTGTTCAAAGATTATAATATTAGATTGCTTTAATTCAGTTTCCTAAGTAAAATGTTAGACCGCAAAAAGTTGAACTATGGTGTCAGAATTTGATTTTGATGTTACCACATCAAATATTTAGTATCTATTCTATCCAGAAATGCTATATCTTGCATCCTCCATTTTTAGTTAATCTCAAGGATGTTTTTTTTACATTTCTACTTATATATTTCTCCAAAACATTCGATCAACTATTTGCTATCTAAAAAACTTAATAAATTTTTGTTTCAATTTAAGTTTTTACTGAAAGTAAAAAAAACGAATATTTTATATTTTGATCTACTTTCGATTTGTTCTCTATTTAAACTAACAGAAACATCTTCTCAGGTCTGAGACATTTTTAAGTTTATTTAGAGGAGTATAGGTCCTTATCAGGTTCAAAGTTTGTCACATTGTTCTTATAAATCTTTGTAAGTTAATATATTGCTTGTGTAGAATATCTCTTTTAGTTTTTGAGATGTTTTCGTTTTTTTTTAGTTAATTTAACCTATTAAATAGCCACTGGATTCCTCACGAGCATATATTGTTATATTAATCTGAATTTGGATCTTGAAAAAAATTTCTTATTTTTGGGCTTTTTCCAAAAAGATGGTGGTATTTTTCATTTCTATTGTAAACAAATCTTTTGTTCCCTCCTATGACATTTTTTTCACGTTTCTGAAATACGATTACGATAATACACATTTTAGGTAAAGATTTCCCTGCAAGCCCTATCATAAACTTGGTGAATTTAACTTTGTTACAAAGAATGCATCTGGTGGGATCACCTTAGTGCCAAAATGAAAGAAATTCTTGGTTTCTATAACGAATACAGTTAATGATATCAGACCGAGCAGTTAAGCAGTTTATCTAAAATGCGCTAATTACTACTCCAAATACGTCAAAATTATATTTCTGCATGATATATATAGAAACGATCTAGTTGGAAACTCTCACCAGACATAATACCTTCTACTTATATCTTATTACGATCAATGATATATAATCTGTCTGAATAGCTCTTCACGTTATATGAAGATTCCAAAAATTTTATCGACTTCTGAATATCCTTAAAGGTTGAAGCATGTTTGGTTTGGTTTTGTAAATTTATAAGATCCTTTTTAGTTACCCATTTTTTTCGCACTGTACCTTCTTCAATTTGTAGCAGACACTCTGGTAAACAAGTTAAATTTAAACTCGTAAAGAATATTGATACAATTTTGTAAAAATTTTTTTTTTCTCTTTCCGTATTATTTTTGTTAGTTAGAGGCGTTATAAAATACCAATATTAAAGTTCATTTATATTTAAGTATACATTTTTGTTTAAAGACTCATTTTGTTTTTGCCATGTTGAATTAAAAATTTTACTACTGTCATCTGGTGAAGATTGTCGTTTTTATATTAGTTTTCCCTTGCTGCTCAAAAACAAACTTTCTATTAACTAATGTTGGATATTTAGGCAGTATTATTGTTAATTGTTTAACGGCAGATGGGTTTTTATCTTATTTTTTTATTTTTGTGAAAGGAGAAGGTGAGGTTGGTTTTATAAGTTATTTAGAATTCTGTATACTTTGCATGCCTAAAGCCCTAGAAATCATAAATAGTGGAATTATAATTAGTAACTTTTGTTTTTGTTAAGACCAGAAACAATTGGACTTTAAAAAATATAATTAAAGTTATCAGTTTAATAGAAATTTTGAAAAGTTTTGGAAAGAGTAATTGGTAAGTTATTAAATTTAGAAATAAACTTTTTAGGTTTTCCGCAAACTTTTTCTTTATATTAATTTTGAAATTTAAATGTCTATTTAACTAGTTTTTAACCTACACTGTTCGTTTTAATTATTTTTTTAGGAACTTCATATTTTGCTTTTCTCTATTCAAAAACTTCTAACAAAGTTTCTTCATCCTGTTTCTCTAGAAACAAAGCAAATGTTTTTTTCACTTTGTTGGTCTAAATAAACATTGTTTCTATTAGTAATTATCATATCCTGCCATCATCAAAAACCGTAAATATGAACAATTTATTGTCAATGACATTTGTAAAAGTTTGATATAGTCCTGCTGTGTCTATATCTTTTATTTTTTGTACTATTTGGAAAAAAACTTTGTACTGCTTTAATTTCCTTTGAAAACCTAAGTTAATTAATAAATTGTTTTAGTTGTTAATAATATTAATTTATTGCTTATGCTAACAAGAAAAGAAAAAATTTACCATGAAAACAGCAGGAACTCTCACTGTAAACACTTATTTAATTGTAACTTCAAACATTAGGCACATTTTGAAAGGTCATGTTGAATAGGAGGTAAAGTGAAAGAAGACAAGGACATTAAAATTGTTAATGAAATTAGTTTTAATGTCAATATGGGGGAGCTTTTTTAAATATAGAGTATTAGAATGTATTAATTACCTGTAATATTTTTCAAGTTATGATTTTAATAAGAAATATATTAAATTGTGGCTGAAAATGTTTTACTATAACCGGGGCAAGTTTAAATATGTGCTTGAAAAAGGACAAATAAAATGGGATGATATGCATAGGAATACTGAAATAGTAACAAGTACATATATGCATAGAAAAATAGACAAATTCGTGGATTTTCTTATATAAATATACGTAAAAATGCATTTTTACTTTCAAATTACAATATTTTTCGATTTTTTATAAGAAACTAAAAATATATTAAAAGTATATAAACGTCTTTGTAAGTCATGTTGGTTACATCAGAACTTATTCTTTATTATTACGTATCATGGTTGTTACTTGTGAATAAAATAAAAAAATGAAAATACTTTTGATTTTATTTCAATTTCTATTTCTATTTTGAAATACTTTTTAATCAGATTTTTTTTTTTAATTTTTATACAAAAACATTAAGGAATCCTATTTATAATAAATCAAATGATTTTTTATATAATTTTGTCTGATTGAATAAAATAAATTCAAAAAAACTAATATTTTATTTAAAAAAAAGTAAAACATATATTTTTACATGAAGATAACCAATTTTCTTCAGTATTTTTATTACAAAAAAATAAAAAATCCAAAGAAATAAAATTATTTAGCCACAAAAAAATCATATAATTTTAAGCTAAAATAATATTAATAAAAAAAATATCATAGCGATTTTTCAGAAGTTTTTTCAGCAAATAATGTTCCTTGTGGTTTCTCCTACTGTTTAAAAAATTCTGTATATGGGAATTTAATGACTAGATTCAAGTAAATAATGCAACCAATAATCACCAAAATATATTTATTTCGACGCATTAAATAATTGCAGTATTAAAAAAATATTACTTATTTTTCTTTTTCAAAATAAATTTAAAATTATTCACAAATTTATGTTGAATAAAAATGTTCAAAAATCTTTTGTGAATAAAAAAAAAAAAATTAAAATAAAATAAATGTTATAAAAAAAAACTTTATTACATTTTTAAAATAGAAAATAAAATAAAATTTATTTTCAAATTTATATTCGAATACTTCTGTTCAATTATTTTCTAATCTGACTTGTTAAAAAATAGAATAATATTTAAATAATTTTATTTCAAATTAATTTCAAGTAACTAAAAATTGTATTACTAACAGTACGAAATATTTTGAAACTATTTTATTTTTAAAACAAGTGAGGAATATGTAGTGGGTCAAGCCTGACCATATGATACCCAACATCATTGTGTATGTCCATTAGAATTCGTGAAGGGGACCAATACATTATTATTAACATTTATATGAATTTATGCACTTTAAGGTGACTCCTGAAAGTGGGCTCAGTGAGAGCTATGGTAAATTATGGAGCGATCCTCATAAAATTTGTCGATGTGATTTCTACTTATAATAAACTTATTTGTGTCGAATATAAACTTGATACTAACATGTGTATGTGATTTATGCACTTTAAAGTTATTTTCGGAAGGGGGTTTTATTTTGGAGCTATGGTGAATTATAGACCAAACTTCATGAAATTTAGCACAAAGATTACCACTTATATAAAATTCATTGAATTATCTACAAAATTGCGACCTTTCGTTTGTTCACTTGGTTTACTGACATAGCCAGCCGTTCAGACAGCCGTGCAGTCAGCCAGACGGACAGATTAATATTTTTAATATATTCACAGTGAACAGCTATATTACCTACGAAGTATTTAAAAAACTTATAAAGTAGTTTATATAGATCAGTTAATCAAACTCCCATCAAAATCACTCAAGAATTGAATTTTTATTAACAAAACTAATTTTTTATTCATTATATGCAAATATTTGCGAAATATGAAAAAGCTTACTTTTCATTTATCTATGATCGTTTGCGTTTTCTTCAAAAAAAAAATCAATTTTTCTTATAAAATCAAAAGAAAACTAAAGTTGCCTTTAGTTTCTTAAAAAAGTCGCCAATTGAGAAAATAAAACATGCACTTATATTTTTCGCCAAAATTCGATTTGATTAAAATTACTAAAATAAAAGACTTAAATAAACCGAATTTTCTTAAATCCAATTTAGAAAATACCGTTATATATTTTTCACGAAAATTGAAAACTTCATAAAAAATCATAAAAAAAACTACAATTGGCTATTGTTTATTAAATAAACCTCTAATTAGGAGAAGAAAAATATAAGTTATATTTTTCTATTTTTCATACAAAATCATAAAAAAAAAATAAAACTGGCTCATATTTTTCTTCAAAATTCGATTTTTCATATAAAATTATAAGAAATTTGAAATTGGCTGTTGCTTCCCTAATAATCCAATATTTGAGAAAATAACCTTTTGTCTCTGAATAATTATATTTTTCTTTAAAATAAGATTTTTCACACAAAATCTTAGGAAAACTATAAGTGATTATAATTTCTTCATTCAGCCTCCAATTGAGAGAAAAACGATTATTTGTAATCACAAATGCTTTTTCGGGAACATTTAAATACTATCTTATGTAATTATCTATGCGATAACTAAATATCTATGCGATAACTACATATGTAGATTTTTGCATATTTAATGGAAAAAACATATTTTGTCATATTTTTCATAGTAATGCATATTAGTTTACATATTTTTAAAATTTTATTTTCTATTTTTTTATTTTTTTGGGTAAATATATATATATATATATATATATGCCTCCAATTGAGAAAATAGCATTTATCTGTGATAACTTTTATTTTCCTTGAAATCACGGTTTTCATAAAAATCCAAAGAAAACTCAAATTGAATGTTGTTTCTTAAATGAGCCTCAAATTGAGAAAAAAAAAAACGTTTATCTGTGACAACCTATGTGTTTTTTTAGAATTTGATTGAATTAAATGAATTCAATTGAGAAAATAACATTTAACTCTGATCATAAATATTATATATTATATTTTTTCCAAAAATTATATTTCTTATATTTATAAAAAAAAAAAACCGTAAATCACACACTCTGTTCTCTGGGGTTTTGCATTAGGATTTTATTTTATTTTTTATTTTCTTATTTATTTATTTATTTTTTTCATTTAATTTATCCATAAGCCCTTTAGAGCTCTTGAAATTGTGAAAAGAGGAATATTAAAAAGAAATATATATATATATATTTCATTTATTTGCTAATCTTCTGGCTATTAACCCAGATTTTGTATGAATAAAAACTAAAGAAAATTTAAAAATTTTCTTCTTTTGGCATTTTTATTTCTAGTTGTTTATGTGTTTATTTTTAAATCTCTGCAAGAACTCAAACAAGTTATTTTGGCACAAACATTTTTAGATATAAAACTATTTTGCTTTATATTATTTCTAAATTTATTTTATTTTTCAAATTATTTTTATAGTAAACAAAATTTAGTTCTTTCTATTAAAAGTTTTTTTTATTATTTAGATTTTTTCTGACAGAATTTTTGAATAAAGTAAATTTATATTCATAAAATATTGCGGTATAGGATAAAAAAAAGAAGAACTTGTCTAAGAACAGAAAAGCAAATATATACATGAATCTGTCGTACACAAGATAAAGAATTATGTTTTTGTAGCTATAATAAAATAAAAAATAAAAATAAAGTACGAAAGACAAAGAATAAAGTCAGCAAATAAACTTAAGCATATGAATATGTAGAAACATGAATGCAGTTTAAAGTTTACCCAAACCAAAATAATAGATAAATAAATAACAAAACAATTTTTAGCCTCTAGGTCAATTTTAGTTTAAATCATATTCAGTAAGATCGTTAACATATTTATATATTTCAAAAAATATTATTTAATCTATAGGGTAATTCCAAAAAAACTTCGAAAAAAATTACAGTTTTAAAAACTCTACTTCTTCATTTTTTTTTTAATTTGGGATATATATTAAGATATCATGCATTTTATGGCGTATAAATCAGTTCCATATCACTTACAGTTCATATTTTGTGGATCTCTAAAAAAAGTGAGGCACCTCGGATATTTTTGTAAAAAATTAAAAAAATTTAAGGTAAAATAAATAACTGATATTCCTGTTTGTCATAGAATCATAAAAGTTACTCATCTTCGTGGCGCAAGAACCTCCAAAATTAAAAAAAAAAAATCCTTCATCTTAGCACATCCTTAAAAAGGGTATTTTAATTTTCAATATTTTCTTACCTGATGTTAACTATCAATTTGTCGTTACAAAGTCAAAAGTTCAAAATGTGATTTCAATGGGATCAGGATTTATAACAGTTTGTCTATAGCATTTAATATTTTACTAATATAATAATTTACTTTTAAGTTTTCTGATACTTTTATTTTAAATTTAGTAAACAAAATATTGAAGGATAAAAACAGGCAGTGATAGTCAGTTATAGTCGACCATATATAGTGATTATCGAGAGAGGGAGAGAAAGATTGTATAACGATCCTTATGAAAATTGTTACGAAAATTTTTGCGTATGTGAAAATTATTATATAAAATTTTATTTTGACAAAACATTTTATTTTGCCATTTATTTGAGAGTTATTATTTTCCGGTAATGTGAATTATATGGGAGCCATTGTTAATTATGTATAATTATGTATCGATCATTATAAAATTTGTTGAAGCGATCTATACTTGAACAATACTTAGTTGTGTAAAATTTTATAGCGATGTTGATATTTATATGAGATTTACGCAAGTTTAATTGATTTTCGGAAATATAGATTATGTGGGAATCATGTTCAATTATGGACCAATTTTTCTTAAATTATATATAATGATTTATACTTATATAGAAATTATATATATATGAAATTTTATATTGATGTTAATATTAATGTGGGATCTACGTTCGTTCAATTAATTTATAATGAGTGGAACCTACATGATAAATATGCTCAATTATGAACTGATCATTATAAAATTTGGTACAAAGTGGGTTAAACTACTATTCCGGGGAAAAAAGTTCTGTGGGCTATAAGTGAAATAGTGGATCGATCATAATCAATTTCATTAGATTTTGCCTTTGTAACCCTATGTGTCAAATTTAAATAAATTATATTTCTAATCATTACAAATATTTTGGCGAATTTAGTAAAGAGGGTTACAATGTGGTAAGGGTATGTTAAGGAATTTCTAAGACTTCTAAAATAATGTCAAAATATTATTATTATTTTTTTCTTTCGGATCAGGAATATGCTCTATATACAACTTATTTTAATAAATAATGATCTATTATATTGAAATTTAAATAAGTGTATTAATATGCTTAAAAAATGTGTTAGTTAGTACAGAAAGTGTTTGTATATTTAGATCCTATTTTGAAATATTTACACTATAATGAAAGATCGATTTTATGCATCGTGTAAAAAAATAATTGAAATTAAAAAAATTAGTATATCAAAGGATAAAGTACTTTTTTTCATTTTAAATGTCCTTGTACCAGGAAAATGTTTGGTTGTCATGAATTTAGAAAGAATTATTTACTTCTCTATGAAGCTCATAAAGGAGTAGATTTTATGTGCTGAATTTCATTAAAATCGGTGATATTCAAAATCCGCGCTCCGTGAAAATTTTTTGGAATTACCCTATAAAAATACTATAAACCAAAAAATATAATAAAATATTACGAAAACATCTTCATAAGTAATTGTGTTTGGGAAACAAATGTCAAGATTCTTATTATATATCATTGTGAAGAGTATCATTAAAAATTAAAATTCTACTTGTTACCCGTTTACAGAATTTTAAACATTTTTAGATATTACTATTTTGTTCTAAATATAAATATCGCAATAAGTATTTTAAAAATTTCACCATTTTAGATAGAAATCCAAAAATTTATTTTATCCCACAAGACATAAAAATTATTTTAATATCCGTTTTACTTCCAAATGGTCTTGTTTGATATAATTCATTTCTTTGGGTTTATTTGCTTTTGAATACATCATTTTAAAATATCACATTTTAAGTAAATAATATAACTTTCAATTTATAGTATAACAAATAAATATTCAATAACTTACCAAATGTTTACAAAGCTTATCACAAACACTCAATAAATTATCTGTAAAAGAAAAAAGAAAAAAAAAATCAATATAAATTCGTTAAAGAAAAAATATTTCAAATATTTAACTTATATACACTGAAAAAATTGTTACCGTATATTTTTCAATTTACGCGTTTGTTTCATTGTGAATCTAAATTTAATAAATATATTTAAGCAAATATAAAATAAAAATTAAATATAAGCAATATTTTATTTCTCACTTAAATTTTTAATTCATTCAATCATCGACTTGATCAATTTGATAAATTTTTTAATTGGAAAAATTTTCGCTTTAATTTTTTATGATTTTAGTAATTTATTTTTAGTAATATATTGGTGAAAGGTGCAACTTTAAAAGGCTTTTAATTAAATGAATTATTTACTAATACATTTGGTGATTAGTTTTTTCTGTGTATGTAGAAAAAAATTGTATACTTTTTATGTTTACTAAAGTAAAACTCTTACATACATTGAATAACACCCATACACCCAGTAAATTGGCTCATACTGGCGTACGTTTTACTAAGATTTTATATTCGCATTATTTGGATTAATTTTTTACACTTTACGTAAGAGATTCCCACAATAACTTACCTCACGGACCCTTTCAGGAATTTTTAATTTTCCCATGGACCCTTAGACATATTTGAATTCTTTTATAATAAAAAAGCAAAATTATTAAAAAGATGTTTACAATGTCCCCAAGAAAACATGTATATTAAATCTCATTGTTTTTTAATAAAAAAAAAAACTCTCAATTGCCGGCTGGGCATGGTCATAATGTGAAAACGTGGACTCGTCTGGTCACATATTCTAGCCCATAATATTTTCATACTGATCAATTGTATTCAGTACAAGTCCCTTATGATTGTTTCATACTGCGCATAATAGATAACATACTTCTGCTTCCAATATACAGAAAATAAAGGTTGATTGGCCTAATTTTGATTTATCCTTTTAAAGATCATTTATTATGTAAGCAATTCGTCTATTCCATTTCTTAATTTTCAAGGTTTTTTGCACATAGAAATCACATATTTTAAACTGTATAAACTACACGCGATAAGTGGTTTCAACTAAAGAACCAAAATACGATGACTTTTTGCATCGCTTTTCTTAAAAGCAAAAAGATAATAAAGTAAAATTTCTAAATCAGGCTTTTATTCCTGAGAAAACACTCACGAGTACTAGACAATATACTCAAGACTTAGTGACTTTACTAGATATTTTTAATACCTCAAATGGTTCTTTGATCGGCTTCGAACTCTTATTCCTCCTCTTATTCCGAAAAAAAAAAAACTAATGAATACACTATTTTAAACCCCATCGCGGACCCTCAATTGGGAACCCATGCCCTATACCAACATAGGTGGTTCTGCATAAATTGTAACGCACAGAAAAAATCTTTGAACCCCCAACTTTAAATATATCTTTCGACTCAGAATCACTTTTTAAGTCGATTTAACGGTGAATGTCGTCTATCTGGTCATCAATGAAAAGCTTACGTTCAAAATACAGGTCGCAGTTTTGAAAACAATTTAAAGAAATTTGATACAAAGGATTCTTTTTACAAGAGGACAAACACTATTGAATTTTGTTAATTAATTAATTAATGGTCTGGGGAATTCGTAATAACTTTAACAATTTTAAACGATTTTTATATCCTTCACCACAAGTGTATAATAAGGTAATTTCCACAATTTTCATCGATGAGCAAAAATGCTTGTATTTTCTGTATCTTTATAAAAAATGATTACTGTAGGACGATGTCTGTTTGTCCGTCCATCCGTCGTTTTAAATGATGTTTATGAACCCCACCGATAAGTGATATATGTAATATATACATCAAACGATAGGAAATCTTTTCGAGAATTTTGCTGTTGAAACTCAGCAAAAGCGTTTTATGAACGGCGGATAATATGTGAAAAACCCATTTCTGAGGTTTTAAAAATAGTTTAAATGGCGTTTATGACATATATAAATATATATATATATATATATATATATATATATATATATATATATATGATATATACATCTAGAGATCATAAATTCTTTTCAGAATTTTTCAATTGAAAGTCGAAAAAATCCGGTTCTAAAATGGAGGAGATATTTTCACACCGTTTTTCGGTTTTCTGAAGACCCTATATAAGCTAGGCATTTTGTTTTAGATAAACAAAACCGGAAAATTTTTTTTCCGAATTTTGTATTAGTTACAGAGATGTCGGCCAAAACGCATTTTTGACAAATATCCAAATTCTAAATAAGTTATGGACTTAGTTCTTATATAGATCTATCACAAATATTTTTCTTGAAACATTTTTTTTGTTGAATCAACCAAATCGGCCCATAAACAACTGTCTGTTTTCCTTATAGTTGTTGTTCTCATGAGTACTGAAAAACAACAACAACAAGCTAAGTCATGTTCGGTTTTTTCAACTTTTTGAAGCACCTATGTAAGTTAGAGATTTCGATCTTTCACAGAAAAGAATTTTTGCTATTCGATTTTTTGAAGCTTCTATATCAGTTATGCTTGCATAAATCTGTCAGAAATATATTTTTTTTTTAATTTCAGCTCTTTAAGTCAGTCAAATAGATCCATAAATTTTCCTAAATATACTTTTTTAATTTATTATTTTCTTACATTTATAAAATATATGTTCTGCAATGAAGTTCCTTAAATATGTGCGAACTTTTGTAAAATTCCAAAGTATTAACCTTGTTATGCAGTAGTTTTTACCGGTGCGCTTCAATATCCCACTTGATGAGGAAACTAATATTTACTTTATATGGGAGCTACAACTGCCCCTGAAGCTGTTCGTCCTATTCAAAATTTGACATAAAAATTCCTTTAAAGATTTTTTAAGGCTTTTACCGCAGTAGACCTTAAGATGATAAAATTTATATTTTCTTTATATGGGGGATACCACTCTCCTTAGACTTATCCGTACTATTTTCATTTCGTCAATGCGATATGATAAAGTTTCCCACGAAATTTGAGGGCTGTCACTGTAATAATTCCTGAGATATGCCATAGTGAATATTTGGTGTATGCTACGATTTTATACTCTTTTTGAGAGTTTTTAAATAGAGGCCGTTAATATGGGCATGGCATCCGATGATCCATCATAAGCTATAACAGTTTACTGTGCAAGCACTATCTGTACTTCATATATCATATAAAAAGCTTCATTAATAACGTGTAAAATTTAATTTTTTTTTAAAGTAGGCGTAAAATGTGAAAATTCGTTTAGCCGTTTATAAAGTCTTGATTCTATTTCAAACTTATCAGAAAATGCAAATTATTTAAAGTTTTTAGTGCTTACATAGATATAATATAGGTAAATATATTTGTAATTATATCCAATATATTATATTTCATTTTTATATAACATATCTTGACACGAGTGAAAATTAGCAATTAGCGATTAAAGTTGCTAACCGGTAACGCTTCTCCAGTGTTCCAAATTAAACAAATTTGGTGTTACTAAAAAAAAATACATCGTTTTTTTTTAATTTTGTAGCGTTTTTAGGAAAAGCGATATATTATTAGGATATATTAATAGATTAAGTCTCAAGCCAAAATCTTAAGCTCTTGAAAAGATCCTCGATTCCTTTTTATAAAGGTCGTACTGATAAAATTTTTTAAATCATTTAAAAACCATTCTTCGTTATTCAAAATATGGTATATTAAGTAATATGTCAATGTAATTTTAACAAGAAACCAACTAAAAAACTATAGGAGTATGTGTGAGTGTATACATTTTACTCTAAAATTATGACGATGATGATAATGAATGTTAAAAATATATGTTTATGTTTATATGTATGTATGTACGTATGTACGTATGTATGTATGTAGTATGTATGTATGTATGGATGGATGTATGTGTGTATTTTTGTTTGTATGTAATTGTAAGAAAGTGTGTAATTTTTTTTTATGCAATACATTAAAAAAAAAGTTATTTCCCTTCACTGATTGTGAATGACACAAAGTGAAGGAGAGAAAAAGAGCTATAATTTAAAAAAAGAAAAAGACGCTTGTTTATGTATGTGTGTGAGCGTGTATGTGAGTGTTATAATCACAATCGTACTCGTGCTCATACTGGCACATGTATGTCAAAGTCTTTTTTATGACGCTGTTGTTTTTCTTATAACTGGTATTTTGCCTTCTTTTTGTACGATATAAACGTCAAATGAGTTCTAAATGATTTTGGAAATCATAATAACATTTATTTGCACAATTCTTGACTATTGTTTTCATTTTCTTTTGATACTCGTTAGTGCTAAAAAGCCTCATGTATCTGTAGGAACATTAACTTCAACGCTTGTATAAGAGAAAATAAATAAAAGAAGGCAAATGTAAATGTTATTTTCATTTTTTTTTTTTCATTTACATCGGTTTCTTTTAGTTTTATTCCTTTCGTGTTCTTAAAGACAAAAATTTATTTCAAACGATACTTCTTTGTTTTCTGTTGGTTATATGTGAAAATAAAATTATTTTGTTTTTGTCGGTTAAAATAATTTGCATATTTTATTTATTTTTGGGTGCAGAAAGAAACAAGTTATAACAGTTCCAGGCAACAATCGTAGAATAATAAATATAAATTAAAACATGCTTAAGTAGATTTGTTTGCTTAAATTCATTTACTGGTATTTAATCTTATATCAAGCCTGTCAGCGGACTAAAAATTTGTTAGCCAATGGAGCAAGTAACTTTTATATCTTTTGTTAAAAATGTTTGCTTTTGGCACCCTTTATTACGATAATATTGCCCATAACTAAATAAATAAATAAATAATTTTATATATATATATATATATATATATATATATATATATATATATATATATATATAATCGCTTAATGAAGCTTGTAATTGTATTTGTACTTTTGCATAAATATTTCTATGTTCTGTTTTCTTTAAAGATTTTTATATTAAAAAATTTTATTCATTTTTGTTTCCAAAAAATTCAAACTTCTACTAGAATTATTTTCTTATGGCGTTGTCGTCATCATCAACGCAAATTCTCTTTGTCGTCTTTTGTTTGAGCTTAATTTTTTAATACAAATAGAAACAAATGATGCTGAAAAGTATTTTGTTCTTGCAAATAAACTTAAATAAGTGAAACATGAAAAAGAATAAATAAGAGATATACAAGTAGAAAAGTGCTTGAGTGTTCAAAAGGAAAGAAAATTTAATTATTTGTTCATTTTCAACGGAAATTTATTATAATCAAAAATAAAATTTGGAGTGCCTTTAACGTAGAAGACATATTCTGGAATGTTAACTTAGAATTCGTTATAGATATATAAGATATATATAAGCCACTTAAAACACTGAATATTTTAAATTAATGACTGGGTTGATTTTTAATAATTGTGTTTAGAAAATGTCATATTTATAATAATTAAAATTGTTATAACTTGTTATATCTTATTTTAACTTCTCTTTACTGTAATATTACAAACAGTTCCCTTTTTTTAAGAGTATACTATTGCATGATTTCTACTTTTTGTTGTATATTTAATGCGCATAAAACACTTTTTTAAAGTTTATTGGTTATTTTCCTAATAATGGCCCAGAATAAATAATATGTTGTTTGGTAATGCACGGTTCATTCTCTTACAAATTGTTCTGATAAACAATGCATTTTATTTTATTATATTTATATTATAATTTCAAATAAAAAATTTTTATATTTTGTAAGAAAAAAGAATTCAAAACCCATTGATTAATCACGATAAAGATTTAGCGATATATAGCATTCACAAAAGCGAATACACATAATTTTTTTTTTAACAGAAAGACGAAACGTGTTGAATTTGGTTTTTTCACCAAAGAACGGTCCATAATTTATTGGAGGTTCTTCTTCTGAAGATAAATTTAACGTACATAAATACCACATAAGTGTTAAGATTTTATTAATACTTAATACAAATAACGTTGATATAAGTAGAAACCACAGTGTCAATTGACCGTGGCAGCTATGCCATATAGTATGCGATATTATTACGCATATAGAAATATTCATTACACATAATACAAGTATCAGTACACAATTTGATACATGTCCAGGACTGCCATATAATTTTGAAGAAAAATCCGCACTTTATGATAAGAAGTCGGCAAAAAAAAAAAAATCCGTCATATAAAATAAACTTAATTTTTGGGTTCTTATTTTATATATTTTTTTTTTTTTTTAAATTATGTTAAAATGCAATTACAAATTATACTCTAATTTAACTAACCTTGCAAGTTAATTATTTTGTTATTAATAAAATATAATTTAGTGGTTTTTCTTAAAATACAATATATATATATATATATATATATATATATATTTTTTTTGCTTTTGTTTTTATCAAATAAACAATGTTTCATAAGTTTTTTTTCTATTGAAGCAGTTGGCCCTTTTTTGTAAAAAATTTCCTTATTTGGTGACTTTAATTTTTGAAATTCACTTTTTTGGACTCTTTTTAAAAATTCTTAACGGTTGCGCTGATTCTGGCATCCTCTTGCGGCCTTTATAACCACTTTGTGCATATATAGTATGGGAAAATAACTTTAAAAATTGTCTGTAATTTGCAATCCTATAAAGTTTTAAATATTCGAAAACTAAAATTGTATAAGCTCAATAAATACACAAAATAATCCATTCTAAATAAAGAATTGTAATTAACAGCTTATAAAACATTTGCTTAATTTCAATTATTCAACATTATTTTCGTTTGTGTACTTTTGTATAAAGCAATATTTGGATGTTTGGCTCTTTCTCCTCTTTTTGTTATACTACATAACTTGTCTGAATAATCAATTGTTATAATAATTAATCTTTATCATTATGTAGTCTACTATCAATCAAGCATTGTTAAACTCTACAGTTTCAAATGCATACGATATTTTAGAAATCATATCCCATCATGTATTGAATGTCTTTATCTTAGTTTCTCAATTTGTGTGTAGCTGAAGACAAACAAAATAGCGGACATGACAATTTAATCAAAATGATATTTTCATTTAAATAATCACACAGTAATAAGCCCAACTGAATACCAAATTAATGATAATAGAAATATTAGCAAATATACATATATACGTATGTATTCGACAAAGCACATGTATACAAATATAATCTAATACATTTAGTCATTCTTATAGTGTATGAAAACAAAAATTAATATAATTCGACACAGACACATTCCTCTTGTAGATAGCGTAGCTACTTAAATTGCGTGTATTTTTATGTTATTAGTATTATAGTAAGGAATATATATATTTGCAAAACAAAAAAACTTGCTAGTTAAAAGTTACAAGTGAAAAAAAAAAAGAATTTTATCAGCATTTCTGAGTCAAAAGTTCTGACTGCTGAAGTGCGTATATGTGGGGGAAAATGGGGTATTGTGGCCTATGAGTTATTAAACATAATATTTCTATTTTCGCATATTTTTAATTTTCTTGAAAAAAAGACTACCGGTAGTTATGTGTTTACCACTTTATTTTTGAAATATATTAAACCCATGAAATATCCGATTTTATTTCTTTTAGAGTGCAAGCAAATAAAATATATTGAAAAAGTTTTGTTTAAGTGGTGATATTTCTGAGAAAGAGAACAAAATTAAATACTTTATGTTACACACATTTCAAATGCAAATAAGTTTTATCTTAAAAAAATACATTTTTTAAAATTTCTGCTTAACGTAAAAATTATGAATTTGTGGTATTGTGGTAAAAATATATTGGAGTAAATTAGAATATATATAAAATAAAAATATTTCAATAAAATTTTTGCAATTACACAGATCAAAAGTATGATGTCTCATAAAAACAACGAAAGATATAATTTACCCACAATTATCCACCCTTTCAGTAATTTTTAATATTGGTGCAGACCCTCATACATAATTGAAGTCTTTAATAATACAAATTCAATATTAGTAAAAATGTTTGTAGGGTCGCCAAGAAAATAAATCGGTATATGCATTTATACTCGTAATTTTTTAATAAAACAATTAATATTTATTTCAAGCTGAAGATATAATGTATTTTATTCAAAGTATTGTTCATTGGAAGCAACGATTTTTCCAGTTTTTTTTTTTAGCAATTTATGACTACATCGATAAACCGCTTCTTAACTTTTAAAGCAAGGAACGAATCAATCCAAATTTTGAAACCGTGTTCTGAAGTGTAGCCTGTTTTATCTACGGCATTCAGAATCAATGAAAAAATGGTATTCAGAAAGTTTAATGTCTGGTCTATTCATTCTGGTCTATTCTGGATGAGGCGAAAGCTACTTTTTTCAAACAGTTTTAAACTACGCGACCGCTTGCCGTTGAGTTGAAGCCGAGCATTGTCATGGTGAAAAATTATAGGCGCAATCAAAAGCATATTCTAGTCCTTTTTCTTTCAATGCTTTATTCATACAGATCAACTATGTTCAGCAAGTGTATTTGATGGTTGCTTCATCTTTTTTTTTAACAGAGCATAATATCTTGTATACGCTTTTTGCACTTCGGATTATCAGAGTAGATCCAGTTTTCATCATTTGAAACAGCATTTCAAATACTTAAAATCAAGCAATTTTGACGTCTTGTATTTTCGGTTCCTGTTGAACATAATTTCCTAGCTATTTGATGAATACACTTGTTTTAAAACTGAAAATTTTTGCTAGATCAACTCTAGAATTCTAGGCTACAGACACAAGATTTAGTGACTTTATTAATAATTTTAATATTACAATTGGATCTTCGATCAATTCTCGCTCTCTCTTCCGATTTTCATTCCGACGAAATAAATTTATGCACTATTTTAGGCTCATTCACAGACTTCCTAACATTTTGCTATCGAACCACATATGGGGCCTCTTTCTCTATTGTTCTAAGATTAAAAATTCCTACAAAAAAATATGCCATTTCATTGATTTATTATTTACTAACTTTAAATAAATTGTTTTATTATTTTCTTTTAGTTGCACTAGTTATTGCCCATCTATTTTCATCACTTGTTTAAATTTTGATATTAGTGTGGTGTTGTAAATGCAAAAATAATTTAAAAGTATTTAATAAATATATAATATCTTAAAAATTGTAATTTTTGCCATGTTCCCCTTTACCCTAATATTTCTAATTTTACCAAAAAATAGTTTACTTTAAAAAATGCTGAAAAATAATGCCGAGATAAATTAATCTTATTACTTTATGCAGAATATTAAACAATAATCCATTTCATATATGCAGGGGTCAACAAGTTATTAGTCGGTATTTTTATTGAAGTTAGATTAGATTACGGTAATTGATGACATTATATTCTCTTAAATGATATTGAAATTAATTCTGTAGTTGTTAATTTTATTTTGCATATACGTTAAAGTTACTTGAATATCTCCTAGGAAATACAAACTTAAAACTTTAAACGCCTGCTTGGAAAGTCTTTAAATAAAAACAAACCATTATCAAAATGCTGAGAATTATGTTAGTTTTGTAATTTCAGAAACTTCTCAATGATGAAAAAAAAAATGAAAAATTGTACGAAGACCATTCAAACGATGCGTACTTACGAACACAGGAAAAATAAAAAAATAAAAAATAAATCATGGCTTTCAATCGAAGTTAGGAAACTGAAGCCATTTTTAAGTATTTTGCGTTGATAAATATATATATATATATATATATATATATATATATATACATATTATATATTTTTTTTTCATCAAAGTTGTAAGAAATATATATATATATATATATATATATATATATATATACTTCTAAAAAGGTATTTGAATGAATACAATGTTTCCGTGAGATCATCCCGGTTGAGCGCCCAATTGTAGTTTTAAATTATTTTCGCTTACACTTTAGCTAGTTTTAATTTTTTGTTGGTTGCTTTCCTCTTCAATATAAAATACAGCCGCACTCTCAATTCATATACTATAATATTTATTTATATACAATATTTACACCTTTCAAATTTAACATTATCATGATAAAAAATTAAACGTTCGCTTCAACAACTGTAAGACACTTGATGATCCTTTGTCACTTCATGATCCTCTGTCAGTAACGTCGATCTTTTATATACTTGTCCCGATTCCGACATGTTCCGCTCGTTCTAAACCCAACCCACTAAAAGTCAATCCATAACTTGCCAACCTAAGTGATCTTTTCCTACCTTTCCTCTCATTTCCTACATATATATATATATATATATATATTTGTTTTTTGATAATCATAAGAAACATATTTTTATGGTTCACAGAATACCTAAAAATACCCTAAAATTTAAATTTGTATAAAAGAACACAGTATAATAAATTTTAGACAATTCTCAACAAAACGTGAGAATCTGTTTAACTTCTTCTTGAAAGAACAACATTTTTTATACAATTTTTTTATACTATATTTTCATTTTAGATTTAAAAAAAATTTCCCTTAATCACCGATTTTGATAAAATTTTGTGCATGTGTAAGGGGAGGATACATAAGCATATAAAATTAATATTATTGATTTTTGTTCTAATAACTGTGGCAACTGTGTAGCTTTGAAAGTGATTAATATAACTTTTGTTGTACGAGAGATATAAAAATATTTTTTTTTTTTGCAGTGAAATTGTCAGAAGTTGTATTTTAAAATTTTGTATTTAAATTAGAGAAAATGCTTTTTTAAACATATTTTTTTTATAAATTTTTTGTTTAAAGACGTATATTTTTGTTCATAGGAAGCTTTGTTAGTATACTTACTATATAGAAAATTCTGTGGTCTGGAAAGTAGTTACTGAGATATAAGCAAAAGTGTTAATGTATATATAGTAAAAAAATATATATTTTTTTATTATTTTTATTTTTTTAGTAAAAATGTTATTTAAATATTATCAACAAGTACATTAATTATATTTAATGATACTAATAGGAGTTGGGATTTCATTTGAATTTGAAAAAATTGTTGCAATAACTTGTGTTTTTGAAAATGGTACGAATGAGTGAAGTCTATGAGTTCCTTTTATAACGCAAGACTTTTTAAACTTGCGATTTAATTTCTTTTCTTGCTCTTGGTATTCTTATTTGGAGCAGAAAGCTGCATTTATATTAGCCAGAGTTTTTGCGTTTTCATATAAATCGCCTGCATCAACAATTTGGTTTTCAGTTGAATGCTGCAGTCATGCTGCTCTCTTTAGCGAAACACAAACCCCGTCACAAGGACTTTTTCCATGTGAAGTTGCAAATAAATTCCACTCGGCATTACATGAAAAATCCTTTCTGTGGTAAATCCATCGGAAAGGTAAAAAATTTGTTCAATATTTTGATTAATATTTTCCCTCAAGAATTTAAAGAATTTTACTTGGAATAAGCGAAATAATATTGTGTTATGCTCTAAAATATTGGAAATCACAACAAAACTCACATGATTTATTTCGATATGTATATTTCGAAAGTACACTACAAACGGGTGAATAGTGGCTTGTGAATTTATCTAATGATAGCTTTGTATACTATTGTGAATAAGAAATGTGTAGTGTTCTGCAAAATCACAGATGACTAAAAATTCTCCTTTCTTTAAATTGGCTTTTGTTTCATCCAAAAACTTAGTCTGTACTTTTACTATAAAGCTATGTAATATTAATTGTTCTAATTTTTTAGCAAATATTTCCACAAATTCTTCGGTGGGAATTGTTAAGGTTAAAAAATCAACCTGTATCCATTGTTTATATTGAATATTTTCTATGCCCCAGTCAGAATAAGGATTTATTAGAGTAGTTTTGAGATGTGTATATCCTGGACAAAATTTACAATTCTTAATGTAGCACTCCTCAGTTGGAGGATTGAATATAGATTGCGCAATCCAACGCTTATATATAGGAAATATCACAAGGCCATCATCAGTTAGTTCTTTAATTTTTCCTGCCCTATACATAAGTTTTAGGTTCTGGTGTATAGTACATACGCAAACGGATTGAGTTCCACTGAAAAACCTAGTTTCTCAATAGGATACGTTTCCTTAAATAGGCTATACAATTCTTTAAGATTACATAATATTAATCTTTTCTGAGTTTGGATTCTTTCACCACTACACTTTTTAATAGATATACATATAATCTTTCTATCCAGGCATGATGCGACTATTTTTGTCGACTGTATAGAAGTCTTGAACTAGATCTTTTACTTCAGTTGATAAACTCAATTGAGCTAATATATTTCTCATTTTCTATAAATTTTTTGGCTTTACTAGTCATATAAAATGTATTTGGGAAGTGCTCTTTTATTTTACTAACGCTCCAATTTTGAGGCAATGTTGTTAATATTTGCGTCTGTTTACTTTTATCATTTTCCAAAAAGTTAAATAATTTCTTTAATTAATTTTTAAATAATTTTTAATTAATTAATTCCTTTACTTTTTTTAGTGGCATTTTGGTTAGTTCCGAAGAACTAATTAGCGCAAATATATTTTTTATTAGAATTTTTATGAAAATTGATATTTTGGTTATGTAACAAATATGTAAATGACTGCTATGATGCAACTATTAGAATTTAGTCAGTAATTTTAATAAATATAAATGAAAATTAATAATTAAGAAATAAAAATATATTTTTTTGTATATATACTTATATAGCCTTCTGCTTATTTTTTGTATATATATATATATATACAACATATGTTTATAGTTCACAGAATATATATATATATATATATATATATATATATATATATAGTTCACAGAATATATTGAATTCTGCTTATTACACCCTAAAATTGAAATTTGTATAAAACTACACAGTATAATAAATTTTAGATAATCCTCAAATTATAAGGATATATACGAGATATAGGAATCGTTTTACAAAGATTATACGATGTTGTAATTTTTTAATGTCGTCAATAAATGTTCAAAATCAATATTAATGGATAACGAAATATTTGCATTGATTCAATATAAAGAGACTGTGTCATATGTTTTGTTTTGTTTTATTTTATTTCTTCAAATAACAATTTCAAAAATTTGATCATATTTTTAAACTGATATACTATGTAAAATCTTATTTTCGCAAAATATTTAAAATCTGTATCCCTATTGTACCGACATATTTATGTACTTACTTCCATGTGGGTTTTATATTTTGTATATAATTCCTTAATCATGTTTTTCTTTCCAAAGTTTTCTGAAGCTCTCCGAAGGCGTAGAAAATTACAACTCGAATTTCTTATAAACTATTTATTATACAAATCCTAACGAAGGCAGATTTTAAAACTTCTATCAGTGAGCGGAGACTCACGACTTGTATATAATTTCCTAGGCATGTTTTCCCTTTCCAAAGCTTACGAAACTTCCATAAGATAGAGAAAATTAAAATTTGGGCAATTAAAAATTTGTTCGTCCTATAAACCCTAACTGCTACAGGTTTTTAAATTTCTATCCGAGAGCGGAGATACGCGTATTTGTTTATTTATTTTTTAATTTTCAAATCTTTTAACTTTTTGCAATTGTTTTTACATACTTTTTTATATTATTTTTCCTGTCATTGGCAGGCTTAGACGCTAGTAAAAAATTAGAGATTTTTTTATTTACACTTAATAATACTTGATAAATAATTTAAATTTAAAAGTAGAAAAAGAGATATAGGCGACTTTCCTTACATTTAACGAATCCAGTTGAAACAATTTGTTCTGTTGAGAAATTTTCGAAAATATAATATAATTTAAAATATTTATCAAAATAAACACTTAAAATTGAAAGATATAATTAATTTCGTAGTAAATTATGTTGTTCACTGTTATCATTTCTAATGCGGCCAACCCCTGTATGTTTGTTTAGTCCGAACTCTTATTAGATAAGTTACATAAATATACGTTTTTACTAAAAATTATTCAGATAAGTTAATAAATTATATAATTTTGCTTTAAAAATTACGTCATATAGATATAATTTTCCAACTTAGTAATGATGATGATCAATATTTGAGAAACAGTTAATTATAGGTATTACATTTTATTTTATTAATTTATTTTAAAAAGTGCTCCAAATTTCTAAGAATTCACTCTAAAATTAATTTTCTACATATTAAAACATTTAAAATATATATTTTTGGCCGACCATATACTAATTATATCATTATTAATGTTATATATTTATATATATATATATATATATATATATATATATATATATATATATATATATATATATATATATATATATAAATACACCTCCTCTCCCCTAGACCAGCTAAGAAATTTTCTCTTCCAAATCAATTGGAATATATCTTACGATTGGCCACATGAAATTTCATTCAAATTCATGCAGCAGTTTAAAATTTATAGAATTATTTCCAAAAAAAATTCTTTCTGGGACCACTGTGTTGTGGCTGCAACGCATACACTTTTATTAATATACTTGCTCAAAAAAAAAAAAAAAAAAAATGCCAAACAATAATGACAAGAACAATAATGGCAAGCTTTAATCACATTGACCTTAATCAAATTGAAAAAGGAACATCAATCCAAATAAAACCATTTGGCATTTCATCGAAATGTAACTACAAAGTTTGACAGACTAAATAAAGTTAATATTAGAAGTAAATAAAGCAAAACAAAACAACTAAAAATAAATAATGTATATAATACACAAAATGAAGGTAAATAATAAACAGCATGAACGGCTTAAGATATGTCAACAAATAATACATGAAATAAACAAAGAAACATATTTGTACATTAAAGCGACTCACTTGAATATTAACATTAGATGTTTCATGAGATTCTCCAAAATATTACGGTTCTACTGCTGACCGTTTGTGAGCTGGACCGTTTTTAAAAAAAAGGTATTTTTTTATTTTTTTGCAAATTTTTGTATTTTCTTCCAAAGCAACGCACGGAAAATGTGGTATTATTTGAAAGGTATTTATTTAGGCGCGTCCATTAGAATATATAACATAACCAAGAGCGAACTAAATTTTTTTTATATTCCATATAATATCCCATTTTTCAAGGTTTTCTCAAAATATTGTTTGCTATTTTTTAAGAAATTTAAAATTTTAAAATTTCTACTTGCTTTAATATATAAATTGTTGGTGTCTCATTAATTTTTGTTTTAATATTCTAGCAATTTCGCGGTTAACCAGACAGTCAATTTGATATAAAATTTTATATAAACATAGTTAATATGGGTATCAAAATTTTTCTTTTGAATAGAACTAACCGTTTGAATTAAAATACATATGATAACTACAAAATTATTAATATAAAGCAAAAACATTAATAGGAATTGTGGAAAAAAATAAGTAGTTTTTTAGAAATATATTTTTATGCTTGTGCGATTTAAACTTAATTGATATACAGGCTAAAGAATCTAAATTAACTACTTTAAAAACTCAGAGATATTCTTTTACCCGGTATTTTACTAATTTCATTAGAATCATGAAGCTCTTTCATGCGCTGGCGGAAATAAAACCTCAATTTAACACCTTGTTTAACGTCCTCCATTCAATAAACATTTTCAAGTACATTAATTTGTCATATTTTTTAAAACTTTTTGTATTTTTTACATTCACTGTTAATATTATTTATTCCCCTTAATAGTGTTTTTTGTAATTTTTGTAAATATTTTAATTCAAGCGGACAGATTAACATAAGATGAATGTTGATACCTATATTGGCTATGTTTATGAAAAATTTTATATCAGATTGACTGTCTGATAAACGTAAAATTTCAAGAAAATTTTAAATGAAACATCAACAGCTTATAGAAATTAAGAAAAGAAATTAACAAACATACTTTATTCCTTCCAGAGTGAGTCGCCTTAATGTAAATTTTGAAAGTAATATGTATATATATATATATATATATATATATATATATATATATATATATATATATATACATATACATATACATATAAGTAAATACTAAATAAAAGTCGTATTAGAGTAAACACACCTTTTTATTACGAAATCTAATAGTTTGTTTTTTTTATTTCATTGTTTCTATACTTTTTTGTTTAACAGAAGAACACAAGGAAAAAATCTTGAATATTAACAACCAAATGTAATCAGTATTAATAAAAACAACATCACATCGTTAAACTATAAAAAATGTGTAAAGCTTAATGACGTCATTTTATTATTTAGTAAACGAGTACATACTAAATATATATATATATATATATATATATATATATATTTTTTTTTTTTCTTTTTGTAGATGTTACTATTTTACTACACAAGCCTAATAGTAGGCAATAAAAATACACTTGTATTATTATGCATACACACACACAAATCCACATGAAAATAAAAATAAAATTTTATTGCTTTTTTCTTATATATACATATTTAGTTTTTTGTTGTCTTTTTCATTTTCTAGTGTTTTAGTTTTTTGGTAATTTTATGATGAGTTAATAAAATAGGATTTTCTGTTTTTAAGATTAAGTTTTGTGAATGTATTTATTTGCCCCAGTATTTGTATATATAATAAAGTGCGAACAAACCATTAATTTGAAGATTTTTTAAATGAGACAGGAATTTCTTGAAAGACTAGAAATAAATCCTAAATAAAAAATTAAACACTGTTTAATAAAGCCTTACTAGAATGACAATATTTTAACTAATCCTTTAAGAAGTAGCTAATTTTCAATTGTATGGTGAAAGAATATGCTTGGAATATAGCTCATAATATTAGCTTTTAGATCTTATATAGATACATAATTCCGAAACAGTTTGAATTCATTAGAATTTATTTATTTATTTTAAATGTTAAAGAACTGAAAATGATCCTACTAAAGCATGTTATTGATTTGAATATATGTAATACTTTATAATATTTTATTTTTTATGGCAGTGTTTGTTAGTTGAGCTATAGATAGTAGTAGTAGCACTTAAATTATAAAAATTTTTTAGAAATCAAGTATAACATTATATTTGCATTCAACTAAAATAATAAAAATATTAAAAATTACTAGAAATTAAAAAAAAAAACATAAAAATATATTTCAATTACGAAATTAATAATAATAATTTAAGTATTAATTGAATTTGCTTCAACATAAAAATGATAATATTAATTAAATAAAATTAATTGGTTTTTCGTATAACTCCATAAAATTTTAATTAAATAAATTACGTTTAAAATTTAAACTTTGTAAAATAATTATTAAAGTATTAATTGGCGCATTTAGAATATTGACTGAATCTGGTGTTGTATACTTTCTTCTAACATAAAAATGAAATTTTCAATCGTTTTAATGATACATCTAGTAATAAGCGTTAATGTTATTTATAAATTTTTATTTATAAATAAATCTAATCAGAACGAGAAAAAGTATGTTTCAAAATTTAAAAAAAAAAATCTGTCCTTATTTTTGGAGCACTAAGTTTTTTTTACCTTTTTTAAAGTTCAATTCAGTTCAATTTAGAATATTGTATTACAATGTTCAATTCAGTAGGTCCATAAAATTAGTTTAGTTAGTTTTGATTTGGTATAATTTTACAATTTATACAAGATTGTTTAAATGGATGATTCTGTACAAATAAAATTTATTATATAAAATAAGAAATTATTTTCTTCGTTTTTGAAATACTAACAATTTAGTTTCCAAAAAGGCTAGAAAAAAGCTAACATAAAACGAAAATTTTGAGGATAAAAAAAAAATAACTAAACTGACATCACTGGTCATCACAAACTATCGACGTAGTCGGTTGTTTTTTTAAGGAAGCAACGCTTGCTATAAACTATCATAATTTTGTGTTTATATTTCCGTAGTTTGTAGAAAAATATAGATTATTTTTATAGATACAAATATGAAAGCATAAAAAATTGACTGAGCAAAGTAGAGAAGTTAGCAAAAAGGAAGCGTTGCTTTCTTAAAAAACAGCAACAGTGATGGCTTCTGATGACTATTAAATTTATATACATGAGTTGTTTTTGTATAAGAATGCACCTACATGCATTCTTATACAAAAACAATATTAAGTCATTGCAATGCTTCTATTTCCAACTAAAAAACGTCCAAACATACTTGAGAAATGATTGTGTGGATTTACAAACAACAACTACTGCTTGCTTATAAAAACAAACAATACTGAAAGCTATTGCCAATGTTGCCGATTCAGGCTTTTTAAGGCAAAATCTAGCCTTTTTAATTTGCTTTTAGCCTCAACTTTTTCGCTTTGGATTCAAGCCTTTTTTGATTCTTCAAATTGCCTTAAAAAAGCTAAAATATTAATATTTTCAATAATGAAGAAAATAACTTATTATTTACTATTACTAATTTTGTTTTTACAGAATCACATACTTTAGCGTTTTTGTGTATTAATTCACACAAAAAATCGGATTCACACAAAAAGTGTATTTACTTAATCGGTTATTATATACTATATAATAATATAATTATTTTTAATACACTTCATCAAACCATAGAAACTATTTTTAAATATTGTTTAAAAAATCTTTAAATTTGAAAATGTTTCACAAAAAAGGAATTCTAGTTCAAAAATTTAAAAAAAAAAATCACTTCAAAACATTGGTTCATTTTTTACATGAAATGAAACCCAAATTTGTATAGGATTTTTTTGGAATAATTTTTCATTGGATAATATTGCTGGCTTTTCTATACTTTATATATATTAATTAAAATATATTTAGTTTAAAAATATATTAACTTTTTGCTGGTCTTATTATTATTATTAATTTTTTTATTTTTTATTTTTTATTTTTTATCTTGACCCTTTAAAGTTCAATTTAGTCTCCTTTTTTCTCATCCTGGAAGCCATTTGTCATTGCAATGCTTTTTATATATGTTTGTATGTGTGTATATTTTTAATATTTGTTTTCAAATTTTTCCTATAACTCGGTTGTTAATGAACCGATATCATTAATTTAAAAATCGAAATTTTAGAAAATTATTTACAACAGATTTGTACAAAAAAGTCTTGTATAGAAGCTTTAAAAAGTCTAAAATTGCATTTTGACTGATAACTTAGGTACTAGAGAACCGATTTCTTTCATTTCTTCCACAATAACATTATAAAACGAGAAAGAAAGATATAGTCGGTCAAGACCGATTATATGATACCCTACACCACTGTGTACGAGCATAAAAATTTGGGAAGGGCCAATTTTACTAAATGTAAAATAGCATATACAAATATAAAATACAAAGTTGATGCTAAAATCTAGATAATTTTATGCACTTCAGTGCGATTCCTGGAAGTTGGTATATATGGGAGCTATGGTAAATTATGGATCCATTCTCATAAAATTTGGCAATGTTGTTTCTACTTACATAGAGAAAAAAAATCATATATTTGAATTTTTTTCCATAAATATTATGAATCGAACATGACTTATTTGCCAAACTTTTTTTCATAAAAAATAAAATTTTGTTCATAGATATTATGTAATTGTTCACAATGAACATTTTTAGTAATTCTGCAAAAAATTTGTTAAATCTTTGGTTCAGTTTTATTAAATTTAATTGCAAATGGTAAATTAAACTAGTTATATATGAAAATAATAACAACAAACGCCTTAAAGTGGTAAAATTCTAAGGAAAATCTGTAAAAAAAAATAATGTTTAGAAATTTGTATAATTTCATTCGCATTCTACAACACATAATTTTGATAAAAAGTGCTTCTCTTTTTTTCCCACAATGTAGCTAAAAATCATTAAAAAGCAACATTTTCGGAAGAAAATTAAATTTTTTTTTTTTTACAAATAGAAAATGTAAATAAAAATTTAAATAACACATTTTAAGTTCTCTTGACTTTTGATTCATTTAAAAAAATGTAAAAGAGTGCTAATATTTAAGACAATATTCTTAAATATTACGAACTAAACCCAATGAAAATAAATTCTTATATTTACGTACAAACTTTTTTCTGTGTACATAAAATTTATTTGTGTCGAACGTTAACTTGATACTAACATTCGTATTGGATTTATGCACGTTAAAGTGTTTTTCGGAAGAGGGGCTTATATGAAAACTATGGTCAATTGTGGACCGATCTTCATAAAATTTGGTACAAAGATTGACATTTGTACGGAACTTTTTTGCACCGAATGTCATTAAAATATTATTTTTAAGGCATTTTTGAGTGTTTAAATTCTATTCCGGGAGGACATTTGTATGGTGGCTACGTGAGATAATGGATCGATCACAACACATTTTAGCAGGCTATGTCCCTATATCATAGAAGTCCCACGTGCCAAATTTCATTAAATTATCCGTAATTCCGTACTTTTTGCACAACGCTTACAAGGACAGCCAGCCAGACGTACGGACGGACATCGATAGATCGATGAAAAAAGTGATTCTGAGTCGATTGGTATACTTTAAGGTGGGTGCTGGATAACGTTTTCTATGTGTTACAAACATCAGCACAAACGCATAATACCCCAACTACTAATAGTGGTGTAAGGTATAAAAAGATTCCGAATTTTTGCGCAAAAACGAAGTCAATAACTTATATAGGGGCTTAGAAGAATCGAAAGCAAATATGCTTTTAGAGGCCGTTTCGGTTTTTTGGCAATATGTAGGCCACTAATGGACCGATTTTGTTGATATACATATATATATATATATATATATATATATAAATATATATATATATATATATATATATATATATATATATATAACATGTATATCCGATAACTGGGGTTTTAAAACGTTATTTCAACAGATGTGTGGACAGACTGACCGAATGACGGACATCATTATATCGACTTCTCTAAGCAGAGGATAGTTACTTTTCCGAGGTTTAGATGAATATTGTAGAAAATAAAAACGGAATGATAAAATTATATATACCGTGATGCGTTGATTTTAAGTTGCACGTACTTTGGGGTGTTGCATTAAACTATATAAAATAATATGCTTTTAAAATACCCTAGGCCCTAACTTGAAGCGTTATGCACATGCTAGTTTCGTGGGAAGTGGGCGGGGATTTTGATTCCCTAAATGACCTTAGATGTCCAAAAAAAGGAAAAAAATCATAGAATAATAAAAAAAAACAAATGAAACATATACCTTTTTAACAAATTTATAACAACCTACTTCTAAGAACCCAGTTTATGTGATTCTTGGCCTCTATACCCTCCCTTCCTTTGATTTCTAATTTGCCTATATTTGTTAATGAGACCCTTAACATACTTCTCATTTTCAACAAAACCTCTAAATTTTACAAATTATCAGAATTATATCATGTTCATTTCTATATATATAATTCAAGAACCATTTATTCTATTAATCATTTAAATTATATAGTCTAATTTATGAGTATAAACTGCTGATAATATTATTTTAGTGTAAAAAAATATGTTAATATATAATTAGCAGTAAAAAGTATTCTCAAAAATATTTTTAATTTGTTTTTATATTTTTCTTAAATTTCACTTTCACTGTTTCGTTTTCTTTTATTATAACCAAAAATTTCTTTGAAAGCAAACTAGAGTAAAATTAAGAGAATAATATAATTACATGTAAAATTATGGATTGATCAGTATATCATATCAATTATAAAGAAAAAAAAAAAAAGTTAATGAATGTTGTTGGTTTTGTTTTACTATAATCTGCATTTCTCTTTATGTTATACTCTAAATTTAAAAAAAATAATATTTTACAACACACTTACAAATAAAATACTAATGGGAGTTACGAATAAAAAAATAATTTTAAGTAAAAAATATGTTTCTGATTTAGGACAGTAGGATTGAAATAATAAGCATATTTTTAGCAAAAAATTCAGTTTATTTATTTATTTATTTGTTTGTTTATTTTGTTTTTTATTTTTTATTTTTTATTTTTTATTTTTTGAAAGCCAAACTCAAGTTCGTTTACTTTTGGGATTCAAAAAAATTTTATATTTTTTTAATGTAAAAAAAAAAAAAAATAAAAAATTATATCTTCAACAATATATAAAAAATTATCACATGTGTATTACCGACATCAATATGTCTAAAATACGAATTAAAAGTGATACGATATGGTTGAACATAAAAAGGGAATTCCCGATATATATGAGATATATGAATCATTTTAAATAAGAGGACTGTTTTAAATATAAAAAATATTTTTCAGAATAAACTGATTATGGTATGTTTACATCGACCAATGTTTCCATGAAATTTATTTGAAAACTTCCAAAACACATTAGATTAAACGATGTACTAGTTTTTTTTAATGCTGCGACTAAATGTTCAAAAGTAAATATTTGTATGTCAATATTTTTATTGAGTCAATGTAAAGAAATTGTGCTATATGTTCTATTTATTTTTTCGAATAACAATTGCAAAAATCTAATACCGCATTTTATAAAAGATATATTTCTATTGTACCGACATATTTATATACATACTTCTATATAAGATATATAAAGGGCTTTCGGCAGAAGTCAATTTTTTATTATATTTTATTTTAATCAATTTCATTTTTCAGAAATATTCGAATCTGGCAACCCTAGTTCAGTGTGACTTAGGTAAATCAAAATTAACTTATTTATAATATAGCTAATGCTTAATTGTCAGCTATTTGAGTTCAGCTAATTTAATATTTCACTAATTTTTCAACTTCTTATTTCCAAAATTATGTAATTTGTTTTATTTATACCCCAATTGTTTTATGTTTTCTATTTCATAATAAAAAAAAGTTTTTTTTTCCTGAAAAAAATTTATGATTAAATAATTGATAAATGAATTTTAATAGCTTCAATTCAAATTCTTGTAAATACAATTATGTATAACCGGTAATTGCTTTTTAATTACTTTTCTGATAATCAGATGTAATAAATATTCAATGGGAAAATATTGTAATGAATTATAATTGCTTTTGGGTTTGTGTACAATGAGTTCTTTTTGTAAAAATTAGACAAATGATGAATAGATATCCTACTTTAAGTATACTTTTGAAACTAACCCTATATATATATATATATATATATATTTGTGGGTCACTATCAGGGTTAAAGTGTGATATTTTCTGGAAATAACATTAAAGTTGAACTAAAACTATCTTATTATTTATTATGTTGCAGGAATATTTAAAATTTAATATCGGCTCATATTCATTCACTTGCTTTGCAAAACCATATCAAAACTATTTGTCATTTGTTATTTTTTATAAGAAATATTTTCCTCCTTTTTTACAAGTATTATAAATACATAAGTCTACGTTTCATGTTGAAAGAAAATCTAAGAGGAAAGAAATATTGCGACAAGGAATTGAAAAGGAAGAACAAGAAAAAAATAACTAACTAAACAAAAATATATAACAAATAGAAGTGAATTTTTTCTGCTTTACAAAAAAGTAAAAAAAAAGTAATTACTATTAAAAAAGAAAAGAAGTCAACAAACGTGGTAACCATTTTTTCTTTTTTATGAAATTCAAGCTCATTGTAAAAATTTGTAAAATTCGAGACACAGAAAAATAAAATACTTGTATTTACTTACTTTTTATTTCATTCTGTAGGATTTACTGTAACTACTTTGCAATTTCATTAAAAGTAAAAAAATCTATAATAAATAAGTACATACAAAAAAATTACAATTTCATCATGTTTCTTTGTTTCTCTATAAAAAGTTGCCAAGAACATTTCTATTGTTACAAATATAAAAAAAGTACATGAACAAAAGGTTTGTTTTTCATATTTTTACAACTATGAACATTTAAGATTTGTAGGATTTAAAAATTTTGCTGAAAATCATTGATTTGTAATATATTTTAATTTGGCTATTTTGCTACTGAGGGTATTACAAAAGAAATTTTATTGTAAGAGAAAAATTTTTGGTAATAGGCATAAATATTTTTTCAATAAAAAATTAATAACTAAAGCTTTAAATTCATATACGTTTGAATGAGAGTACATAGGTATATTTCTTTTTTTTAAGCATGTAATTTTAAAAAGAACTGCTTTCTTGTGAATATGATATGGGGAGGCTACTTAAATGATACGTATCAATGAAAAATACTAACTAGAATGTTTAAAAATTAATCTTAGTTCCCTAACAGTGGTTTTAGTATATTTTGTAAAAAAAAAAAACGTATTGAAATATTTTAAATAACAAAAATGCGTAATCTTCAGCTTTTTATGGAAATACTATTTAAAAAACTTTTGGTGCAGAAAATGATTTCCTAGCACAATATTTTTTTTATTTTTTAATAATTCAAGAGGGACCAACACTTAAAAACAAAATATAATACTGAAATGCACTAAAGAGTCTTCCGATGGACGGAAATGTTTGCAAAAAAATTAGTAATATTTTTTCTTATCAAACTTTAGATTACGAATTTTTTATCACTTATATCAAAAGAAAACTGTAATTTTTTTTTTTTTTTTTGACAAATCCTCATTCATATCCGACCATTTCGAATAAGATTGCTTCCTTTTTTGATACAAATTCATAAATAATATATACAACAAATAACGGAAATCCTATTACCGACTTAATTATCCCACTTAATTTTAACAAAATTAAAAAAAAATATAATTTTGTATACAAACAATTAAAATACCAATAATATATATATATATTACTCAACTTCGTTATGATGTTGATAAGGATTATCTGCGCATTTATATATATCTATTAGATATATCGCACAGGTATATACATTGAATTTTCATCAGGTAAAATATCTGAAAGAGTCAATTTGGAAGAGTACCTATACCGAATTCATTGATATTATATGTTGCTGTTAGGTATCACCGGAAAGGATATTACGTGTGCATTGTCACTATCTCATAAAAATATAGATTTTGAACCATCAGTAATAAATAAATGTTGCAGCTAGGTATCACCGGAAAGGATACCTGTTCATTGCCACTAGATCATAAATATATAAATTTTTAACCATCACCAATAGATAAATACATTTGTTAAATTGAGGTAAACACCATAAATGTAAACTAATAAAATACTTCTTATTGATTAAGCTAAAATAGACATTTTTGTTTATTTTGTTATTTTAAATTCATTAATAGAAATATATGAATGCTTAGAAAAGGATAAAGATTTACTTAAATTTGCGAAATGTGGCAACCCTATTAAAAATAAAAAATATTTGTTAATTATTTTTATAAAAATATTTTGTGTATAGATATTATTAAAAGTATAGAGAAATATTCATAATTTTCTAAGTAATTATTCACGCAAAGCTAATATATATATATAAATAAATAAATATATATATATATATATATATATAATATTTGACTTTGGGACATAGCATATCATACTATACTACATTACATTGCATCAATAAATCATATATACGGAAAAACACGTAATCTTTGGGAATTTTTTGTTGAGACGAGTGAGAAAAATATATGATACTATATGATATACTTCAACATTTTGCATGTACATGAAAATTCAGGAAGGGATACTATATAAGATATGGGGCCATTTATTGACCTATATATGCATTAATAGTATTATATATATGCATTTTATTATGTTTTTTATGCATTTGTCATGATTTCCGGAAGTGGGCCTTATACGGGATTTATGAGTTGTTATGGATAAATTTTGGTAAAATTTGGCACTGCAATTTCTATTTATGTAAAATGATTTGTGTCTACTTGATACTAGCATTTTTACGAAATTCATTTATGCACGTTTCGTTTTGTGATTTTCCGAAAGAATAGTTTTTATGGGAGGTATGAACAATTATAAGCCGATCAAATTTCCATCTTATATATTCTAAACTTTGTATGGGGGCTAGGTAAAATAATGGACAACTCATAATCCTTTTTAATAGGCTGTATCCATTAACCATAAAAGATATGTGTGACAAATTTCATTTAAAATTACAACCTGAAGTTTGATTACAAGGTTCACATGGATGGACGGGCGGACATCGTTGAGTTCACTCAAAAGATTTTTCTAAACCATTTGGTATACATTAAGGTCTTAGACCAATATTTTTGGATTTTACAAACATTAACATAAATCGATAATACCCCCACCTACTATGGTGTTGTAGGGTATAAGAATTCAAGTTCGGAAGGTTATAATTACTGCATTGAAAAAAATATTGTAGACAAAAATAGTATTATTCAGACTCGAATTCATTAATATGGTGATGCAAACAAAAAATCAATAAACTTGTAGTGCAACATAGTGTTCACAGAAAAAACTGCATTCTAAAATCAAGTTTATTTTTCTTATTTTTGGAAAATATAGTACTTAAAAATTTAAGTATGATTCGTATATTTAACATAAGTATAAAACTGGATTGATTTAAAAATCAAGAATGAAATACTGCATTTATGTATGAAAATTCTAATACGATGTACAAATTGTACTTAAGTCAAGTAACTGATTCTTGAAAATTGAATTTAAGTCTTATTTGACTTAAAGTAAGAGAAAAAATCTTACATTTTTATTATTGTTTATATACTTTGACATTTGTTTTTATTTTATTTATTTATTTATTTTGTAAAGATTTTAAACATTTTTGTTATAAGTGTGTGAGGAACAAATAAAATCAACTTATGCTGAATGACGACTTATTTAATTTAGAAGATGATATTAATAATTTAAAAGGTAAGTAAAAATTAAAATTGCTAAAAACAAAATTGCGTCATATGGCATACATGAATTTATTTTTGAAAAACTTCGTTCTAAGTACAATTTTTTATTTATTAGCAAAATTGCAATTAAATAAATTAACAATAAATAATAACGAACTGTATATAAACATATTTCCAAAGATACTTTATATACCAAGTATGTATTGTACATCCATACAGATAATATGCAACTTTGAAACAAATTCTCGCTTAAAAACAAATTACTTTCCTTAAGTTATTAAGAGAGCTTCGTCATTGAATTATGACTTAATTTAAGTACAACTTCTTGTATAATTATATACATATATATATACATACATGATATTTACAAAAACTTTGTAATTTTTTCATATTAGTATGATGTTAAGAAAAGGGGGAATTGTAAAGCAAATTTAATTCTACTCTCTTTGAGATTTTTTGCAGATTACATGTTTTGTTATGTATTTGTAAATATGTATATGTGCATACATACACAAAAATGTAAATAGGATTTATACTTAAATTAAGACATAAGACATAGTTCCCCTTAAAAAAAATAAAAAAAGTCATTTGTTTCCACATATTTTGAAAAATTAAACTGAAAAGTTTGTGAAAATGCTAGAAGTAAATCTGTCTAATAATAATAAATTGTATTAGTTTCAATTTCTTAATTTCATAATATATTTTGGCATCGATGAGGATACTATTTCTATCGACTCCAAAATTTAAAATTATAATAAGAGTAGTTATCAATATGATCGTTTTATATTAAATGCACGAAACAATACATTTGTAATTTTTTATTTATTACTTTTTTCCAGACTACTATTTATTTCAAGAGGCAACAAAAGAAATCGAAATGAAAGGTTATTCTTCAAGTACAAGAACTACCTAACGCTGATGATTTAGTGAGATTTTAATAATGAAAATTTAATATGTTTCAATTTAGGTTTATATATAAAGTAAGTATGAAAATTCAATTTAAATAAGAACTCATCGCAACTAAGATTGAGTTAAGATCTATATTTATTAATAATTGGATTCGATTATTCTGAAATCAATCCTATTTATGCTCACTTTAAGTATGGACGTAGACTGAAATCAAGCCAAGATGTCTAAAAACAATAAAAATTTGAAACTGATTCAAACTAAAAATAGGCTTAAATAGACCTAAAATTAAGAACATTTCGCCATGCTCTATTCAAATAATTCGCACTTGGTTCAAGAAAATCCGTACTTACCGTATTTTTCTCACTGCTCCGGATTGATTTAAGTACGGATTACTCAATTTATTTTTTGAGTGTATTTTGTAGATATGGATGAAGGGACTATTACACGATTTTTAGAATTTTTAATATACCTTTTAAAATCAAGAGTTGTTCAAAAAATGGTTTTTCGGACTTCGCGACTTTAAAAGTGTTTATTTGCAATATCTGTTCCTTATTTAGTTTTTAAACGGGCTTAGAAGGGAAAGATTTTACCCTTTATAAAAAGCATATACATATTTTTATTCATAACAAAACTGTAAGATATTAAGGAGAAAAACTCATTTTTTATTCTCATTTTTAAAATTTTTCGACCATTTTTGACCCACATAAAAAAAGACTTATTTTTCCTTTTTTTCTGAAAAATGACTCGAGAAATGGCATAGCGTATGTTATAGACTTTCTTGAGAACATCATAAATCTGTTTTAAAAATATGCAATACTCTTCCAAAATGTTTAGTTATGCCAAAAAAAAAAGTGTTTCTTGGTAGATTCCCATATAAATTCTTAATTCTGTTTTTATTTTGTTGATTTTCTTATTTTTAAAATATTTTGGGAAGTAGAAGGATCTGGCTATTCAGCCGTACATAGTTTTTATGTTTTTTTCAAATATTAAGAACAGATTCTTTAAACAGCATCTAGAAAAAATAAAATTTTTATATAATTTTTCGAATTTGACTGCGATATATTAAAATTTTGTCTATAAAGTCCAAACAAAAACTATAGAATCTATTCAATTTTATATTCCATATATTACTCATTTTTTCCTCAAACAGTAATCACTAAGTAAAAAACTTAAAAAAAATATTTTGTCTTAAAGTATATGTAGAACTTTTAGTAAAATTTAGAAATATTTAATAACGTTTTGAGCTTTTAAACGAATTTAAAATCTCGTGGAACTTTGGAGAAAGAAAATAAAAATAAATTTTAAAATGTTGAATAAATGATTACTTATTTCGAGTGTGTATAAAATATCTTAATACTGTAAAAAACCTACGTTCTTTGGCTTTCAAAGACAATTTAGAATCTTTTGTTGACTTGAAATTAAGAAAGCTACAAACTATTTATTGCAGGAACTCCACCAAAACGGTTTTTTCGCAATATCTGAAAATTTGTGGAAATTACTATGTGATGACCTCAGGAAGATATTTAGCCAACATTAGATCGTTTTTCGAGTGAAAATAAAAAGTGTAATTTTGAATTCGAGTCTGAATCATACCTAATATAATTTTTATAATAAATTGGTTTGGCGTACCTTGAAAGCCATTGGTGATCAGATGGCTCATGTAACTATTCTGAAATTTACCAATTTACGTTATATGATAAAATTATCGGCATTTGTTTCAGTGATGCAACATTTTCATAATACAGTTTTAAACCAAGGGACATGTACCAGAATTGAAATGGAATTTGGTCTAAAATCTCTATGGTAGTCTTGCGAAGTGTGTTGGCTCCATTAGATGAGATAATATGCAAATTTCGGCTAAGGCTTTCTGGAAACAAGGCAAGGTTAACTACAAAGAATCGTAAAAGACGGATCTTACAACAAAAAACAAAAAGAAAATATTACAACTTCCTATTCTCTACTTAGGACATTGTTTTAGGATCTTATGTGCTCTTCATCTAGCATGGTGGATGGCAAAAGAAATATGCACATGAATTGATAACATTACTCTTGTTTCTGACTAAATATGGAAACAAAAAGAAAGATACACATTTGAATGGTAAACACCTAGATTTTAAAGAAAAACCCTGAGATATTTCATTACAAATATAACAAAAACACTCTTAAAATTGTTCGAGACCCACGAGAAAAAAGAATACACGCATCTTTGGAAAAAGCTAATATAACTAATACAGTTAAAGTGCTATATTATTTTTTTTTTCTACCTAAAGTTTAAGGACCTGTGAGATCTTTAGTGCTGCAACATTTTTTTCGAAATATAATAAAATATAATCTAATAATTTAATTTAATAAAAATTAAGAATTTCAATTTTTTAAATTTTTATGGGATGTTCTTAATGAGATCCATTACAAACCTCAGATAGTTTTTCGAGTGAAAATAAGAAGTGTTATTTTGTAACAGATTGCTAAATATCACTAACACGTTCCTATATAACTATTCAACTGTAGTAATAAAATAATCTTTATAACTAATTAAAACACTTTTCTAATAATTTCAAAATCTTCTTACAAGAGATTAGCAAGGAAAAAAGAATTACCTCTTTTTAAAGCTTGCTCAACATTTTTATATTTTAGAAATGGTTTCACATGCAAAAAACTATAGAACCAGAAAAACATTGTAACAAACAAAAAGTAGAAACTAAAAATTTGAAAAGCATTTTGGCAATACGCCAAAAAACATATAACTAATGTTGCCAAAAAATGTTGTGCATATAAATATATAGGCACACATGTACAAAGGTTATAGATATTGGTAGAGCGAAGGGGATGTAGACAGTTTTGTGTTTTAAAATATGTATTCAATAGGAAGCTGGTGGTAGGTGTCATTCAGTGTTACCAAGATATGAGAAAAAAAAGAGGTTAAACAAAAGGTAAAAAAATAATAAACTATATACCCCCGCCCCTTCGCCACAAAAAAAAAAAAAAAAAAAAACAATTAGGCAAGAAAAAATTAACATTTTTTTTATTTAAAGACTTATTAGTAATAGCAAATAAGAAACCCTTTTCTTCGTTATTGAACTTATATTTTAGCCCTTTTAAGGCAATTTTAAAAATCAAGAAAGGCTATAAAAAAGCTAGAAGACAAAGCGAAAATTTTAAGACCAAACGAAAAATAAAAAGGCTAGATTTAGCCTTTAGAAGGCTAAACTGGCAACACTGGTAGCATTAAGAAAATACAGAGCAACGATAACGATTTGAGTATATATAGGAATGTAAATATATGTGGCACTTTATGTTTGAGGGAGTAAATTTTTTATAAATTTTCTTATAAAATTTTCTGGCAAAAAAAAAAAAAAATAACAATAAATAATAATAAATATATAAGTATATATGTATATATATATATATATATATATATATATATATAAAAAAATATATAATACTTTCAAGAATTTTCACGACTGTATATTCTATTGAACCTGTATGACAATTATAATCTTTTTTCGCATATGGATACCCTAAAAAATATAAATTTTGCATACCATAAATTATCAAACCTGTATGGGCCATAACAACAACAAAAGCAACTACAAAAGGGATGCTAATATAACGGAAGTTTATGTAACACAGGAAGTGCTCAGATAGAATGAATGAAGGTTACTACCACCGCACAGTGGGACCGATCGCAAAAATGTTGGTAATAAATCTGTATCTCCTCAACAGCTGGACGAAGTATATTTTATGAAAATGGTAAAATTCTTAGAATCGTATTTATTAAGTGTATATTTTATGAGAGTATATTTTATGAAAATGGTAAAATTCTTAGAATCGTATTTATTAAGTGCACTATATATATATGTTAAAATTATTTTTATTTATTTTCAATGTAATATATTAAAAAGATAACAATCTTTTTATGTACCAAAAGTTATTTCGATAGCTTAAGCGGGTAATTTTTTATAAATTTTCAAATCTAAACAAATTTTTCTAAATATTTATAAATGCTAAAATTTACAATCTTTTAAGTATATATTATACTATTCCAACTTTTAAGTACGTAAAAAATATAAACACTGATATACATATTGTCTACATACCTTTCCAAATGAAAGAAATATAACGATCTCAATCATGAAAAATCGGTCAAAATTTTTAAAATTGCACTACTTTTTTGTATATGCACACGCATATATACACATATTTATGGACACACTTTAGTGGCCTTAATTTTTTGTGACGCATTCACATTCATGTAAAAGATGAGCATTTAAGTAAAATGTAAGTTGCTTTTTCTAGATAAAAGATAAACGGAATAAGATTGGATTTAAAATAAATTAACTAATTGAGCATTTCTTCCTCAGATTTTTCTGATTTTATAAGGAAGTTAACTGTTAACTAGATTATTTTCCTATTTTTCTGGTAATGGCTTCTGAAAAAAAAATAAACACTTTTACGAAACTTTTGGCGATATCAATCTATAGGCAGAGAAAAGAAGTTGTCATAATATTATCACTACAACAATATTATGTTCCCGTTATTAATTTTCTTGAATTTTAATAACTCTGTCTTCATGATAACAATGTTTTTGTATAAATTTTATCATTTAATGTATACGCTCAGTAAAAAATTTAAAATGGTTGACGGCAAAAATTATATATTTTTAAATATTTTTACCAGAAGCAAAATTTTATTAACATGAAAATATCATCACTTCTACAAGCGATAAATACTTGCAGAATTGTTCCTTGTTCTTAAACCATATCCTGCTTTTAGATCATATTCCCTACAAGCAAAATAATACGAAAGTGATTCGAATTCGTATTGCTTGAAAGAAAAATTTTATTGCCGCAATAATCATATTCGTATTGTGGAAGTTTCCCCCTTCTGAAGAGATTGTTGCTAGCTAATCATCTAGGTAAAAAAAGATACGGCCAGATAATCTTCTGGAAAGTGTAATAAATATTTAGAAAAATTAACACTAAATAAATCTTGAAATAATATAATGAAAAAATCTTTTATATCTTATAAAACATACATGCCCATAAATCTTAACACGAAAACTCTAACGCTCACATAAAATATCCATTTTTTTTGCTAAAAGACAAACAAATTTCTTCAATATTTTTCATTTTTGAAAATATTTTCGACAACTGAAAAAAAGTATTGCATTAATTTCTTCCAGATGTTTTAAATAGGATATCATTAATTTATTGCTCAAGTGGTAATCACCTTACTGAAAAAAGGGCGATATTTTGAGGATAAAATAGTAAAAAAATTTTTAATTTTATATATTTTTTGTTGTTTATTGCATAATTTTCTTTTAAATGAAAAAAATGCAATATTAGAAAAATATTAATTTGGTGATTTTCGTTAAACTAATAAAAAGAAGATAATGCGTAAATTTCGTCCAGGAAGATATCTTTCAGATGTTTATAGTGTTAATATTATTATTCCCATTATATTATTATTAGTGAAAAAATTCATAACTTGTTTGTTATTAAATATGTTTTGCTTTTAATGTGTATTTTCCAATATCATTGTAATTCTCATTTAGTTTATATTTGAATAGATGTAAATAGACAAGGTTTACTTATACTTTATGTGGTTCAAGCAATATAAGATATTGATTTTCTGCCATTAAAGGGTTTAGTTAAAAAACAACATATCTTGCATTTGAACCACATATGGTGGTATAAATGAATATAGTTAATGAACAAATAATATGTAAATATAATTATTATTTTTTTGCAAATGAACACTTTTCTCTTTTATTTTAATAAACAAATTGTAAAAATAATATTTTTTTATTCATAAGTTTTATTTAAATATATGATAAGATGTGGTATAATATAATTTGATAGAGTAATATAATAAGATCAAATAATAATCTGATAGAATAGGATAATGATATAGCAAGATTGTTTAATGATATGTGAAACTAGAATCACAACATGAAAAATAAACCATAACATCGGACAAACTATGACAAAATTTAATCATAATAATTATTACTTATAATAATTTCTATCTGTCGCTGTGACCACATGATACAATCATAATGTGTTGCTCTTAGATTGTGATCACTTCAACTATAGTTTTTTCTCTGCGTGTACAGGAATTAAAAATTTATAATCATATTTGAACACTGCTGGATTCTCCTATATTCGCTTCTAACTTGGATACCATTCCTTTAAAATTGCCACAATTCTGGGTAGTTTAAATAACTAATACTCCGTGGGCTTAAATAATATTAACATTTCTGGATACTTCCACTATAACGACAAATTTTAAATCTGAGTAGAAAAGGGTCGGAATATTTGAGTTTATTCAGTCTAAATAAGCAAAAAAAAAAAAAAAAAAAATCACACATCTTGTTGCATTTTAAGTAAATTCACCATACGGCAAATTATTTTGAAAATGTGTGTTGGTTTTTAGTTCCATGCTACCAAGAGCCATTTTCTCGATTATTCAGTGTATAAAACTTTTACCTTAGAATATGAGAATATGAGAAAATTCAGAAGTAACGTATGCACAGCAAATATAAAATATTGAAAACATTTATATTTTTGAATTTTTGAAGAGTTTTGATAATTCTGTCCCTCAAAGTTCTTCTTAGCACCGTTATTAAAATTTTCTTAGCCTTGACTGATATAAACTCAGGCTTAGCTTTAACTTGACAAATATTTGATTTTGGAGAAATGAACAAGAAACGTTGTAACGTACTACTACTTTGCCGAATATGTTTGTCATAGTTCTTAGCAGATTCTTTAATTTTTGGCTTGGAACTCATTCTTGCGAGTTTTTTTTTTCTGAGCGAACTTTTATCTCATTCTCTAGGTACTTCTTAAATATTATAATTACCCTAAAATATAATACTTTCGTCAAAGGTTACTTAATCGATATTTTCTAATAAATTCAACAAAAAATTTAAAAAAATCAAATTTTATTTTGTATATTTTTCTTTGGCTGCCATCTGCATGCGGACAAACGACCAGAATTTAAAAATTTGATCTGTCGTTATATCTATCGCGAATGCATAATAATCAAGTGTTTATCAATTTCACCCGAGTTGACTGGTTTTAGGTTATATAATAAGCTATATTGACATTAGATATGTTATTGGATAGGCATACACGTCTATTTTTATATTATGTTTATATTTTTATATACTTAAAAACTGGAAGAAGTTTTGCTTAAAAAATTTATAATTTATAATTTATAATTTTTTAGAAAAATTTTATAGATTTGAAAATGTTTTGAAAAATAATCCATTAAAGCTATGAAAATAAAAACTAAAAAAAAATAAAAACTATTCATTTAATATGCTTATTGATTCTAAATGTTTGACTATTTTCGTAAAATACATTTGCTTTCTGCATATATTTTACTGCGGGCTGGAACTAGTTTAGTGTCAAATCTATCTATGTATATCAAGTTTTCAGAATATTTTTAAATTATTAAAAAAAATTTGAGAGAAAAGTAAATAAATCTCGAGAATGAATTTTGAAAAGTTTTGGAAATGAAATAATAATAATAACAATAACAATAATATACTTACAAAATTTTCATATATATATATATATATATATATATATATATATATATATAAGCAGGGAATGAAGTCTGCATTACTCTGCTGAGTAAAAACAATAACTGACTACTCGTAATAAAGTTTCGATAAGGGAAAAGTGTAAATAAAAGTGCAAAGCAAAGATTTTTTTGTTGGATTTTCTATACATTTAGTAAAAAGCAAGATAGAAAAAACTAAGAATGAGCACAAAATATTATTAAAAAAATCACAAAGTTCATGAAAAATAAAGGTAAAGAAAAGTTGTAACAACAATATGCGGGCTGAAATTTTATGACAAATTTATTGATTTATTTTGCTACGAAAACATGAAAAAGGAAATACAATACCAAAGAAAAAAACTGCATCTATAGAAAACTAACACAAGTACTCTAAAGAGTGCAGTTTGATGTTGTTCTACAAAAAAAAAAAAAAAAAAAAAACTTTTACATTAGAAGATTTGTTTATTCAATTGTTTTTTTTACAAAATAATAATAAAAAAAAATCGAAATCTACCTCCATATTTTGATTCATTAGTTTAAAAGTTTTCTTTAAAAGCTCTCAAATAACAAGTATGTTGGTTTTTAGAATTCTATAGAAAGCATTGGTTTGAATTTGAAAATAAGTTTTAGTTCACTATGTTATTGCTTTCAACCGTTGAATTTTTGTTTAAGCCCTTCTATTTTTTTAGCATTTTATTATATTTGCTCCAGTTGTTTAATATGTAATTAACCTTATTTTTTGTTGCTATTTATGTTCATTTATAATTCATTACGAATTTTCCTTCTTATACATCTTATGTTAAAATAAAAAAAAAAAAAATTACTATAAACACATCATAATGAACGCTAAAGCAATGGTGGTTGCGGTGACAGCTGTTGGTGTTCCTTAACGCTTTAAGTGAAGTTTATACTTTAAATTATGCTCTTTTAATACAATTCATATTTATTAGCTTTACGAAGATGATGATTAGGGTATATTAATTTATGCTGAAATTGCTTGGCGTATGAGTAATATATTGTTACTCATGCGTAATATGATTTCCAAATTTAAGAACTTAAGCACCACAGAATTTAGTATTATTTCTTGAAAGGGATTGAAAGAGAATTTAATAGTATTATTATTATTAAGATAATGTATTGAATATCTCAATCAGTTTTAAAAATTTAAAGACACCCTCAAAATTTTTTGTTATATGCCATTTACACGAAACAAAAACTAGTAGTTTTTGGCTTTATTTGGTTTTTGAATAAAAAATACGTAAATTTGTTTTTCATTTTTAACTAGTTTTTATTTAAAACCAAATAAAAACTATTAAAATATCTATTTATGATACATCCTGTTTAGCAAATTTTAGAACCGTAGCTTTTATATATAAAGAGAAAAATAAAATTTCAAATTTGTAGAAATTATTTGTTCTGTTTGTGAAATTATTACAATAAATAATTTATTACAAATTATTAAAATATATTTTAGTATTGAAACTATGTATTTTGTGATCGAAGAAATAACAAATAGAGTGGAAATAAAAAATATCCAAGAAATGCGAAAACTACATTGGGAAGAAATAAGGTATATAAACGATGTAGTTTTTGAAATTTTATTTTTCAAAAACCAATTAGTTTTTGTTTTGGTATAAACTGCTTACACTAAGTATGAAAATTGTCTAATGTCGTCAAAGATATTTAATGAAAATAAACAAAATAAATAAAAATTATATAAAATTTTAAAAAGATTTTCAACAACCCCTTAAATTTATATAACATATAAGGTCACTTTTATTTGCTGCTTCGTTTACTAAAATGTTCAAGGGGTACTTAATGGAACTATAAGCTAAAATACTTATTACTGAAAGGTGTCCCCACATGTATTGTTTACTATCAGGTATTTGATATTTAATTATTTTATAGAAAAAAAAAAACAAAGAAAATGTACATTTTCAATGAGTCAAAATTATAAAGTCAGTCCACCATTTCACACGAAAATCATATTTATTCCTAGACCATTTTTATTTATTGATTTATAGAAGTGATTACAAAGAGAATTCTTTTAATTCCGCTTTTGTTTATTTCACTGAATTATAGGTCGTTTCCCGTGATAAAAGAGCACAGTCAACCCTAAAATTATCTATGTAGAATTTAATTTAACATTCATAATTGGAAAAGGTTCAGATTTCTGCATAACAGGCACTCCAAGTTCAACAAGCCATGCCTCAGAGGGTCTAGTACCAATTGATTATATTCAAGATTATTAACTTTATTGAAATATAATACCTTAAAGTGGCTCCCATTTGAGATAACCTCGAAAACATCATTTCAGATAAGTGGTTCAAGATAAGAATTTCGAGAATACCTCTAAATTAAAAAATGCCTAAATTATCAGTAAAAATTTATTTTTTTTTCTTTAGATAAAAAATTATTTCTTATGGTTCCAATAGCCCATCATGCTATGAAAGAGACTTAATAGAGGAATCCAGTGTATCAAAGTTAATTTAATTTTATTTGGTTCATTTTAGGATTACTTTTGAACTTTTATCCTCGAAAACAACCGTATAATTCAGTGGGATAGGTAAATGTGGAAATTTCTAAAGCTGACCGGGATGATTATCTAGTAACACTTCTGGAATGAAAATACTAAATACTTCTATAAACCAATAAATAAAAATGGTCAAGAAATAAAAAAAAATGTGATTTTATTAGAAAAAGTGGTCCGACTCATTGCAAAGTGCACATTTTAAGCATTTTTGTACCTAAAAGAGATCAAATATCAAATAAATAACACCGATTTATACATACATAAACATCTTTTGGTAGTAAGTATATAAACTAGCAGTACCATTAGAATCAATTGAAGTTTTTTGTACATGGAACAAAAGAAAAGTTACCATCTAATATTTGCTTGAAATAAAATAAATTTATAGATTTGAAGAGTAATCTTAATCGTAGAGACATAGTTGTTTACTGAATATATCTGCAACTGTTCAATTATGAAACAGTTTTTACTCACTTCAATCAATGTTACCGTTGAGAAGTTTTAAAAAGTGTCAAAAAAAGTATTTTTTTAAGGAACCATCTGCTTTAATACCTGAAAATTTTTTTTTTATTAAAAATAAAATCAAGGAATATTGTACTGTTGGATGTTTTAAATATTATTTCATAAACTTTAACGTTAGCTTTAATTTTTAACAGTTTTTTTTTATAACATCACTATATTTTAAAACAATCTCAAATTTTTCAAATTAATATATAATAGGTCAAAAGATTTCAAGTAACTTAGTTCTGTGCCATCTACCACATAATCTTAAAAATATAGCTCTAATAAATTATAGTGGGGATAAGTGGTTGAAACACGTGAAATTGGCAACTAAAGTCAACAAACGGTAATGCTGATTTTTACGTAATTCCAGTTAAAATTACTAAATTTAAATAGATATTTTCTATATTAGTAAATGTCGCGTAGTGGTCTCAAGACACATTTTTTGGAAAAAAATGTGTAACTTTTGAACTAAATAAAATTTTACATGTATGTATTCATTTAATATGTATTTTTTTAATTCGCCAAAAATTAATTTATGATTTGAATACAACAAAATTGTACATAGTGATTGTGCTTATAAATCGCTACAAAATATAGTTACAAGTGTAGTTTATCTCTTTCAATGTAAAAAATATTAAGGTCGAAGGATATTTTATCCTAATTTTTAGCTTCGTTTTTTTTAAGTTTGTTTTTTAATTGAGGGCCATAACTTTGGTTCTAAAATTTTTGGGAAGTGTCTGTTTGATTTCCTATAAAATTCTAAATGACATTTGAACTTAAATAAAATTTAAACAAGCCGAGGTATTCAAATGAAATTTTGGCACAATATATATAAACTTGCTCTAAAATGAGGAAATTAAAAAAACCATCATTTTTTATACCAAAATAACCAAGATCCTAGTCCGACGAAAAATTTAAAAACTATTTTAAAATTGACAAAATTTGGATACGACTTGGAAGAAGCCGTTTCCCAAGGCGCCTCCGATTTAGCTTTGCACGCATTTATGTAAAGATTTCTTTTGAAAAAATATTATAATCCAGAACAAAAACAAAATATTTTAGAAAAGAATATTATTATATTATAAAATGTGAAATTTTTGTAAAGTTTCAACTTCAGATTAGTAGACCCTTTTTACCCGTAAGATATGTCCATATGATTCTGGAAACAATTTTATTTGGAATTTTGTAAGAAACTAGTGCAAATTTTCAACATATTTTAGGGTCTAAATTAAGGTCCCTAGTTTAAAAAACTTAAAAAACTTGATCAAAATGAAGGTACAATTTGCTTTGACCTTAATATAAAAGCATATTTTTGTAAAGATTTAAATAGATTACCTACGCCTAAATTTTTTTACATTCAAATCATAAAAGTTACATACCCGAAGTTATAAATTTTGGAGGTCTAATCTCTAGCCGCGAGATCCGGAGGAATCTGTGCTCTTCCAAATCGACTGGAAAATGTCTCTATCTGACCGTGAAAAACCACCTTGGACATCTTGTTTGGTAGTAATAGTTACGCAAACTTGAATATTTTTACTAATCATTGTTAGGAAGAAACACTGTATTAATTCTAATAAAAAAAAGTATGATAGGCAGTTTTGTCTCAAATAGTGTTTTTTCCAAGAAATTGCAATTTTTGAGAAATTTGGTTATCGTCAATCTTCTGGTGTATAAGGCTTGTCATTAGATTATCCCTTTGCTATATTTAGAGACTATAGAATAGTTAGTTGCTTTTATCACTTAAAAAATATTTAAGCTAAATTTTGATGGAACAGAAATTTTTTGAAATAGGTTTCGGGGTATGAGTCTAAACATGACACCACACTCCTAAGTGTCGCAAATAATTGTATATAAAATGCAGCTCTACTACCTGGTAATTTACTTACTACAAAATTTCTAGTAACTAGGAATTTGTTAATATTTTAAACGTTCAACAGGTTTGAAATATGTATTATGTTATATTAATGATGATATAATTAGTATATGATCGGTCAACAAAGTATATATTTTAAGTTTTTTAATAATACTGATTTTCTAGTTGAAAATAATTTAGTTGGAATAATTTTTATTATAAAGTTCACAAAATTAATTTTTAATACATGTAATTAACCTTTAATCAAATTTTGGTCGTCAGAACTAAGCTGGACAACTTATTAATCTATTTTATTCAATTTTTGGAAAAGATTGTATAATTTATTAATTCATTTTAAAAATTTGAAGTAAAAATGTATATGTATGTAACTTATGTAAAAATAGTGCAGAATAAACAACCGTACAGGATTTGGCCGTATTTGAAAGGATAACTTTGAATTATAAAAAACTATAAATTTTCCCTAAATTTTTTAATAAATTTATCAAATATTATTTGTAAATTTCTCAACATAGAGTCATTCTGTTTTAAACCAACCAGATGGTTTAATAACCTCTTTCGAACTTGATAACATATGGTACAATTATTACACCCACCAAGTAGTAGTTTGGAAGTGTAAAATAGCTAAAAAAATTTACAGAATTGTACACAAAAACTAAAAATGTCTTCTAAAGTGTTTATGGTACAAAATACCTTGAGATGTCATACAAAGGTATCACAATTACCTTTAATATGATGTATAACATGCGTATTGTTTCTACATTGAAATGGCCCATATATCGTGATTTGTAGTAAATATCTCAAAAAATGGTCTTTTTAAAAAATTACAAAAAATATATCTTAATGGTGAAAATGCTTTCTATACCCTTGGTAAGCAGCATTCTGGGATTCGCAATAGTTTATGAATTATTACAAAAAAGTTTATAGTAAATATTGAATATTTGTTTCAGTTTGTATTTTATGGTTTATAATCATAGAGAAAAATCGTCAGTTGATTTCACAAATCATCCAATTTAATAAAATTTTGCATTAACACTGGTATCGCAAATACCGAGTTTTATTATGATTTTCACTATCGTTTGCGATTTACAATACTTCTAAGATAATATAAATTGTCCTTATGAAAATATAAATATCTTCCAAAATATATATGCTAAAACGTTAATTTAGGTTCACAGATAAAGGTAATAAAATTCTTTTTAAAATGATACCTGAAACATTCTACGTTAAGTAAATTTTATGGAAACATATCTCAAAATATGGTATTTTTAAACTCTGTATATTCTTTGTGGTAGCAATTGGCGATTTTTCTGTTTGATTATAAACGATACAATACAAATTATAATAAATTATTCATTTTTATTATTGAATTTCTTGTAATAATAAATAAATTATTGCGATTTCGATAATGCCACTTATCAAGAGTATAGGAAACATTTTCACCACCAACATATATTTCTTTGTTAAAATTTTTAGAAAGATCAGTTTTTGAGATATTTTCCTGTGAACTATAAATCGCGAGATATGAACCATTTTAATTTGAAAAAAAAGTTATGTTTTACGTGATGTTAAATATAATTTTTGTACTTTTAGTATGACACCTCAATGAATCTTGCGCCATAAATACTTTGACATATATTTGTAATTTTTTATCACAACTTTGCGCATTTTTTAGCTATTTTACACTTTAAAATCCCTTTATTTCGCGAATCACTTGACTAAGTATCTGAAATTTTGTGTCAATATTCAATCATCAAAGATGAGTATAATAAACATAACTAATATCATTGAATTCGGAGTGGTAAGGTACAATATTGATATTTATTAAGTCTAATTTAACACAAATCTTCTTTGTTCTCATTAAGTGTTCATTTCTTTTTTCGTTTCCATAAAAACTTGGTTTGTGAATAGAACTTAAGTTACTCATACTGAAAAATAAAGGAAATATTAAGTTTTTGCCAGAATTTATTAAAATGCATTGGCTTAAAACTAAGATAATTATATAGTCGGAAAAATCATCAAGTTGAGAAACAGGTAGAAAGCATTAATCTCGTATATCTTCGAAAAAACCTTTCAAGACTTCTTCAACATTTTTAGGAGCTTTATATTTATTGGATTTATTGATTAGTTTTCATTTTAAATATAAATTAAAGGATTATATTGACACTTGCTAAAAAATAAATAAAAAGCATTTAACTAAACCAATAAAAATTTAAATAAGCATTCAAACAAATGCTCGATCCTCAATTTATAAAATAATACTCGTTTATACATGTACTTAATGTCATGCCACAGCAATAAGACAATAATGCTGAAGTACTAAATGCATTGGTTTCTTATATCTAAAAACAAAATGTTTCTATTTTGAAATATTCCAAATAGAACTCAGTAACCTAACACAAAAGGCATTTAGCCCGAAAAGCAACAAAATATAAAAATAAATATTTTTCATAAGTAAATAACTTTATTTAAATCCTTTACTGCATACTCTCAATACGTTGGCACAATTTCCAATGCTTCTGTTATTTTCTTTCACTTTTATTTTTTATTTAAAATAAGATTTTGTTGAGCACTGAAATATAAAATAAACTTTTATCCCATCATACACGCTGCATTTGGCGGGTTTTTTTATCCTTTCTTCACTCGTTGCTTCTTTGGAGTTAAAATCTCCTTTATGTTCCATTTTTAAGTTTATTTTGGCAAGATCTGTATTTTGCCACAGTTGTGGGGATAAAAAAAATGTAAATCTTTTGAATATAAATACGGGTGGTGGTAGAAATCAGTTTGGTTTTCTTTTTTAAAGGATGGAGTGCTAGAAGTTGTATTCACAAATATATGTACTTTGCTTTGTTGTATGTACATTTTAAATATTCTTTGTAAAAATACTACAACAAATATTTTGTAAAACATTTTTTGTAGTACCATTTGATATTTAATTTCCGGATTTAAATCAATAAAATTCAAAGAAGATAATCTCATTGGATTTCTGCATTATTAAAAAAAGAGTTTTTTTTTATTTTAGAAAAAAAAATCATATTGCAAAATTTTGTAAAGTTGTTGCGAAAAGTTTAGAATGAAATTAAGAAATTCTATTAGTTTTAAATGCACACAATAAAGTACATAGAATTTATTGGCTTTCCAGGCGAATTTAAGCTGCTAAAGAACTCAATATGGAATTTTTAATAATGTTCATGATTCTTTTGATATTGGTAAAATCCATAAAAAAGTTAATAGATTTAAATTATAGAAATAATGGCGTAGCCCTATATTTATGTACGTACAAGTATAAATAATTAAATACTTCTGAACATTTTTTTTTTGTTTTTGTTTTCTTTTTTGTAAAATTAAGACTACTTGGAAATTAGATGTTAAAAAGTTATAAGTACGTAGCCTATGTTCGAAAGTGTGTGTTATAAAATATACAAAATGTGAAAATTTTTGTGAAGTACTATTAACATTTTGTAAAATATATTTACATGAATCTTTTTTATATACATAATTAGGTATTACGTACGTATTTTGGCTAAAGAACAGATTTTATTTCAAGAAAGTAGGTTTCTTAATTTTCCAATATTTAAAAATTTAGAAAAAATTTAGCGTTTGGAGAAACTTGAAATACTGTATATCGAAGGTTTATAGTATAAAAAAATCTATCTGCGGTTTGCCGATTTTTTTTTTTTTTTTTGACTTTAAACACTTTGTTATATGACCTTTATCAATAGTATCAAATAATAAATTCCAACACTCTTTTTTTATTTTTATATCTCGACTATCTATGAAACATATAATTTGCTTTAAAAAAAAGTGCTATCTGCTTGTTTTTATTTGTCCTTTAAATGATTACGATATTAAAGCATTTTTGAGTGTTTTAGTTACAGTCGAGTTGCTGATAAAAAATTTAATACAATTTTAATCAGTTAAATTTTTTTTGCAAAAAATTTGTTGCATTTTTTTCGCAGGCAATTTTTTATTTTTATTTATTGTTTTTTTTTTATTTTTTTGCAATATTAATTTAAAATTTGTATTTTTTAGTACCCAAACTTGTCATTTTGCAGTTGTAACGTTTGAAGATGGCTCTGATATCAATCAAACTTCGCTTATTTTTAAAACTTGATTTGTAAGATATCACAAATTTAATATATTGTTAAATTTTTATATCTGCAGTTTTTAAACCTTCAAAAGGACTAATTGAACATTATATAGTATACACTGATTATACTTATATTAATAAAAGAAGGGCTATTTACCATAACTTTGCAAATAATCGGCTTAAAAGATTTACTTTTATGAGTTTATGAGTTTACTTTTATTGGAGTTTCGCAGATAACCCGTTTTGAACATAAACGCTCGATATGTAATGATATCTTTGCAGTTAAGATATCCTTATAAAATTTCCAACGAAATTAAGCTTTAGAATTTTATAATATAAAGCACCCCGTAGACAGATACTGCATAAGCTTCTGCAATAAATAAGTGTTTGTAAAATTGAGAGAGCTTGAGAATATTATCGTCATATACACATTGTAGTATGATAAATAAAAATCGTTTTGATTTCAAAATGAATTTAAACTGCAGATAGTTTTCTGCAATGATTTTGTTATTATTATTATTTGTTTCCTATCATTTATGAAAATTTTATTTGACTTTTTAAACCAAAAGAAAATATAATAATATATTTGCAATATTATAGTTTTTATTCGTATTTTTGTTCCTTTGATTGATGAATGTGTAATAAAAACATCAAGCACACACGTATAGGAGTATTCATCATCAATAGCTCTCTGCAGTATGTTTTTACTCCCTTTCACATTTAAACTCTAATACTCTTCTACTACGATTGTGTAAAATTTTGTGCGTAAATCCAATCTGAAGATTTGAAATTTTCAATTTATTTCTAAAAAAATTTAATCACTTAAGAATTTTGAATTTTAATCACTGAGCAGGCTTAAGATTACAAGATTCTGGAAACTAAGGTCTTCCCCTGTAACTTTTCTTGACATTTTTTGTTAATTCTACCAGTAGATTAGGAAATAAAGTTTTATAACCAACAAAAATATAAAAAGTGAGAAAATATATAAGAATATAAATAGTTAATTAGAATTAATAGGATGCACCGGTAGTATACTTAGTATTAAGCTACTCTATCAGTTTGGGGGTTTCACTATAACCGGTTATTAGTCGGCGGTGATCTGTATGGTTAATTAGGTAATTTTTAATTGTATTGTAACATTAATAATACAGTGCATTAAGAGAAAATTACCTCAATAATTCCTACGCAAAATGAGAGGGTACCAGTAGTCTAGCAAAATCCCCAAAGGATTTTTCAAATTTAGTTCGAATTTCGGTTTTATGGCCTCTAGAATTTAGAATTTTTCGCAACCATTTTTGCAATATGACTTGAAATAAAAAACACTGGAAAATATTTTATCCAAATGTTATTATATGTAGCTGTTAATCTAGATATTACTGGTATTATTATACTCTATTTTATTCGGATGCACACCGAATTTACGCCGATTTTTGTCATAATATTGTTTTGCTTGACTACAGTCTCGGGAAACCGGAACGAAAAAATGAATTTTTCGGGAATTTTTTAAAACATTAATTATACGAAAAACGGCCGTTATTTCTTATAAAGAAAATTATTTTTTATTAAATAAAATACAACGATTAAAGAAAATTTTAAATATTTTAAATAAATTGGTACCTTTCCTAATTTATGTTAAAAACTGTGTCTCAGATTTTTACATCATTATGTTTTTGATGCTAAAAATATTAAAAATATACAGTAATCTATTGAATAAATTTCATTATAAATAGCTTGCCGTTTATTTCCACTTTATTTCTTGAACTTATATTATTTTTTACTAGTTCATACTAAATTAAATATAAATCCAGAAAATACTAAAAATTGGTCAATTATAGTATTTTGAAATCTGATAAAAATAATGTCATATATGTGTGAATACAACATGAGATTTGTTTGTTTATAAGTATTTTAAAATTACAATATTTACATCTAACATTTATATATTCATTACTTGCATAACAGATGCTGTTTCAAAAGAAAATGTTGTGTTAGAATGAAGTATTTTTTATGATATTCAGTATTTTCGAGATTCAACTTGTTAAACTATAGATAAGTAAAAACATAGATATCTGATAGAAAAAAATGTAATTCAAAAGTCAAAATTCAAAAGCCTAATTCATGCAACATTAACGTTCTTCTCAGACAATGTTGTACTTGTATTATATGAATTAAACTCTTGTTTATAATTATCTGAATTTGCAACTATCTGAAGAAGATGTTGCAAAAGGTATTGTTAGGCTTTCTAATTCATTTAAGGGTGATAATGATGGTTTACCAGCTTTTTTAATAAAGAAATGTTCTTCTTCATTATGTCTACCATTGAAAATTATTTTTAATAAGTCTTTAAGCAATGGCTATTTTATTAAAAAGTGGAAATTTACTACAATTTTGACTATTTATAAATCTGGTGATAAAAATAATGTCATTAATTATAGACCAATTTCCAAATTAACCAATATTTCAAAAATTCTTGAACATATTGTTTATCATAAGTTTTTCTTTAATGTAAAGAGGCATATTTCTTTATCTCAACATGGATTTATGACTCGAAGATCAACCTGTACTAATTTGGCTGTTTTTACCAAGTATTGTGTTGATAGTTTTGAAGATCGATTGCAGATTAATGCGATTTACATGGACTTTGCTAAGGCATTTGACCGAGTACCACATGAACTTTTATTATTAAAATTATATAAATTGGGCGTTCATTCCCGAATGTTATCTTGGTTTCGTTATTACTTGTCGGATAGACAATCCGTGGTTTCTCTTGATGGTGTTTGTTCCACATCATTTATTCCTACTTCTGGTATTCCCCAAGGTAGTGTTTTGAGTCCACTGTTATTTAATATATTTATTAATGACCTATGTTTCAGAAAGTCTCATTATTTATTGTATGCTGATGATTTAAAAATCTTTAAAACAATTTCTAATTCCAATGACGTTTTTAATCTCCAGGAGGATTTAAATAAGGTGAGTTCTTGGTCAGTCTGTAATGGTTTACCTTTTAATTTAAACAAATGTTTTTCTATGACTTATCATAGATGTTGTAACACTGTTATATCTCGATATAGAATACATCAACATTTACTTTCATCCGTGGATGAAATTTTAGATTTAGGGGTATTATTTGATAAAAAATTATCATTTAATAATCACTTAAATTATATTATACCTAAACTTATTCAATGTTAAGTTTTTTATGCCGTAATTCTAATAATTTTGATCACTACACAAAAAAAGTTCTATATACATCCTTTGTGAGATCTAGATTAGAATATGCTTCATTTATTTGGAGTCCTTGTACACAATTACACACAAATAGAATTGGAAAAATTCAAGTAAAATTTATAAAGTTTGCTCTTTCCTACATACCCTGATAAATGTGCCTTGATTTCTATGAAAACTTTAGAAACAAGACGTAAAATTTCTTCTGTATATTTCCTATATGCTACAATTCGTGGATTAATTGATTGTCCTGATTTGATTCATACCATAAAACTATATGTACCTCCTAGGCATCTAAGGTAAAATAATTATATCTTTTATATAGATATTCATAAAACAACATATGCTTTGAATGAACCTTTAATAAAGGCTATGAGGTTATTCAATAAATATTCTAATGAATTAGACTTAAGTATATCAAATCTTGAATTTAAAAATTTGTTAAACAGTTTGTTTAAATAATTAAATTAATTATGTATATTAAATTATCATTGATGTCTGTAAGGATAATATTGTATCCATAGACTGAAACTAATAAATAAATAAATAAATAAGAGTGTCAATTTCTCGTTGATATAAGGTGTTAAAAATATTTGCTATAGAATTTTAAAATTAAAAAAATCCAGGGAATTCCCGGGATTTACCGCCCAGGTATTCCCGCAACCCATACCTTAAACTTGACTTAAATTACTGGTTCAATTAAATTGAAACTTTGCAAATACGTATATCCTTGAAGGAAGTACAAGTGGTATGTCACACTCACTTTTTTCTTATAGCTAATCAAGTTTAAAAATTCATTAAAGCTTTGATGACAGTAGAAAATAAATATTACAATGCGTGGTAACCATACAAATTAAATTTTATAATTTACAGTATTTTCGATTCTCTGAGTACATAAAATTTTATCTGAACTGTCAAGGAAGTAGCAAAATTTATTTTTACTTAAGTGGACTTAAAAATTTAACTTTCAAAAAAAGAATTGTTTAGAAAAAGTGGGCGTATCATTTTTATTAATATAATATTCTAATATTCTTTCCGGGGAATACACGATATATATTTGTGAAAACAAAAATCAGATAAGTCGGTTGAATAATATGTCTACTTATATATTGCAAGCAATCTTGTTATTAAAAGTGAACGTAAAAAGGGAAGACAAATTTAATAAAAATATTGCATAATAAATTAGATATGCATTCTATACAACAAAGATATTATAAAATCTCTGAAATTTGTTGATTTAAATATTTTTTATTTTCACGCATAATGAAAAAATTCTTCCAAATATCTAATGTTTAACAGTCCATAAAATCGAAATTCGTACCCTTTTTGCCAAACACTTTGGAAATTTAATTAATTTGATGGTATGATTTAATTTTGCATTTGAATCATTGAGGCAATATTTAATAACGCAAAAAATTATATTAATTAAATTTACTTACAAATTTTGAGGGATATTTTCAATTAAATTGCAGAAAGAGAAAACGGATTTGTTGTGACTGCCGAATTTCTGCCAATCGAATTTAAGAGATTCTGTAAACTATCTTTTTATTCAATTGCTATTGCTAAATAAAATTTTTGTTTCAACTGTTTTAGTGGTCATAATTTATTTTTTAGGAATTTTCCAAATATGATATTTGTAAATTAGACAGACTCAAAGTTTCTGCTTTATAAATTTTAAAAATTATTGCTAATATTTTTTAATATAGATATATATGCACATAAAAAAAAAGAAAAGACACCTAAAAGATATTTATTACTCTGTTAGACTTGCTAATATGACCAATTTCCAATTTTTTTTGACAAACCTTTTTTTAGCAGTATCCTTCTGTCTGGCGCATTTGAAAATAATTTCTAGCTGTAATAAACAAAAGCTGAATAACGAGATTGCTTCGATCAAATACGCAAAACTTAATCAACCAGTGCAATACAACCGGTTGGGATTCATGCCTTATCTTGATTTTATTATGGTGTTGAGACCAATCTGGAAAAAATTTTAAATATTAAAAGGACTTCTGTGAGAAATTATTAAAGTAAAAGTTTCTTGCCATCATTGTTGAATTTAAATAGCAGGTAGTTACACTAAATATATATATATATATATATATATATATATATATATATATATATATATATATATTTATTTATTTATTTATTTATTTATATATATATGATGATTGCAAAATAAATTGTTTTTATATTTATTTAAGTAGATTTGTATAAATTGCTTTTATGGCTTTCAAGAGAAATTTTCATCTAATTTCCTGTTGCTAAATTATTTTCTATGAGAAATGTCAAAAAAAAAAAAAAAGAATAAATAAATCTGACTGATATTCTATTGAAATTTCCTCAATTTTTATGCATTTCGTAATTATAACCAAATTCATATATATATATATATATATATATATATATATAGAAATTTTTAAAATGAAATTGAAAAAGTTGTAAATTGGTTTATTTCATTTTATTTATTATAATAAACAATATTTAATTCCGTTCTAGATTTTATAAATGCATAATAATTTTTAATTTTAATAATTATAATAAAATAAATACATTTCTAACTAATACGACGGTAAACTTTGTGACAATTACCCAATTATAACAAAATTATTATTATTAAAATAATAATAATAATAATAATAATATTATTATTATTATTATTTGACATTATATCTGAATTTTTTTTTTTTAATTGTTTTGTTATAGTTTTGCCATTAGCCATAAAGCTCAGAAAACGAAGGTAAATTTTTATTATTAGAATTGATACCAACCCATCTTTTTTTTTGTGTGCATTAAAATGACAAGTAACTCACAATCTGTCTCTTCTAGTATCTATTCTAGCATTTACGAATTAGTTTCCATAGAATACAACTAGAAGTTTATGTGAGAGCACTTCACTCTCAATTTTCCAAAAAATCACTCACAAAAACAAATTATATGTAAGTACATATATTTTGTTGTTGTATGATTTATGTTTTTGACAACTGATGTAGATTTTTCTCTTTCTTTCTTGAGAAATAATATATCTGCTCGATGTAACGTAATTGAACTTAATTAAAATTAAATGATTTAAAAGCCTTAAAGCCTTATATTTTGTATATAAATCTTAGGGCTTTTTCATTACCATTAGCAATATTCATCACCACAATTCAATAGTGTATTGCACTCACTTCCCCACATACCAGAGCGTAAATTTTTAGATATTTGCAAACTAAATAACTCAACCAAAAGCAGCAGGTAGGGAATACTAATACAAAAGAAACGACAACTATTAACAACATTGTTTTTATACAAATATTCACCCATAAACTGAAATACACTTAACTAGTTTTAGTTTTTTTTTTTTTTTTTTGTATATTCTAGTTGTCTCTAGCGTTGTGTATATTTCGGTGTGGTTACCACATGGGAAGCTTACCATAATTCATGTTGCCGCTTGTTTTAATTTAAGACCTTGACTGTGCAAAGGAACCTTTATTTAAATATTTTTTTGTGGAAATTTAAATTAAAAATACATAAGCATTGCTCTTTGGAAAAGCAAAATAAAACCACAATGATTGCATGTTGAAAACTTTGGCTTAAACCAAAATTTGAATATAAAATCAATGAATAAAAATTAGTTTTTAATAACAAAAATTCTACTTTTAGTTAGAATAAAGCGAAAGAAAGTTAAAAGAAGAATAAAACATGAACTGGTGTATGAAAAAATAAACAAAAATATTTAAATAGACCATGGTAAAATAAACAAGTGAAAAAGTTATAGTCTTCAAGCTCGACATATGATACCCATTGAGATTTTTGGAAATGGACCTAATATGGAACCTATGACCATTTATGAACTGATCCTTATAAAATTGGACACTGCAATATCTATTTATATTATTTGCATCAAATATTATCTCGATACTCTCAACCTGATTCTTATTTATATAACTATTACAACTAATTCATACCAATTTTTATTGAAATAGTGACATTAATAAGGCATTTCTAGGTGTTAAAACTAAGGTTATCGACTCAAAAATGTCGATGTCAAAATGCGTGACTTCAAATTGGAACTCTAGGTTATGTGAGCGTTGGTAAACGCACAGTATTCACCCTATGCGAAAAGCATCGCGAGGTTGAGTTCTCAGACAGGTACTCACGTTAAACCTTCGTCGTTGTACTTAAACTTTACTAACACTCAGATTCAGGACAAAACCACTCAAAGCCTCACTATTCAACAGCCAGACAAATCTAATTTTATTAAGCTGACGAAAACATAACTCCCACCCAGTGCAATCAAATATATTGGCCATAAATCACAAAAAAACTTTATTTTACTGACGGAAAAATAACTCCCTCTGAGAATTAATTATGCCTTACCCTGACGACAGCCACAGGCTAACTCTCCAGCTGCCTTTTGTTACACTCCCTTTATAGTGTTGATCACTCGTGTAAGAATACACATACATACCAGCAAACATAAATAAAACTTACAGCTATTGACTCATAGTTATTACTTTTAGTACTTTGCTATTATATGGAGTGATATTTTATGAATAAATAATCGTTCGCTATTTATAATTGACTAGCTGTTGTTCTTAAATTAAAGTGATAATATATAAAATTCGCAATAAAATATAAATTATTTTACCATGTGACCCAAAAACAAATTTTAATGACCAACATCACAACTTCATTAATTAAAGGAGTAGTATTTAAAAGAGATCTACCTGCAAATCGATTTTGAAGAAATTTAAACGCGCTTATAGCTATAGTTTCTGTACATATTGTATAAAACTTAGTCTCATTTTTTATGATTATTTTCTTACCGTAATTAAATTTTTTTTTTTAATAGTTATATTTAATAAATTTAATTATTTTTTTTAATTTTTAAGATTTTTGGAAATTTTTTTCAGAGAAATATAGTCTTTTGGTAGAAATATTTACTTCTGCCAAACCAGTTTTATTCAATATTCGAAAATCGGTTTCTACAAAAAATCGAAAAATCGACCGCCCTGGTTAAAACCCTATTCCAGGGAAACATTTGTATACGGGCTAGATGAAATAATGGACCTATCATAAACAATTTCAACAGGCTTCGTCGTTATTCCAAAATAATCATATGTACGAAATTTCAATTTCAATTATCTTTAAAATTGCGTTTACATGGACAACTAGTAAGTCAGTCGGTTGTCCAACCAGCCATCCACCTAGCCAGACGAAAGGATGGACATTGTTAAATCGTTTCTGAAAATGATTCTGACTCAATTGGTATACTCTAATTACGAACATAATACAAATGCATAAAACCTCAACAACCTATAGTGGTGTAGGGTATAAAAACGTAGATTTTGAAAGTTAAGTTTGTAAAATTTTATTTTTAGTGAACCTCTAACGCTGATATTATTTTTTCTGATATTATTTTGTATAGAATTTTATTTACAAGCAAATCATTTTATACGTTTTTGTTATATAATATGAAATAAACTCGTGGAAATAATACTGGTTTATTGTAATAATACTTATTGTTTATTTGTCATGCATTAAACTTGAGAAATGAAATAGCGTAGAAATCTAGAGGGAAAAAATGAAAAAAAAAACAAACAAAAAATAATAAAATTTTAAAAAAGGTACCAAAACCGATAGCTAACAACCTTGTATTTCGCAATTGGCCGCACAATTGTTAATAACATTTCATAGATAAGTATCTTGAGAATTGAGACCAATAAAAATCTTAATCCACAAGAATTGTCACTTGAACAACTAAAAAAAGCAAAATCTAAAGCAACTTAAAATTTTGTAATTATACCCTACACTACCATAAGTAGGGAAGGTGTAATTTTTTGTGCTCAAATTTTTAGAGTCAGAATATTTTTAACCTACTTCCGACCAGTACCGATCAAGTTGAGATGAATTGATAAAATTTGGCATGTAGTTGATCTATTTTAGTAACTGTAATTATGAAATCGAAAGATTTGGAGTTTCGAAAACGCATCAATACGTACACATACGAAGTAGACTTTTAAGAAAATTTTAAAGAAAATATAGGTTTTATTTGTCAGTTAAATTCAGTTTTGTGATTAGTGTGAAACAGCAAAATTGAAGGCGAACACTCCATCGTAAATTTAAGTTATTTAAATAGTGAAGTAAAAGCTTTAAACAATTTGTATTGATATATAGTGGTTAGGAACGCTGATCCTTGGTATTTGTTGGTCATTGATACATGTGCCTTGATCCCGTTCCAAGTTGTTTTTACCTAAATCACTTCTGATTTCCAGCTGGCTCATATAGTATGTATTTACAGCTCTTTCAAATTTCGCCGCGTTCATCGTTGAAATAACGAAAACAGTTTGCTTTTGTTTGTTGCGGGCAAATTCCCTATCAGATGATTGTTCCATTGTACTTTGAAAATTTTGACAATTTAAAAGAATTACCGATATTTTTGTTGCAGACATAACAAGATTTTGGTTTTTAATTCTCGAGAAAATTACAGACCTTTTTTGTGGAATAGCTTACAAAAACTTTCCGTGCATTTCTCACTTTTTTCCCAAAAAGTATGCAACAAATCACATAAAATAACTTGTACAAAAATATATAAAGAATTTTTTGATAATGCTTAGAAAATGTGTAACAATATATTGAGTTTTTAAGCGCTTTTTAATATTAACCCTAGAATTATAATACAAGCCGTCCTAAGTTTTACAACTCGAAATTCAAAATTGATGCTGACAAATATTTAATCAATAAATCTTACTGACAGTCAGTGTCAGTAAATGGAAATTTCTTGTATGCTAAATAGGTGCAATATTTGCCTTCAAATAAATGAAATAGGAAATGTGTCGTAAATTTTACGAGTGCTTAGTTTAGTTTATATACCCATCACCACAGATGTAAAGGGTATATATAAGCTTGTCATTCCATTTGTAATTTCTACAGTATTCATCTAAGACTCCAAAAGGTATATATTTTCGGAATCCTTGTTGATAGGGAAGTTAATGTAGCGATGTCCGTCCATCTATTGAAATCACTTTTTACAAAGTCTCAGAATGACACTAACACAAATCAACAAAATCAATTCATTAATGACCGAAATACTGCCAAAAAACAGAAGAGGCCTCTTAAATCGTGTTTGTTTTGACCCATATATAAGTTAGCGAATTCATGTTTGCACAGAAAATTCGAAATCTTTTTTGGAATGTTTTTGCGAAAAAAAAAAAATGTACAAAATGCGTTCATTTGTAACTGAGATATCGGTCAGAACGCATTTTTGTGAAGCTTCTATTCTATTCATTGTTTTAGTACAAATCTGTTGTAAATATTTTTCTAAAATTTCAGTTTTTTGAACTAACCACATCGGTGCATAAACCACCGTACACACATACAAACAAAAGCATTGAAATGACTTCTAGTGTTGTTGTTTTTTATATATAAGCAAACAGTGGTTACTGATTGTATATGCATGCACATAGGCACTTTTTATGTATGTTTGGAAGTTTTTTGGTTGGAAATAGAATCATGGCAATGATTCAGATTTGTTGTTGTTTTTTGTATAAGTATATATCTATATACAAACATATGTACATAATCTTAGTAGTCATCAGAAGCTATCTATCACTGTGACTGTTTGTTTTTTTTTTTTAAGGAAGCAGCAATATTTTAATTTTGTGTTTACATTTTTGTAGTTTGGAAAAAAAATTTAAGATTATTTTTGTAAGTATAAATGTGAAAATATGACAGCATACTTTAAGGCTTAAGTTTTATAAATTGGTTCTAAAGGGTGGTGAAGGGTATAAAACCTTAACACTGGGCATTTTACTACAAATAGTGAGATAACAGGGAAAAGTTTCAATTATAGTTTTCAAAATTTATAGCTTATTGTCTTTTTTTTAAATTATAAAACTATGTTTTTACTCATTAGAAAAATGGTCTTAAAATATACAAATGCTTATGATTTATGTAATTTGAAAGTAGCATATAAAACTTTGTACAAAATATGTTAAAAAAAAAATAAATAAATAAATAAATGATGAACATCAAATTCGAAATTTTGAAAAAATTAAAATAATTAAAAAAAAGGGAAAATAATTAAAAAAATTTTGAATAAATCTTTACTTTACTGAAGGGCATAAAACCTTAACACTGGGCATTTTACTACAAATAGTGAGATAACAGGGAAAAGTTTCAATTATAGTTTTCAAAATTTATAGCTTATTGTCTTTTTTTTAAATTATAAAACTATGTTTTTACTCATTAGAAAAATGGTCTTAAAATATACAAATGCTTATGATTTATGTAATTTGAAAGTAGCATATAAAACTTTGTACAAAAATATGTTAAAAAAAAATAAATAAATAAATAAATAAATGATGAACATCAAATTCGAAATTTTGAAAAAATTAAAATAATTAAAAAAAAGGGAAAATAATTAAAAAAATTTTGAATAAATCTTTACTTTACTGAAGGGCATAAAACCTTAACACTGGGCATTTTACTACAAATAGTGAGATAACAGGGAAAAGTTTCAATTATAGTTTTCAAAATTTATAGCTTATTGTCTTTTTTTTAAATTATAAAACTATGTTTTTACTCATTAGAAAAATGGTCTTAAAATATACAAATGCTTATGATTTATGTAATTTGAAAGTAGCATATAAAACTTTGTACAAAAATATGTTAAAGAAAAAAAAAAAAATAAATAAATAAATAAATGATGAACATCAAATTCGAAATTTTGAAAAAATTAAAATAATTAAAAAAAAGGGAAAATAATTAAAAAAATTTTGAATAAATCTTTACTTATTTGGAGAATAGGGAGCTATGAGATCCTTAATGTAGAAACTACTCCCAAAACCGGTTTTTCGGAATAACTCAAAATTTAGATGGCATTTCAAAATTTTCAAAAATGGGAATATAATGTGCTTAAGAACATCTGCAGCTTATATTATGTAGTTTTTCATAGTAGAGTGTTACTTGCTTGTACAATTTTGTTATTAGCATTTTATTTCATATTAAATTTTGCTTCGTATTAAGATTTGTTATTTTTATTATTTTAATTTTATCAGCTTTTGTTGTAACCTAAAAATCTTTACAATCCATTGGGTGTTTTGTTTTGACCAATAAAAGTGTATATTAAAAACAAAATATTCATATGAGAATGTAAAATTTTATATGATTTTTGTTTTTTTTTTTTTTAAGTCCACAGCCTTGTAATAAAACAACCTGATCTCTAAACATTTTTAGTGAATTTTTCATTGAGTGTTTAGTTGAAACGAATTTTATATTAATCTTTGTTTTAGATGTGTGTTTTTATTTCATTTTTATTTATTATTTTTTTATTATTATTTTTTTTACCCATTTGTTTTGTAGAACCTATGGTCTTTTGAGTTTTGAAAAACATTTTGCATATGCAAACGAATAGAATATTTGTACGTGTGTGGTTTGAGGAGCAGTGAAACAAAGAAGGAAAATTTTATAAAGTTTAGAAATCCAACAATACTTACAGTTTTTTTAACACTAATTCTGATACACGGGATTTTTCTGTCAATTTGTGTACACGTGATCATAAATTCTAATTTTTTAATTTGCTCTAGTTCTATAAAATAAAAATTAAAAAAAAGAAAAATGTTATTTTTTCAAAAAAGAAAAAAAAAACTTGAAAAGTCGAGAAGGAATCAAAATGTTTCTGTTATCTTTTCTAACATAAAGCTAGATATCTTGCAAATAAAATGCGCTATATTTTATTAAAACCGATGAAGAAACGCTAACTAAAATCATTATATATCTGTTAACACTGCGTTTAGTGATAAATGTATTTATGAGGTCGAAAAAAGCAGAAAAGTTATTAATACTTTTTAATTTTTTGAAATCCTATTTTTTTCTTCTTTTTATTTCACTAATTAACAAATACAAAACTCCTTTGCAAAAAATGCATAAAATCGCTCCTTTACAAAGACCTTTATTTGTTTGGTAATCAACATCTGCTATGCTAAACATATGGTACGTACCCGGGTTCCTTTTTTGAATTGAAAATGGTCGCATTTCTTTAATGATGAAGATATAGTCACGAAACTTCAGATCGCCGCAACTAAGGAGCTTTAAATTGACACATACGTAAGTCAGTACCCAAAGTAACCCGGTAACTCTATATAATTTATATGTGCTTTGCATTAGAATTAAATTTTCTCTGCCGTATTTTTTATTGATAATGCTATTTTTATTGACTTTTAATTCACTTGAAGTTAAAATATTAACTTTTTTGAATAAACAAGAAAACAAGCTTGTCCGTATCGGGAAAAAGTTTTATAAGTGAGCTAATTTTGAACATTCTCAGCCTCAGAGAGGGAAATAAAGTTTAACATGTGACATCTTACAAATCGTTCCTAATTTGCACCATTCTTTATAAATATGACAATGATGTCGCTCATTTCAGCCATTTTTACATCATACGGCATTGGCTGTGATTTATTTATGAGTACGTTTACCTTTTTTTGTATGTCATATATTCATATCTGACATTTCTATTCTAAAATATAATGTAAAGGCTCAATCTGTTTTCATTACTTTCGGATAAGATTTTATATGTAACCTTCGCTTAACTGCGAATAAAGACAGTGACAAAATTCTTTAGAATTGTAGGAACATTATCGATCTTGTCCATTTTTGGTAGATTCTCTTACATAGAACCTATGGGTCTTATTGTAAAGTTTGAAATTACAATTTGTACTTTTTGAAATATATAAAAAATATAGTAATATTAAAAATGTTTATTAGCGTCGAAATACTATACTATGAGAAACTTTGTATGGGACTCAGGTAATTATAAGTAACCATTGTAAATGAAATTTAACAAAGTTCATTCTTGCTTCATATGAAGCTAAATTTCATCCAATTATCTTCAATAATGAGTCTTGTAGCTTTCCTAAAAGTTTAACATGGACAGAAAGACGGGGGCATACGCTAACATAATTAAAAATATTTTTTCTACGAATATTCACGATTTGCTTTTATTTTTCTAACAAATTAAATTATGTACCTTAATAAGTAATTAATGTAAAGTTATAATTTTTTGTAGAAAATCAGCGAAAGATTGACTCCATTTCATTCGATGTCGAATATGCTAATTTTATAAAGATGGAAAAGTTTTAGATACAAAAAGAAAAAAATTTTATGAAATTTTCTAAATTTTAAAGTTTCTTCATTATAGGAATTTTATAATTGAAAAACAAAAAATGTAGGTTTATAGGTAGGAGATAAATTATCTCTCTCTTACTAACCTGCTTTAAGAAAGTATGATTTTTGTACCACTTCGTAGGTCTCTTTGATGCACTAAGTAGTAGCTGCATTCTCGTCTCGTTTATGTGCATTACTAAAGCATCGTAAATTTATTGACGTCTTGTCTCCTTTATATGCATCTTTTAGAGATTCTCAAACCTATGAATTCAAGTATTTTTGTATTTAAATAATACATCAGTCAAAATTCTCTCTCTATATATATATATATATATATATATATATATATATATATGCCTTTATAATTAAACATAAAAATGTTTATTAACTTTTTCCATTTAAAAGAAAAACGAACGGAGTATTCAAATCCATTAAAAAATTGATGGTCAAAACTAATGCATTCCCCTAATGTTTTCTTTAAAAATATTATATAACTTAATGATCTCACCTAATGCTTGCTAACGGTACTTTTACAAATTTTTGTAAATGTTTATAGAATTTTCGAAAGCTTTTTTGAGCATAAATCATAAGTTTTGTTCGATTTTAATAAAACTGAGAAACATGCCAAGAAACACTTATTGAATTAAAAATAAAATAATATGTAAGTGATTTTAAAACTTTAAAAAGTATTGTGTCAGTAGATCAATAATATCACGATTAATTAAAAAATTTCAACAAACTGGTAATGTTTCTGTTATACATTCCGGTGAATGACCTCGAAAAACTTCACGAAAAGATAGTTCAATAATCAAAATGGCTATTAAAAATGACCTTATGGTTTCCTCCAGTCCAACTAAACTAACTTAAAAATTAGTGAAAGGACAATTAGAAGAAGCCGGGCTTTTTAGCAGGGGTCCAGCACCAAAGCCTTGTATTTCAGCAAAGAATAGAAACGTCAGAATAGACTTTGCAAAAGCCCATGTTAGTTGGTCTGTCCAGAAATGGAAAGCTGTATTGTTATCTGATGAAACGAAATACAATTTGAATTAGAATTTGAAAATACCTAAAGGAGAAAAATTGACTCCAAAATATTGCATTGGAACTACTAAATATGCAGGTGGTAATATAATGGTCTAAGGGTATTTCTCTGGTTAAGGTTTTAGGCCAATTTATCATAAAGGGGTATTATGGATCGTTTTAATGTGATTTTTCCTTAAGCTGAGAAAAAATGCCTTTAAAGTTTCAGCAGGATAACGGTCCAAAACACACCTGAAAAAGTATAAAACTTGACTCCGTTACCATAATGTAGAAGTCTTAGACTAGCCTGTTCAAACACCTGACCACCATGTCCATTTTTTGTAAATAATTCTTTTTTTAAAAGTTTGATGCCAAGCCCAGTTTTGAGCCCACTTTTAGTGAAAATCAATTTTGCTAATTTATTTTTGCTACTAAAATTTGACATATACAAGGAATATAAAATATTGTATATTATGAAATTTTATCTGTTTAGTCCAATCGCATCGAAAAAAAAAGCTCCGAAAATTTTTAACTTTAAAAGGCAACCGTTGAAATTCATTTTGCGTTGATATTACTGAGGAAATTTTTTCTTGTTGCACTCTGTAATTTAATATATAATTTTATTTTGTCATTATAAATATTCATTATTATTATTATTATTATTATTATTATTATTATTATTATTATTATATTTTTATTATTTATTATTATTATTATTATTATTATTTTCTTCCCAATACTTTGAACACACGATCTCCACAAACCAACGCTACTCATTAATTTAATTTAAATATTAGTATGGGAACTGCAAATTACGTACATATATAAATTTATTAATATTTTAGTTAATGTTTCTTGCTGGTTAAAAAATAAAACATGTGGTGCCAAATATTTTGTAATTAATCATTCTCTAACACATAAGACCTTATATACTATTAATGACAACCACCATGCTTTATTAATTAAATTAATATAATATCGACATTGTTCAGTGGATTTTTCTCGTTGAATTAATAAACTTCATTAAAATGCCACAGCCTAGCTTACTTTGCACAGGGTATGGCCGCCATAAAATGACACACAAATCGATATACTTGGTTTGCAACAAAGCATACACAATCTACTTATTTTATAAAACACTTATGTATTGTGAATTATCTATTTATAATTTCTTCACAAAATACAGCAAATATAATTTTATATACTAGGAATTTAAAAAAAAATAAACTTTTTTGTGAATTCCATTCAATATTTTTCTATACAAGCAAACTAATTCGTAATCAACCCAAAGTAAAACACACAAGATTGATAATAAATCCGAGTACTCTTAGAATTTTTTGTAGGAAATAAAAACATGAAAAACATAAAAAGGACGTTAAAATTTTTTATAGTTTTTTTTATTGGCTATAAGAAATAATTGTTTAATTTTATTGGTTCTTTTATTTTTATTAAAAAAATACAAATATTTTTTTGTAGGGAATAAACACCATTAAAAGTTTTTATTTCAAATGAAATTTTAAAATAAAATTTTATTTCATTTTTTTTTTTTTTTTGTAAAAATATAAAATTATGAAATTAAAATAAAGAAAAATATTAAACACTTATTTCTTACAGCCAATGAAAAAATTATAAAAAACTTCAACGACCTTTTTATGTTTCTCTTAACGACGCACAATATGCCTTTTTTTGGGGTATGGGTGATCAAAAATCAATAACTTTTGAACGGATTAATTTTAGATCGGAATATTTTTTGTCCCCGACTTTGTATTTTATTGTGAACAAAATTAGCTATCGCACACAATATAATACTCATTTTAAATTTACATACTTTTCTTGTAAAATTACAATAAAAATTATTTTATATGCGTATTTCGGTTAAAGTCATTCCAGGCTTTTGAATTTTGAAATGTGTGAGTCAGTAAAATGAAGCACAACGTCTGAAACTTATGTACTTAAAAATTTATTTAAACTAAGGATGGACGTCCGGGCTCTCATATTTAAAATATCATATAGTTATCAAACGACGCAAGAATAATGCAAATATTGTTTGCTAGTATCTTCTCCATATTGTGAGGGCTAAACGAACATTAAAATATTTCGTAAGTTTGAAAATACTTTATTATTTTTTTTTTTTAATGTATTTTCATTGAAAATTTTGCACGATGAAAATTTTTTTTTTTTTCAAATATTTTTTGATTCATACAAATTTATCGAAGAGCAAAGACCACCTGAATAAGAAAGAGATAAAACGAACTTATAAGAAAAAGAACGTTAAAATAGTGAAAATAACTGAAAATTTAATTTAAATTTGGATAGATTAGACAGTGTTAGAATCACATATATGAGATTTTCATAAGCGAAAACTCCAAATACACCAATCAGTCCAATTTTCAAGATATTTTTTCGGAAACATATTTACGCTAATCATAATATATTGACTTAAAACTACCTAATCTTCTTAAACTACAATTCATTTTAAATGTAAATTAATTTATCTAATTCATTTCATCATAGTTAATCAATCATCATAATAATCAAATCTTACTTTTCTATATAAAATTTGATCTTTCTTAAATTTAATATAATCCTAACTTAAAATCTTTTGGAAAATAACTTAAAATCTTTCAAAACTTAACTTAAATCTGATTTAAATCCGAACTTAATTTTAACTTAAATTTTTTTCTAACTTAATTTAACTTTCATCTTACTTAATTTTTTTAACTTTGTTTTAATCAAATTTAAATTTGTTTAATCTTAAATTTAAGATAATTTAACGTAATTTTTATTTAAATAATGTAAACACACATATGTATAAACATTAACACTTAATACACTTTAACACTTACTTATAAACTACACATATATCACTACATCAATACACTTTACAAAATTTTTAATATTTAATTTTTTTATTTTTTTTTTTTTCCTTTTTATGTAGTTAACATTGTTTGGGTTATAGGTACCTTTTTAAATTATATTTTATCGGTTCTTAGCCATTTTCGAGGAAGAAAAGAACACAACCGCATTGCCCTGAGCACAGCCGGATTGATAGGTAGCAACCGTCTTCTAAGAAAAAGGGATAAGAGAAGTTTGAACCGTTACAATATGTCCATTAATTTTCATAATATTTTCTTAATTTGCCCCTGATTTGTAGACAAAAGTGCTTTACTAAATGAAAGAAAGTCATATTATTTTCATATTTTTGTTCACATAAAACTAAATATTTTATTTACTTAACAGTCTAACTACTGTTATGTCCATATGAGGTGTTTCATTATAAAATTAATATTAGTCGCAATTTTAACACATGAATATATTAGTGTGTGGTTATTTTTTGATTCTATGTACTTTTATCTGGAACGATAAGGAGATTTTTACTTCGTTTCATTAAATACAAATTTATTTTTTTAATTAAAGGCATTCCTACTTTCAGTCCTTCACTTTCTTCCTAAATTATATATAGAATAATGCAAGATAACTCACGCTATAAGTAGAATTTTTTTCTAGTTTTTGCAAAATAGTTAAAAGCTTAGGTGAATAACAATAATTTCACCAAAAAAAAAAAAAAGGTTTTTCATAAACCGCAAATTTAGATGTTAAAATTTTCAGAAATTTATAATCAAAGCTGCACTTTATAAATAATGAAAATATTATTTAAATAAAAAAATAAAAAATTAAATATACTCGTATATAACCCCTTGAAAATTATGCGCCTACATATTAAAAATTTTCCTATCAAAAATTATTTTTTTATTCTGACTTAATTTAACTTATTTCAAAACTGATAGATATACAATAAAAACAAAAACAGATGTAGACGATTGAGCATATTCTATGTTAAGACCAATATTAATATTCTAATTATTTAGTCACTGATTTTTATGTTTTTATTTATTTTTGATCACTTACACCCCAAAAAAATTACATCAACGTCTTTAGTTGTATTCAAACACAAAGCCGAGAAATTACATTTTTTTTTTTTTTTTTGCAAAAAGGCAAACTTTCAGTTAAAAAGCAAAGAAGATATATTAAAATATTTTAAGGTTTTTGGATTTAAACTGCCAACTATCAGAAAATAATAGCTCCCTGCTCACGGAAGTATAGCCACATGGTTGCATATTACATATACCAAATCTTGTTGTAATATCAGCTGCAAAATATATCAAATTCTAATAATAAAGAAAATTATACATCTTGGTTTCCAAATTAATTAAAGGAAATTAGTGGACGAATAAATCGGTTGTAGCAGCAAATTTTGTGATTATAAAAGATGTAATTTGATTAGAATTACGTTGTAACTATTTAACGTATGGAAAGTAGCTTGGCTTTTTAAAATTTTAATAAAAGATCAAATTAATGAATATTTAGAATAAAACTCAATTTCCAACTGATTTTATGTTTGTGTGAGCCTTAGAGTAATATTAATTTATTTTAACAAGTAGAAGAATTTATATAAAAGGTACAGAGGAGAAAACAAAAACTTTCGAACAAAAAATTAATCGGGTAGGAGCATTCACCATAAGGGCACATTTGCCATTGCCAATTATCTTGAAAATGGTGTATAAATTTTTTTATTTTTATTGCATATATATCATCCATCAAATTTTGCTTTTTTCAATCAATTTCACAAAATTGGTGTACTTCGGAATACTTTGGCAAATATTTTGATATAGGCATTTTCTGTGATAATTTTCTTAGTTTTCAAAATTTAATAAAGATTTAGTTCCGAGTTATAAACCTGATAGTGGTGAATAAGAATTGGTGATAAGAGTTTCAATAAATTCTCTTAAAATGTGAAAGAAACTGTCTTTAGTGAATAGAAAAAAGGAAAAAAATTCAATAAGATAAATATTTAAATTTACACCTCTCACCAAAATATTTATAAAACTGACAAGCTACGATTTTTTTCAATTAAACGCTGAAAATTTTAATAAAAAAAATAATAATAATTTGAAAAAATATCAACTTTAAACAGCATGTTAAGTGAATGGATCAAAAAGTTCATTGGAAAAAATTGTCAATATTTTAATTGAATCAATCAAACAGATGATTCAATGAATCAAATCGTCAACTGATAAAAAGATACATATCCTTTTATTTTGTTTTTTATTTTATTTATTTTTTTTCCATGAGTATATTCATATATTTTTTAAATGTTTATGCCATTTTTTAAATTTTTTCGTTGTAATCGTAATTCCCTTCGGCTCATATTTTTGTATTTGGATCGTTGGAAATGGAAGTCCTCCCACGCCCGGGAAAGCAACACCAAAACTATATCAGAAGCTAAAAATATATTGCTTTAAAAATAAATGCATACACCTTTTAAAATATTTTTATATTATTGTCTTGAAATTATTTAAGCAAAACTGGAATATTTCGTTTATATTTCATTTCAAAAATTATTGTATAAGTTATTCCTTTAATTTAATTTAATTTAATTTAATTTAAATATGAAATAAATTAATTCATTAATTGAAAAAATTTTAAATCAATTAATTTTGGATAATATTTTTTTCTGTGTGCATAACACTACTTCTGGGGAGTATTCGTCAGACAGTTGGAAGGCCTACCAAACTTATCCTTCAAGAACGTTGGAATCAGCTACGAGGTACTGTAGATGTTTTAATGTATATATAGGCTCTCTAGTATTGACAGAATTTTAAAATAATATTTAGTGGTTTTAGCAATGCACTAAATGGGGATCTGCATTATTAATTAAATTTTTATTCATTGAAACATATTGATTTTTGTTTCTGTTTTTTTTCAATTGCATTATTAAAAGAAAATAAGAAAACATCATTTATAGACAAACGATTCTGCCACTATCTTTTGCGAATTTATCTTATGGGTAAATAAAAAATTAACGTAGGGAGTTTAAATTAAAACCAACACATCTCGATCTTTGGTACAAAAGAAAGTTTACAGATATCGTTTACGGTTATGAGAATAAGCACTATAAACCTAAAAGTGGCTAATGGTTTTTTTCAAAAAATGGAGTTTTTTTAAACAACCAGAAACTAGACTTATTAAAGATTAATCTGAAAAAAGTGAATTTTGAATCGCTGTAAAACCTTAACTGCAACGATGTAGTAAATGTGTATACCGAATTTATGCCTGGTATTCGAAAAGGTTTTTTCTCCCTACAGAGGATATAAACATAATGATATATGTTCCGCGTTTACCAACACTTAGAATTCTCATCCTAAATTTATAGAGAATATTAAAATTTTTAAATTTAGAATACATGGGAGTTACATGAAACCATAAACCTTTTACCAAACTTTGGTAATTTGATAATTTTTCCAATACAAAATTTCTCAAGTCTGGAATAACTCCTTATATTTTTGTCGATTTTTGTGTTGGAACGAATTATTTTGCCTCGGCTCTGAAGTTTTTCTCAACAATGTGCTTATAGTCTTCGTTACTCTGCTCGATTAATTAAATTGGAATAAGATTTATATTGTTTTACAATTATATTATATTATAATTGTATTGAAATAAAAATAAAATAAGCTCACTGCTCTCTTTTCTTTTCTACACCACTGTGCAGAAAAGGAAAAATTTTTGTGTTTAATTTACTGCTAAATGTATGACACTAAGCATTTTAAATAAATATAGTATATAAATGTATGTTTGCTAGGGAGCATATAAATAATATAATAATTTTTATGGACTTGGTAAAACATAGAGTAACTATTGTGTTGGGGTGTAAATTTATATGTGTTATTTTTATTTGCGTAGCATGTGTCGTATAGAGGAAAATAAATTTAAAATACAAAAACTGGATAAAAAAAAAAATTCCACACACATTCGTATAAACAAACACATGTATTTATGCCTATTTTAATGACCAGTTGACATTTCCTATAAATTACAATTGTAGGTGTTAATATTATATTTGTGTACTTTTTTTTTCTATATCAACAATGAATAGGAAGGTGTTATGAAAAATGTAGTTATAATATATAATAAACTACTGACAATTAATCGCACACAAACATTTTACTTATAAAGAGTTTCTTAAATGTAAACACATAAAATAAATAAATATAATTCTTTATATATTAATCCACCCTCGTATATGAATATAAAATAAATATTATATATATTTTTTTAAGATTAACGCCGACATTATTGTGATATTCAAGATGATTTATACTATTATAAAAAGGAAGTTGTGCCACATAAATTTTTATTTATTTATATAAATAAAGCAAGTCATAGATTTATATTAAACAAATGTATTTAATTCCTTAAATAACAAAATAAAACTAAATATTTTTATACTCAAATGTAAAATAGACACATGTAAATTAGCATATTTTAAACATAAATCAAATGGATGGTATTAAATATGTTTTTATTTTGCATTATTGTTTTTTTTTTTTTTTTTGGGAAAATGCATGACTAAGTAGTTTTATTGTGACGTTATTATTTTAGAGTTATGGCTAAGAAAACAAAACTTTAAATTTAAGTAAAAATAACTATTATTAACTAGATGAATCCAAACTTTTTTCCTAGAATGGAGAACTTATTCTATCCCCATATTGGGGGTGTTAATGTTTCCCCACTTGTAGAAAATCGGACTTACTATTGCTGCAAATATTATAATGATTAAGCGTAAATTCTTTTAGAATGTATGGAGTCTTTTAACACGATGCGACTGTCTGTCCTTGAAAGAAAATTATATGTTTTTAAGAGTACTGATTGTTAAGGAAGTCTTATTGTACATAGTGGGAAGTACTGTAAAGTACCGTAGCTAAAATGGCATTTGCAAGTTTCAGATTTATTATATAAAATTTATGTTGGCGTAAAGCTGAGACATCATACTTTAATAATATGCAAACTTATATACACAAATAAGGTTACATAATGGTCACGCTCTTACGGCCGGCAATCAGCAGATGTTTTCTCACGCGGACGCGCGGTCTATATAAAAAAAGTTGTAACAAATTCAATTTTGAGTCGCGGCCACGTTTCACAGCATTGCCAGATTAAATTTATGACAATGATTTTAAATTTTCCTTTGTCAATTTTTGTAAACATGGCGATTTTTTTTGCAACTTATAAACCAGGTGGATATTTTTTTGGCTATTTTTAAATATTTTATTGAATAGGCAAATTCGTTATATGACTACTTATATGCCGAACAATAACTGTGTTTCGTTACTCCCGCTGTGATTGAAATTTCCTGTACTGGAAAAATCTTCCGACTCATACAGCTATTGTTAGGTCGACAATCTTTGGCCAAGTTGGTTGTTGCGAGTGTTAACGTTGACTGTTAGCAAAAAAAAAAAAACGAAGGGTTAACGTCGTCGTAGGAGCACTTTATATATATACTTTTATAGGTTACACTACGAAATAAAATTAAAAATGAAGAAATTTTTTATTTGAATTTAATTTTTTTTATATTTTTCCATTTCTTGTCATTCTTATATGTATAATTATATTTTTGTTCCTAAATTCGAAGTACATTTGTCGACGTTAAAATTAACATGTATAATTATACACGTTAACTCCTAATTTTGTATGAAATTGACTATGAATGTTAGAAACAAAATACAGCTTATATCATTTATTAAGATTTAACCAAATGAACACAGATTTTGTTTGTGCCCCATATTTTACTCAAATTCACAATTTTTTTATTTTCTATTAAATTTAATTTTTAAACTGAAGGAAGCGTGATTCCATATCAAAACAGACAGAAACAACCTTTCTCGGATTTGGCATCTCTGATTTCAAGGAGATTCACTATAGATTTTGGGTATTGAAAGTGTTTTTAAATCACAAACTTTTCCGTTCCATCATATGACGTTTTTGAAAACAAAAAAAAAAGTTAAAAACTTCACAAAGTTCTACTTGTTTAATTGCTAATAACTTCTAAACTATATATGGTAGATTTCTAGTTTTAGTTTCATATACAAGGCAATGATATAAAATTTATAACGATATGTATAAAGGTTATTTATAGCAAAAAATTTTGACATATAGCAATCAAACTATTATATCTTAAAAAGTGGTATTTTCAAAATTTTTAAAAATATATAATCTTAATATAACTCTTCTCTGTACATGTGGAAAATTTCAGTTTAGAAATTATGATTGCTGACATAGAATCACCCTATTTTAAGTTATGATTACATTTTTTTATTCAAATACTATTAGCTATTTCAATTATCATTGGCTTTATGAAAGCCAATTTAAAAAACCAAATAAAATTTAAATTTTGCGATTTTTGGCGATTTCTTATTAACGATTTAGCGACAGAGGCTCAAAAAATACGACAATCTTGCTCTAAAGCAGACGATGGTATCCAAAGCACTCTAGGAATGACATTTTCACAGACACAACAGGAAGGATAACGGACCTAAATAATTGAGAGCGAACAAAAAGAAAAAAATCATATAGTTTTATATCATCTTTCAACAAGGCAGGTTCATGTTGCACGGTTAAGAAAAAAAAAAAACATAATAAAAAGTGCATAGTGTAATAAGAAAGTAATATCACAAATCCAGTAGATAATAAATGCAGAAGTTGTGCTCTTATAAAATTAATTCTTAGAGAGGAAAATGAAGCATTATCTTCAAAGAGTAAATAGTTATTAGAGGCTCTATGCGTGGTTACCATTAAAATCTTTTGCTCAGTTTATATGTTTACCATCAAAAGTTCAAGCTTCGAATAAATTCAAATATCTTGTTCGTTTGAAAGCGCTATTACCTCCCCAAGAAACTTCAACCTATGTGAACCTATAGTATGGCAGTCACATAATACATGTTTAGATTTTTCACTCTCAGTGTTACCAAGAGGGGAGAAAAAAGAAACTAAAATGGTATCTTTACACTTGTGAAAAATATATATGAATACGATGAAACCTCTCTGTATATTCTCTATAAGTATCGTACTGGGACTCTCAATAGTTTCTAAGTTGTTGAAGAAAATCACACCGATTAAAAGGAACAAATTCGTGCTAATAATTATTTCAAAAATAATTATTTTTTACACTGCATCATATTTTCGTAACGACTCAGAAGCCATTGGGAATCCCACCGCAATACTCACTGAAAATATAGCTGTTTGGCTATAAAAGATACAATACAAATTGAAATATATATTTCGTATTTATTATGACAGTTGTTATAATAATCCACAGCATAGCACTTACCGTATGTATAGAAAATATTTTCACCATTAACATATATATTTTTTAAGTTTTAAAAAGACCGTTTTTTTGAGATATTTGACCGCGAAATATAAATCGCTAGATATTGATCATTTCTTTCTTAGTTTCGATAAGTATAATGATTGTACCAAATATCATCAAATTCGGAAAAAGTGAGAAAACCAGCAGATTGGTTTTAAGTGGAATGACTCTAATAGCAGATGATAAATCATTTTCTACGTTGTTGAAATATTAACATATAAGCCTGTTTGGGGCAATTTTGAGAATCAAAAAGACTAGAGAAAAAGCTAAAAACTAAAATGAAAAAGTAAAAGTAAAATAAAAAGGCTAGATTCGGCCTCAGAAAGGCTAAACTGGCAACACTGGTCATCATATATAATCTACGCTGACTGGTATCATTATTTCTTGGAAATATTTTAAATAGCATCAACATATCTAAGGTATCTAAAACTACAGTGATCGGTAAATAACCCGCTATGTACTCTAAATTTATTTATTTTTTTTTTTTCTTCATGGACTTCACCAAGTTGATTAAGAGATATAATGCAGTCTATGACAATTCTGGGGGTTATTATGTATTACGAATCGAAAATAAAATCATTTTAATATATTTAAAATTCATTGGTTTTCAAAAATGGTTTCTTACTCAGTACCCCACTGGACTTCATCTTACATGAGGATAGAGCATTTAGAACAACATTTCTAGATTTTATCTTCAAGCATTCGCTCACATAATTGGAAATCGTTGTGTGTTTGTCGATAGATGAAGCCCATTGGTAAGTCCAAACATACATGTATCATCGTTAGATTGTTTTGAACTTGAACTGCAGTCTTCTGCACCAATATTGATCCACCCATGTATTCCTGTCAGATATGAGGACTTCAAAATTCCTATATAACACTAAAGTATGCAGCATGTAGTACCGTAATAGAAGGATCATTTTCAAATAATTTAAATATTCTCTGTTCCCCACCAAGTTAATAGCCCAGCAAACCAGCCCCATCACCAAAATTTAAAACGGAAAATAGGGTCTTCATGTCATCCGTATTTCAAAGCGAGGAGTAAGACTTTATCAAATAAAGCAATTGCATTGGCCTGAGTCGTTCTCGGTCACCAACCTAATCCTGCGTAAGTCAAGAGAACATATATGTAAGAGGAAAATTGATAATAGATGCTAAGTTTTATTATTTATATATTAAGTCGACTCACTCCCTATGGGAGGGAAAAAAGCGCTTTTCTTACCCCTCTGAAAATAAACCTTGGTATCTTTTATAATTTTTCTCAAAATATTTCGTTTCTACTGATAACCGTTCGTGAGCTGGGCCGTTTAAAAAAAGTAATAATTTCATAATTAAAATAATTTCTTATTTTGTCAGTTAGGATTTCTTTTTGTTAGTTTTGTTACAAAGCTATGTACTATAATCGTATTAATATATTTAGAAAAAGCTTATACTCTAATTACATTTTATGTAATTTTTACTTAGTTTTCTTACTTCAATTTTAAACTCTTTAATATAAATATATAAAGCAATTTACTAATGAATAGCAGATTTAAAAACATGGAGTTCTTGAAATTTTCCAAATATTGTATGTTTGTCCTAATTTCAATAATAATCATTATTTTAAAACCGCTTAAGTGTGAGTTTCTATATTTGATTTTTTTTTTTTTTTGGCACCAACAAGATATTATGGTAATGACTTTTAGCATTAAAAATACATGAACATTTGCATCTATTCATCGCATGTACACAATTATATAACACTGTACACTTTCATCGGTTTAAACACTTTATAACACAAACACTATTGCACCCATATGCAAAAACATTTTAAATTTGCATAAAAACTACATTTTATTTATGGAGTCATATGTATAATACTCTAGTACACACAAATACACACATAGGTTTTATTTTTTTTTTAATTTAGTTTTTTTTACAGCTGGTGCGTTTCTGTTTTTAGTTGTTTATGCAAAGTTTTTCTATGAATTTTTGGTAAATTTTCAAATGGTCACATTTTAGTTTAAGTTTGATTTTTATGTGCACATTGAATATTGGGAATAAAAAAGAGATGTTTTAGTTATTGATAATTGACATATTATGAATACAAAAACTTTTTTCCAGTCGACTAAAAAGTTATATTGAGAGTTGGTAATACAAATTGATATGGAAAACAATTGCGAGATAATAGAAATATTTTTGACCAGTTTCTCTAAATATGAAAAAAAATTTAAATAGTCGGTTAAGTTATTGTTAAAATTTTTAACTTTAAAATTTGGTGCCTTAAATAAATATATGGGAAATTATGAAAAATTCTTGATTTTAGGCCCTAAAAAAAATTTTTGTGTTTCTTTTTTTATTGGTAGGTTAAAATCCATTTGTATATAATGTGGCTTGAATGCATGTAGTCGCTCTACTCATTTCGTGCAGGAGGCGCGAAAGTTTTAAGTTTAAAATATAAAATTTATACAAACTGTAAGTTTAAGTATAATTCTGGTAAAAATATTGCACAAGATCAAAACCTACTGAGTTGTTCAAATAAAATTTATGATATTTGGAATGTTTGATGCTATTACTCTAGCATATTTTAGGGTGTTATAGTAAAAATTATAAGAAGAAAACAATTTATAGAAAAAATCGCGATTTTTAAAAGTTTTATGAAAAATAGAGTTCGAATCTAAGTTATTTCCCCATATAAAATTATTATCTTGCGAAATTTTTAATGCGCCTCTACATTTCCATTAAGCGTTAAAGATACCATCTAATTATATGAAATATTTCTATCAAAATCCATGCTGTCGATGCTATGTGCCTTAGCAAATTCCGTTTTGACAAAAGTGTCCTGTATTCTACTATCAACGACAATTGACTTAAATTTATTATCCCGATCAATTATATTTATCATCGTTCTTATATCTATTAGGGTATTAATTTGACTCGAATTTTTAATTGTTCGATTAATCAAATAACTTAAAAATTATATTTTTAAATTAATCTAATATTCAAATAAAGCTTTTAAAATACTCGAGTTATTGAAATAAATTTTACCTTTCAAGTTTACAGATTTTTTAATGTTTATTAAAAGTTAAAAAATAGTTAGTGTTAAAAAAAATAACAACAACAAAGTTAACAACTAACTTTAATAAAACATGAATGTTTTTTAAGACATCAAAAATATGTCTACATTAATTGAGATCGCTTAATTTACAGGAAATAGTTAAATTATCTTTCAAAAATAATATGCAACAAAATTTTGAGTACATTTTTCTCTTTTGTTTTTATAAATCTATATTTTTGTATAACAAATTTTTTTTATAAATAAGTAAATAGGTCTAAAAGTAGCACCTAAACGTGTTAATATGTCACATTTACAACACTGCTCTATTTGACAAATTAATTTAACAGCTGATAGTTGCCTTTTGTTTTATGCAACGCATGCAAATTTTTAAAATTATGAGCTGAAGCTCAAACTGATGTTGCTATTGAATTTTCACTCAAAATTTTATTCTCCGATGAAGCCTATTTTTGATTGAATGAGTACGTAAATATGCACAATTGTCTCATTTGAAGTGAGCATAATCCATGTACTTTTGTCCAAACACCGTTACATCTACAGAAAATTAATATTTGGTGTGCTTTATGGGCTGGCGGTGTACGGTATAGGGATATGATTGAAAATTTTTTCGTGGTTCCAACAGGATGGAGCCACATGCCACAGAACGTGCGCTACAATTATTTTACTCAAAGGAACTTTTGATGGAAGAGTAATTCCACGTAATGGTCCAATTAATTGGCCACCAACATAGTGCAATTTAACCCGATTGGATTATTTTCTTTGGAGTTATGTAAAGTCTTATTTACGTCGATAAACCAAGGACAATTGAATACCTATAAATCAACATTCGAAAAGTTATTGGCGAAATATGGTCGCATATGCTGCGAAAGTTTTGTGAAAATTGATATTCCATTTTGCGCCTTGTATGCGCGAGCCATGGCGGCCATGTGGCCGAAATCATATTTAAACATTAATGACATCAAATTCTCTGTTCAACGAAGCCCCCTTAAATAATATTAAAAATATATTTCTTTCTTTTATGATGATTTAAACTTGTATAGCTGTAAAAAAATACCCAACAGAAACAAGAATATGTACTTCCAAATCAAATTCAAAATTATCCAATTTATTTTTTACACAAAAATAAATATTAAAGGGTGTATCTTTTTATTTTCTCCAAATCCGAATTAAGAACGACATATCACTTCAATTATACGTTTTATTTCAAACACGTATTAGTTTGTTTTTACTAAATACATTTTTTAATAATAATACTAAACTGTGCTTGGCGACATAATAAAACTCCATTAGAAACTGCGAATGTGTCTCGCAAAAAACTGATTTTTTTTAATTTTCATTTTTCTTTTCCAAATTTTGAAACTATATACTGCGTTGAAAATTTAGGGTACATCAACAATATATAGCGAAATGTACGAATTTTTTTAACAAGTATAAATCCCTATTTCAAAATTTGTATTCCGTTGAGAGTTATGCATAACTCCCCCCCCCCCCAAAAAAAAAAAAAATCCAACAATTTGAAAACTTAAACAAGTTTATCATCAAAATTTGACTACACTGTATGTAGCTGTTGAAAGTCTGCACAACAACAAAAAGGGTGTAGCATTTATCCACAAAGTCCAGTTAGTTTATATAAGAACTCTTTATCAAAGGTACAAACGCGCGAACAAAAATTGTAGAACAATTTGAAAAAGTTAAGTAATTTTTAGGATTTTTTCTAAGCTTTTGAACTTTGAATAACAATCATGATTGTAACTGTGATTATTATAAAATTAAACCAATGATGCTAAAATTGTGCACTCTATTAGTTTCTAGCCACGTGAGTTCCAATCTTTAACCCTTTGTTTAAAATAGTATTAGCACAAAACTTATTAAGGATCAAAGTCAGTTTCAGATAAGTGAAAAAAATTTGATAATGACCATATACTAACAATTTATACACCTGCATATAGTGTATAATTTTTTCTAACACAGTCGAAAAAATTTCCTAATTTCATTACATATTTTAAGACTGGGGTCCAGTTAAAGCTATTATTTATTTTGATTTATTTATATTTCAATTTTCTGTTTTTTCTATTATTTTCTTTCTCATTATACTTTCGTGAATTTAGTTTTATATTTCTATTAAATAACACAATGTTTTCCTGCAGGATATGTTAGTTTTTTACTGCCTAATCCTGGAATTTTGTTTGGCATAAAAGTTTTATATTTCAAAAATAATTATCATGAACTGCAGTTAGATTTATTTAGATTTTATTTTGAAATATGTAAATATATACAATAAAAAATATTCTAAAATAACATATTATATATTCACGTTTGAATTTACATATAACTAAAGCTTAGTGGCTGAAAAATAACAAAACGTAATGCGGTATAATGAGCAATAAATTATTTAATACTATTACGACAATTCATAAATTATTCAAGTCAAATACACCTAAGACCTGAAATGGTAAAACTATGACACATGTTTTTAATATGCTAGTTTTTATTTTTATGAAAGTCGATTTTATTTGATATTAAATACATGTGGGCTATTATCAAAAATGGTCAGCTGAAACTCACTTTAATTCTCAATAAAGTTTGTGGTAATACTATTTTAAACAAACGGGTTACAGACCTAATCTCACAAGATTTGAAACTAATAGAGTGCAAAGTTTTATCACCATAGGTTTAATTTTGTGATCACGTTTGTTGTTAAAATTTCAAAAACTTAGAGAGGGGCTAAAGATTACTAAAATTTTCCCATTCTTTTATACTTTCTATTCGCGTGTTTATCCTTGTGAATCTCATTAAGACTTTATAGAAATGTAATCGGACTCTGTAGATAAATTTAACAACATATATATCGTTGTGCAGACCTTCAACTGTAACATATATGGTACCCAAATTTTGAAAACTAAATTATTCAAGTTTTTAAATTTGTTTGTTTTTTGAGGCGGGATCTGTGCGACCTACAACAAAATACAAATAATTGTGCGCATTTTGTGCTATATCTCTTTGATGCGCCTAAAATAGTCAATGCAGTAGATAGTCCCAAAATTTGGAAAATAAGAGGAAAGGTTAAAAAATGTCAGTTATTTTGTGAGGCACATTCACACATTCTAAAAAAGTAGCATGGATTACTGCGTGATTTTAATTTTTTACTATTTTACACGATCAAATCGTAGGAGCATCAGAAATAAATTTAACAAAAAAATTTTATGGACTTTTTGAAAATTATGCAAAAAATTGAATTTTTTCTATGTATTTTTATTTAGCAAATCAAATTGTAAATTATAAATATCTTGCATATATAGTAAGGTAATCTGAATACTAAAATATGAACGGAAATTTAGAAAAACTTTGTTAACTGATTAATATTCATAGTCAATTTCTTGTTGTGTTTTTAATAAAGTTTAAATTAAAATCAATTCGATAAGTTTAAACAAATATTAAAGTAATAGTTATTTTGAGTAACGCATATTATTCTTAAAAACAATTTAAATTATTTATAGTTTTTATTAATTCAATAATTGTAATAATAGTTTACTTCATTTTTTAAAGCATTAAGATTTGAAATAGGTCTAACTGCAAAATCGATTCGAAAAAAAAATTGAGACACGCTATTTCCATATTAAGCCATAGATGCTGTACATATTCTAGGGGAGTTCTTTTACTTTTCCAGTAAAATCAAGTAAACAGAGTATTTACTGAGTAAATTGAAGATATTACTCTTACAACAATTTGTGAAAAGAGTACGTGAATGAAAAATTTGTTAAATATAGTAAAATAAACACTACAGCTAGTTGCAAACAAATAAACTTAAAACACTTTTTGACTTTTTTGTTATGTATTCTTAATAAAATTTTAGTGCAAAAAACGATATTTTTTTTCATTTTTCGAACATTTTGCTCTCACTGCTTATATTGCTCTACTTTTTGTTTTATTTAATTTTTGCAACTATATGATTTACAGGAAATAAATCTAGTAAAATGTTTTAATATTCGGTTATCATTTTTCTCTTTAAATTTTTTCCCCTCTTTTACAAACGCAAATCCATTAAAAGTTTTTACTGGACAGTAAAAATTTTTGGGTAAACGAACGCACCTTATATATAAAACTTAGTCCCATTTTTTATGATTTTTTTTACCATAATTAAAATTTTTTCTTAAAATAATTATATTTATTAAATTTTAATTTTAATATTATAAGATTTTTTTAACTTTAGAAATGCACTAACCGTTTAATTGGTTTTTTCTCTGAAAAAACGGAACAGCAATCGTTTTTTTTTTTTTTTAAATTCCAACTATTCGAAAAACGGTTTCTCCGAAAATTCAAATAATTTAACATATAGATATAAAAATTTCGATATATATAATTGTTCGGGATCATAAATTTATGTCAAATATCTTTGATAGTTCAAAACGGTATACGTTTTTCAAAACAGATTTTTCTAAGGCACATCGCATGGACAGCATGAAACTGACTATAATTGGTATAAATATTTAGGGTTTGTAATGCTTAATTGAAATATAAAGGCGAATCAAATTATTTCAAAGAGACAGTTTTTAAAGACCAACAAAAAAAATTGACTTTAGTTAAGAAAGGACCGCAAATTAATATCATCGCTCAAAATATTAAATAGCTTTATTTAAGTATATTAAATATCGTTATTTAAAATAAATAAAATACGGAGAAATAACTTAGATTCGATCCACATTTTCTGCAAAATTTTTAAGAATCGCGACTTTTAATATAATGAACATTTTTAAAATTTTGTAAGGAAACTCTAAAATATGCCATATTAAACCATCAAATACTGAAAATGTCATATATTTTATAATAACTCAGTTGGTTTTGATATTACTCTTAATTTTTACTAGAATTATGCATAAAGTTCTAGTTTGTAAAAATTTCAATATTTGTTCGAAATAGTTTACGCGAACTGATTCTATATGCATTCGGATTACTTTATATATTTACAAATGGGTTTTAATGTACCTTAATTTTTTCTTTTTTAAGACCTAAAATCATGATCCATATATATAAAGAAAATAAAATTAACAAATGTAAATCTTTAAATACAATTTATGTGAATTTATAAATGGTTTATGGCAGAATATATACGAAGAGTATGCTCAACTTAGCGAATTCAAATAATAAGCATACGCACCGTTGTTCTTATTTATAGTTAACATTGAAATTCCATATTTTTTAGTTTTTTTATGACAATATTCTATGATTAAATTTAAATATATGGAAAAAGTAAAAAAAAAAAAAATAAAATGATATATAAATTATATATAAAGTGTTACAGTTCAAAAATTATTGCAGTGTTTCGGATTTGTTTCCAATTAGTTCCGGATTTCTTTCCAACAATTATTTTTATATGTTTTCTAAAATACTATTCTTAGATAATTTTCTAATTTATGATAATGGTAAGCTCAGAAAAAAAATTATCTTGCTAAATTTGTAAATTTTTCTTAAAAAAAATTTGCAGTTATTTAGCTGGTTTATGAATATCGAAATAAAATCTAAACTAACGCAAGCAAGTCGAATGATTTCGAATCATTTTCAGCTTCTTTATTTTTTAAACTTTCATAGTGTTTCATCATTTCACAACTTTTTTCAGTGTTTTTCAGAAGAAAAAAAAAACAGCCAGGAAAAAAATTTAATTAAATTTTTTTATAAACTTATTCTTTTTTCATTCTTTTGGTATTTTTTATAGGTATTACAATAAATTTATAAATTAAATATAAAGTAAGCGCAGCAAATGATCCAATGCAATATCTTGCAAATAATTCCCATACAAATTTTAAACTTGATTAAGCATTTCATATATATATATATATATATATATATATGAAATGCTTAATATATATATATATATATATATATTGTTATTTTTTCTTTAGTAAGAGTATTTTAAAATCATATTCATTAACAGTTTCTATTTATTATATTAATAGATAATTTTAATAATCAATTTATTAAGTCCATAAAATTTGTAAATTTAATTTTAATTTGGAGATTGAAGCGCCGCAAGCAAAAATCTTTGCTTAGTATAAATAATCTCTCTTTTTTGTATGAATAAATACACAAAAATTATTAAATGGATTTATCTGTAAAAATAAAATTAATAAAATCAAACAGGAATTGTTTTTTTTTTTTTTTTTGATTTATTAACATTTTAGCGTTTTTCAGGCAATGTTAAAAATCAAATAAAGACTAGAAAAAAAGCTAGAAGCTAAAGTGAAAATTTTGAGGATAAAATAAAAGGGGTTGATTTAGCCTGCAACATTGTTGTTTCTGCTGTAATTTTAAATGGGGAAATCAAAATAAGAAAACCAAAAAAAAAAAGGAACTAAATTTAAGTATGAAAACAAGAATTTTTTATATCTCCTCACATACAAATTCTGTATGAATTCAGAACACTTGTAATACATGAAAATAACACAAAATAAGCATGACTTTCCTTAGAACTTAGGGAAAATTACACCCGCGACATATTTATTCACTAGCACACAATATTGTCACAAAATGGTACTTGAATTCAAATATAACGGTTTTAACGGCTGGTTTAAATCTTTCTCAATGCTTCTAGACATTGCTGTTTATGTTAACAGCGGTTAACATATCTGTAAAAATTATTAATATAGTTGTAAATATACAACATTGAATAAAAAGCTTTCACCATTGTTTGTAAGTATGGCAACACTAAACTTTTAAGCTGCTAACATTAACATCGAAAGCTCTAGTTTGTCCGTTAAGATCATTGTAGAAAGAAATAGAACTTTCAAGAAGCATCTAGTAGGTAATACAGTGTATATAAATTGGCCATGAGAACACCATTGAGTAAGTCTAATTGGAAGCGTCGTTAAGTAAAGACAAATCAACTGCCTTGGCTGTATAATCTTGTACATTATTAAAGTGTGTTGTATAATGTGTATAATTTAAGTGTGTGTTTATATTAGAACACAAGTGACTTTTTAAGCTGTTATTGTTGTACATTTTTAAATAAATTAAAGAGCCGTTACAAATTTTAAACTACTAAACTGCTGTTATTTGCAATCAAAGTATAGGTATATTTAAAGGAAATAAACGACCGTTTTTAAAAGGTAAAAACGTAACAATATTTTTATTATTTTTTCATGCACATGTGTTGCATTTTAACTTCCGTAATACAGATATTTTCCACAAACCGAAAAAAATATATATATTTTTGACATTCCTTTTTTTCTAAGTTGAAATTTATTCTAAGTTGAAATTTATTTTTGTATAAAAAATAAAACAGAATTTCAAATAATTTTTAACATTTTTTTCTATTCACCAACAAAAAGGCAAAAAATGTAGTTATATTTACGTTTTTGGATTTAAGCCGCATCTAAAGAAGAAAATTTATGAAAATAATTGAAATGAATTATATTTAATAATTTTTAATATTTTTTGGTGAACGGTTTGTATTCTTTAGTATAAAATAATAAAGAAATTTTATGTGTTGAAATAAGATTCTAAATAAAAAATAAATTCAATAAAGTTATTCTAAAATAATGAGGTCTGGACCACGTTTAAATCAAACAGAAAGAAATCTGGTTGAGAAAGGAAAAAGAAAAACAGTCATTCAAATCTCTAAATTGCTCGCTTTATAAGACGTTCTGAAGGAGTGATCAGAAATTATATTAAAGTAGGCAAATAATAAGGAATAATACTTAAAACGAAAGGCTTTTAGAAATTATTATTGCACCAGAAAAGTAAATAATAATAAAATTATAATAAAGAAATATCATGTGTTGAAATAAGATTCTAAATAAAAAATAAATTCAATAAAGTTATTCTAAAATAATGAGGAGAAAAAAATTTGGTTGAGAAAGGAAAAGGAAAAGCGGTCATTCAAATATCGTAATTGCTCGCTTTCTGAGACGTTCTGAAGGATTGATCAGAAATTACATTAAAGAAGGCAAATCATAAGCAATAATACTTAAAATGAAAGGCTTTTCGAAATTATTATTGCACCAGAAAGGTAAAATACGATACTACAAAGGGCTAAATTTAAACCATCAGATCCTGAACAAATTATAGCTTGTGCTTTAAGTGCATCCATTAAATGAAGAAGATTTAAGTCTAAGCCTAACCTTCTTTTTGACATAAAGAACGTAGTGGCAACTTTGCTAATACTGATTGTTTTGGAAGGTTGAATGGAAACGGATAATATTTTCCGATGAAAACAAATTCGATATGAAAGGTCTAGACTATTATAGTTACTATAATATTAACCAGCACAATATCGTCAAGTCGAAAATAAATTTTTGTGGAAGAAGCCTCATGGTGTGGAAGCTTTTTTGTATGATTAGAAGCTTTCCATTTGAAGAAGGTGTGTGGTTGACTAAGGTTAACAAATACCTGGATAAGGAATATAACTTTCAAAAAGATAATGCTGATATGCATACATAGTAGGGCCTGGCATTCAGAAAAATATATTCAATTATTGCAATTATTATTGCAAACTAAAAAAAAAATAAAAACAATTGTCTGTATATTGTTGTAATTTCTTTCAAAATAGCCTCAGTAAAAGTGCAACATTAACCTCAGTTAAACATGTTTACCAAAAGGCATTGGAACAACACAAAGAATTTGTAAGCAAAATAGGTTTTATTATATCATATATTAAGTCCCAAGAAAGCGCGAAAACTATCATCCCGCATTGAATATAATACTTGTCAATAATAGATTTAAATTCACCATTGTAGGCGATGTTATGGTTGAGAATTTTTAAAAGGTGTAAAAAAGGTGATTTTTTTTTAAAAAGTAGCCAACTGCTACAATACCCAAAATACTCATTAAAATTTTTTTATATGATAAATACAAAACCAAAAAATATATAATTTTCTATAAAAACTACTAACTCAAATTTTATTAGCTGTGTGGAGGACCAATAGAATGTGAATCTTTGCATTAGCGAATTCAAAACCGATAAAAGAGAATACAGAGAAAAAAGGATCTGAAATATTGTTTAATTGATTGATTAATAACGTCGATTAACAATTAATTTATTTGTTAATTAAAAAAAAGAATACATGAATACATAAATAAAAATTAATTTTTTAAAAATTCTTTTTGTGACTTTTCGTTATCAATACTACTGAAAACTTTATGATATATCTAAAATATGTTTAACAGATTGTTTCAATTAGTTATAATTTTTCACCTCGTAGCCTCTAGTGCTGATATATTTATCCCTAAGACAGTTAATTGCACGCACTAGAACTCATTAAGAAAAGAAACCCCTTGGAGCTTGGAGTCATCCCACATAAATCACTAAATAAATTTTAGCTAGAGACACATTTATGAAATTTTAGTTAATTGAGAATAAAGTCGACATTTATGCATATATTTTAGTGTAGTAGGAATCGTTTTTATTGTAACATATACATCTTTATGAAAATAGGAGAAATCCGTTTTAGAAGCTTTAAATTTGTTAAAATTTTTTTACCAAAGCTATTGATTAGAAAAATATGTAAGTATAACTTGTGGATAATTTAAAGTATTAAAGCTTTTTTACCATTTTATATATAAAATCAAAGTTTGTACCTATTTCACTTTCAACTATACCCTAACGGCAGAATTGAACTTTCATTTAATTTCAGCATTTGTATTTTTGTTCTTTGTTTTGACTTTTGTAGAAGATGAGAATGCTATCTTATACGGAAAAAAATAAATTTTCTCTGAAATACAAAAGAAAAATGATTAACCAGACAAAATGGAAAATATGACCCGTATATCAATCTATTTGTTTCAATTGATTCTTGGTTTACCAATTTTTCACTTCTGAGGAGTAGATTTTTGACCCTGCAGGGTCATTTATAAGCGTTATTTAAACTAAAAAAATCAACAAAAGGGAAAATTAATTTTTGTTGAGATATATCTTCATAGCTAACAATCGTAGAAGAACATCGTTAAATATGCGAGACGCGTCTTCAAATATAAATTATATAATAAAAAAAATTATCTATAGAACTTATTTTCTTCACGGCTTTATGACACACAAGAAGCTTATTATCGCAAACCAAACTAAATGTGTTCAAATGCACGTGAAAACAAAACTATAAAAAAAACCTGTAAGGAAGATATAGTCGGTCAAGCCCGCCCATATGATACTTTACACCATATATTTGTATAAAAATTCAGGGAGAAGACTTATATGGGATCTGTGGCCAATTGTGAACTGATACTTGTATTAAGAGTTTTGTATATTTCTATGAAAACTCCGAGTGCATTATATCATGTTCTTCATGCTTTTTAGGGTGATTCCCGGAAGTGAGCCTTATATCGGAGTTATGGTCAATTATGGGTCAATCAAAATACAATTTGGCACTGTGATTTTTACAGATCTTCATTAAATTTACCAAATGGATTTATACTTATATAAAATTTAATTGTGCCGAATTTCATTAAAATATTGCTATATTTAATCCCTATTCCGGGAGGATATATGTATAGGGATTAGGCAAAATAGTAGACCGAACATAACCAATTACACCATGCTTCATTCTAGCATCATAGAAGTACTACGTATCAAATTTCATTGAATTCTCTTCAAAATTGCGACCTGTACTTTGTACGCCAAGTTTATAACAACAACCGATCATCCAAATTGACCAGAAAGCTAGAAGGACGGATATCGTTAAAAAGAGATTCTGAGTCGATCTTATATTCTAAGGTGGGTGTTAAAAGATTCCTTCTGTACGATACAAATATCAGTGCAAATGCATAATACTCCCAATCGGCTATGGTGGTGTAGCGTATAATAAAAGTTAACTTTTAGTAATGGAATAAATATTTGAAAGGGGAAAGAAGGATTCTTATAATAGATGATAAGCTTTTTTGTATTTTTTAAAGAAGTTTATTTTTATTATAAAAACAAATATTATTTCTTCGACATTAATAACAAAAAATTTTATTAGTAACTAAGTAAAGTATTAAACAAACAAAATAATTATGCAAAAATAAAATAAGTATAATAAATATACACATTTATAATAACAAGTAGACATTAACAATGTTGATAGTAAATATAAACTAGTTATAACGCTGTCAACAGCAAACTAAAAAATATAAAATAAATAGAAGCGAATATAAACTGTATAGGGACCTTTAAGAAGATACTTTTTTACAATTTCCTTGCCTGACTTTAATGCATTAGATATTCGTTATTGCTATTTAGAAATTTCAAACTAGGAAATTCTTATTGAGGATAAATCCTTTAAGAAGAATAAGGATAAGATTAATTACTATAAATGAGTATTTATAAACTAGTTTGATAGTATTTTTGGAGAACCCGCAATTTGTCTATAGAAAGCGAAAAGGGTTTGAACTACTGTACAATTTTGGACAAATAAAGTACTTAATTCTTTCGGTAATATAACTAATATTAAGTTAAATAAAAATATTACTAAAATGTATTTACAGTAGTTTGATAGAAAACTTTCGTATACATACCACTTCAAATATTTATACATACATATATAACTATGTCTATATTCATATATTTAATTATGGATTGTAGTCGATGTGTATCAAAGGACTATTCAGTACAATTATTATTGTAATAAAATTGTCTTATTCATTGAATTTGGCTTTTTTTTAGCAAACTCGTTGAAATCATTGTTATGAATTTATTTGCTGATAAAGTCAATAAAAATTTCTTGTAACGATGTATTTTTAGGTGGAGTAAATTCTGTGCCAAACAACATTATGGAAAATTACTTATCAACCGAAAATTAAGTCACGCAGAAAAATAAAACAACATTTGTAGTCGTAATTTTTAAATATGACTTTACGTATTTACTCACCACAAACGTCACAAAAATAAATCAATTTATTAATGAAAACTATTAAATGTGTAAGGACTTTAGTAAATTTTGAAATACGTTCTAAATTAATGTTATATTTGTAGTATTTAGTTATAGCTTAATATTCTCTTAAAAAAATAAAAAAAATATAATAATACGATGCAAAATATTTTATTTCAAGAACGATATATACATAAAAAAATGATATGCTTTATAATATCAAAATAAATTTCATTCATTCCACGGGAGATTAAAAAATGGAAATTTTTTGACGGAGGGTCATCAGAGTTTATTTATATTTAGTAGGCATATAACATACGCAAGAATTTAATTTTTCTCATTATTATTTTTTCCAATTAAAAAAAAAACGCCAAATTATTCACGATTTCAACCATAAATGCGCATTTTTTTTTTATTTGAGCAAAGAAAAAAAAAATTATGCAAAATTTTTACAAGAATTAAGAAACAATAATAATTTTGTTTTTAAAATGTTTTATTAATTTTCTTTTAAATAAATTTAACGATTCATGTATGAATTAGACAGTAAAATATAAACTAAATTGTAACATGTCACAAAAATACTGACGTTATTATTATTATTATTTTTATTCCATTTAAAAAGTACAACAGGAAAAAATAGTTGATTCATATATGTATCACTGCGCACTGAAGGTTTAAATTTCTATAAAAGTTAAAAAGGCCGACAAAGTACGTAATTTTAAATGTTTATATCTCTTTACAACGTGGATGGATTTTAATGAATTAAGGCTCTATTGAAGACAAGCTGAGACCCTTTTAAGGGCAATATTGCAAAGGTGAATTGTATATTTAAAGAGTGCAATTGTAATTTTACAACGCGTTTTTGAAAAACGTCCACCTCTTCTATTTTAATTTTTTTAATATATTTAAAAGCAACTTCTACAAAACGCAATATTAATTATGATAATTTTTCTAATTTTTTTTTATAAAAATTATCTCTATTCTTTTTTTTCACATACAAATTTAATTTTTTCATAATATTTCTTATTTTTTTTTTTTTTTTTGTTGTTCTCATTTAGTAATATGTAATTTTAAGTTATCATAACTCTTTAAATATAAGTCAAATTTTATTGATATAGAAACCAATATAAAGTTTATTACAATAAATATTGTAAATTATATTCTATAATTCAAAACCAAGATGCACTGAAAAACCCAATTGCATTGGTTGATGATTTCAGATTTTAGGAATGTTTGCTCTTTTTATTTTAAATATATTTCCTTAATATTGAAGAAAAATATATTTATAGCACAGTACATTAGCAATTATTTCGGGACAGAAAGGTGTTATACCACAAATAACAATGACTAAAATTAAATTTTAAAATAAGCTCAAAAAAAAAACATAAAATTTTTGAAAAATTGTACTTAAATGAATTTAAGTGATAATATTATTTTGAAATTACTGCATTTAAAGTGACATATGCATTTTTTATATGTAATTTAAAATAAATAAATAATAATAATCTCAAGTTCTTCAAAATTCAAAAAAAAAATAATAACAATAATAAAAAAAAGTAAAAAAATAAATAAATATAAATATAATAATAATAATAATAATAAAAATAATAATAATAATAATAATAATAATAAAATAAAAATACATAGAAAAAAATTTATATATTTGAAAATTTTTTCATAAATATTATGAATCGAACTTGACTTTTTTCCCAAACTTTTTTCATAAAAACTAAAATTTTGTTCATATATATCATTAAATTAGTCATAATGAAACTTTTTAAAATTTTGTAAAAATTCTGTTAAATCTTTGATTTAATTTTATTAAATTTGTTTACAAATCGAAAATGGTAAAATTCCAAGAAAAATGTGTAAAAAATTAATGTTTAGAAATATACATAATTTCGCTCGCGTTATGTAGCACATTATTTTGATGAAAAGCGCTTCTGTTTTGTTCCAAAAACGTAGCTAAAAAAAATAAAAAACTTAAAATATTACGAAGAAAATTTAAAACATATTTTCAAATTGAAATTCCAAATAAAAATTTAAACAATTTTTTAAGTTTTCTTGACTCTTGATTCATTTTCAAAAATATATAAAAAAAAAAAAGAAAATTTAATGCTTAAGAAATTATGCTTAAATATTATGACCTGAAATCAATGAAAGTAAATTTTTTTGTATTTATGTACAAACTTTTTTCTGTGTATGTCAAATATTAGCAAAATTCTAAGACCTAAACAATTTTTGGCCGTTCTTTCATGGAACGAAAGAATGATTTATTTCTACACTCTAAAAAATACATAGAAAATCACTACAATAAGGTAAGTAGATTTTTATGTAAAATTGCAGAAAGTATGTAAAATTTTATTACAAAATGTTTACTTAAGCGCTATGCACATTTTGTTTTTTTGTACAAAACTACACAAAAAATGTAGTGTTTTGAATGCTGGTATAAATGTTGATAATATTTTAGTATTTAAACTTTATAATTACATATTTAGACACAAAGTATGTAAACGTTATAATTTTCAAAACTAATATAAAAAATGTCAAAAAAAAACTGAAATTAAATAAAGTAAATTTTTATTTATTTATTTATTTATTTATTGAATAATTACAATACCATTAGAAATTATTTTCTAATTCTAACCGAGCGGAGTAAGGAAGACTATTGCTCGCTGTAGTGGAACAGACCAGAGTCTCTTGTGGGAATCGAACCACAAACTGATAGACTAAATCACTACCAATTAGGTCATCGGGGAATCCAGTAAATTTTTTATATTTATGCACAAACTTTTTTATGTGTATACTCTTACTTGAATATATTCATTAAATTGGAAAATATACGGTAATAATTTTATAAATAAAGTAAATTTACATGAAAATTAATTAGAGTGTATATTTTAATTCTATACAATTTGATATTAAAAACTATTTTCAGACTTTAAGCTATTGTCCTTAAATTACAAAAAGAAATTGAAGTACAAAATATAGAATTATCACAACAAATTGAAAACTTTTTTTTCCATAAAATACTTATTGGAAATGTGGTTTAAAAATAAAATTTTAAAATGAAATGTCAAGCACTTAAAAACTAAAACTAAAATAAACTACGTAATAACAATTCGACAGTGATAACATCACCAACTTGACAAATTCTAACCCCAAACCAATTTTATGTATACATTTTTATATATTTTTGTTTTTTCAACACACTTTTTAAATTGCTGATTTAGCGACACAATAGTTCATTGACTGTTTTCCACTTAATACAGAAATGAAACAAATATCTTTAAGACAAAGTATTTGCTAACTCTATTTTCTTCTTTATAAAAAGTTCATTTTTAAAGAATTTAACAAGTACTTAAACGCATTTACTAAAAAAGTTAAATTGTAACATTAAACAAGTTAAGGAGTTGGAGAAAAGCTAGCAAAGATATACTACAATCTTTAAAGTTGCTTTAGTTAAGAGACTGAGAACAAATACAAAAAAAAAAAAAAAAAAAAGAATTAAAACTATATTACTCTAGTATACCAAATATAGCACTTCACTGCAATGCAGTGCATTAAGTTTTGAAATAATTATTAAAGTTTAGTGAAACTTACCTTAAGTTTAGCTGAAGACAACTTATGTTTTGTTTCTAAGTATTAAAGAAGAGTTTAGGTTTAGGGTTTCTTTACTTTTTTTATTTTTTTGTTTGCTCTTTTAAGAAAAGTGCACTAAGTTGATTCGTTGAAGTGGTAGATGTCGCAATTTTTTCCTTAGATTTTAATTTAAAACAAAGCACAGATATTTAGTTACTTTTTTAGTTTAAGAAAAAGATTTTCGGAAGTCAAAGAGTATCATAGGATACTTCTTTTTAAGGAGATGATGAAAAATTCCTTAAAATGTATTTAGATATAGAGACAAGAGGAAGTTGCACAGATAAGAGAAAAATCTATAATGAGAAAGAGAAAAATACAGATAAGGTATGTAATTAACTATAAATTATTAAAAATAATATTTATTAAAACTAACTTAAATAAACTTTTTAAAAGTATAAACTGCTTTTATAGTAAGCGCAAGAGTGTTGACTAATAAAATAATAGTTACCTCACCCTGAAAAGCAAAGACATACTAAGCTATTAAAATTACTCATGCAAATTATGTTCAAATCTGGATGAAAAAAAAAATATTTTTCGTGATGTGTTATTACAAATTGAAAATATTTCAAATTTTGAGATTTGATCTTTTTTTACTTCAAAAGTTGAGTAAAACGACTAATCTAATAATACATACAGTGACTGAAATAAAGTTAAATATAAAAATCAAGTTTTAATATTTTTTTATATATATTTCAACTTCAGTGTATGCAATAGAAAATTACAATTCAATTCATTGTTTACGGGAAGAGGAAAAAAAAAAAACTAAATTGGACCTTAAAAAGGTCAAAAGAAATGGCAAAAAAAAAAAACTAATATTTTTTATTTAAAACATATTTTTATTTATCTATTAATATTTTTTTGCTCTTATTTGTTTTAAAGATATTGTAATAAATTTATAAACGGAATTTAGAACGGCTGCCAACAAAATTATCTAATAAAAAATTGCCACAAAATTCCTATACAAAATTGGGTTATATTTCATATGAAAAACTACCTAATGTTTTCAAGTGATTTTTCATCATTTACGTATTTATAATTCGTTTCCAAATTTTTGGGTGATTTATCGCTTTTATAAGATTTTTTAATTATATTCACAAATAGTTTCATTGATTACTGAAGTTTATTAAAAAATAAGGCTGCTACATTTTCACTCGAAAAACGATTAAATTTCGATATGTTGCGTAAAAATAATTTTTAGGAAAGATCTCGTAGCTTCATATATTTTGAGTCAATTTAAGATCTAAATTGATTTAGAAAGTAGGAGGAAGTAGCTTTTTAATTATATCACAATCTTTTATATATACATACTCATATTAGCTAATGATTTATTCAACATTTTTAAACTTATTTCACTCTTTTTCAAAATTTTGAATTTGATGTCAAGTTTTCTAATTTTATTCTTCAACACTGTATATATTTGTTTATAAAGTTTGAAATGGTATATTCTTCCTATATTTTAAGACAAATTGTATTTCTATATTTTTTACATGTTTATTACTTTTTGTTGAAAAAATTTAAAGGCACGAAGAGTTTAGTAAGGTATTACAGATAAAATCAAATAATTTCTATAGTTTTCGTCTAATTTGAAAGTAAACAATTTATTTATTTTTTTCTAGATGTTGTTTAAAAATTAACTTTTAATAATTGACCATAAAACAAAAAATGCATACCGTTGCAAAGCTTCTTCCTCTTCTTCTACTATCCAAGGAAGTTTAAAAACTAAGAATCAAAAAAAAAAAAAGAATAACAGCATTAGAAATACCTTTATACAAAAATCTACCAAATAACTCGAAATTTTGAGGGTGTATTGTAAATTTTTAAAACTGTACTCAACAAAGCCTATAACGTACACTGTGTTGAATGATTTATCACTTTATAGATTATTCTGTAAAAATAAAATTAATAAAAGCAAGTAAGAAATTAGTTTCTTCTTAGTTTAAGTAATAAAATTTTAGACTTTTTAAGGCAATTTTAAGAATAAAAAAAGGCCTGTAAAAAGCTAGAAGCTAAAATGAGGCTAAAAGCAAAATAAAACTATGACACCTCCTAATCCTTCCTTTTTATACTCACCATCCAAAAAGATGGGGAGATTGAATTTGTAATTCCATCTATAACATATAGAAATATTCATCTAAGACCCCATAAAGTATATATATATTTTGGGTCCTTGTGAAATTCTAAGACGAGTTATGTCCATTAGTATTGATAGCACTTGGGGGGATCACCCAGGAGAACGAAATTTGGCTGGTATTGTTTGGTACTGAAAATGAGCAAAAAGCAAAAATGTGCAGGTGAAATACCAAAGAAACTTAGGACTGCTATTATGCTGCTCACTTAGTGTCAAAATCGTATTTAAACGCTTAAAATTGTTTCATGATTGAAATCTTAGTTATTCTTATTCCATCCCTTAATTTTTTCCTAATTATGAAAATTGTTCGATGTCTTAAAAAGTCTAGTAAAATTCTTTTTGGTTTGAAAGGGATTTCAAAATATACTCTAAATTTACATTTTCTTTGTGGTTATATATTTTTCACTAACACCTTTTTAATTTTACAGCTCATAAGCTTCAGATTTCTTTACATCCTTAAAGTTATTTCAATTTTTGTTAAATTTATTGGTTTTTTATTTACTATTCATTTTATTTTTTATTTACACATTAGGGGACACCAAAAAATGTTTTGCCCAAAAAAGGAAGTTTGGTACATATAATGATTTTTGGCATTACCATAAGCAAATAGTGATCTAAATTAAAAGATATTCAATAAAAAATTAAATAACTACGATAAATATATCTATGATATATCTATGATATTTAGTTAAAGAAAAATATTTGAAAAGTTGGAAACACCCTATTGTAAATTCATAAAAGCTTAAAGCTTTTTAAAACTGTAAAACGAAAACTTCACTTAAGTGTGAGCTTTAACCCAAATGCTTTTTAACTAAGTTTGTACTTAAGTATACACTAAGGGAATAGTAAAAAAGAGTGCCTGAGTATCCACTGTAACTCCACCTCATACATTTCCGCCGATATTTTTTAAACTAATGCACGTACGACAACAAAATATCCGTATGAATTGTTTAAGGGTCGATGTAAACTCGGAAAACAAAAACAGGTGTGGTCCGCACACTTTAACGCCCGAACCCCACATAAAGTAAGAATATATATATATATATATATATATATATATATATATATATTTCGAAATTTGCATGAATTATGATACACAAAAAAGTGTCGTAGTATCTGTAAACATTATGACACTTTTTAAAATATCATAACGTCCAAGAGAAAAATTAATAGTTTATTGAATGTAGTTAGTCATCCTGTTCAGAAAAACTTAAATTTAGCATAGCCGATATTTGAAATACACCATAGTTAAAAATCTATGCACCCCGCCAAAGGACGGCCGTCTAGGAAACCTTTTTAATCTAGTCAGGATCCTACTCAGGCCAAGGTTAGAGCCATTTTTATCCTGAAGATGTCTGATTTTCTCCAGAAATTTTATTTTATATTGTATTAATTTTCATACCTGAAAGTGCCAAAGAAACCATTTATAATTAAATCTATGACGCTTTTTTGTGTGTCAGAGAGTCCATGCACATTATGACAATGGGCATTATGTAATGCCTTTAAAAGAACTATTTGGACTCTACAAAACACGAACCCTTTATAGCGAATATTCTGTGGTCGTCAATAGTTTTTTGTGAAAATATGTAATGGAAAACATTTATTTGTGTCAGAATCAGAACATTAAAATCTTAAAATTATTTTAAATATGAAGCAAAAATTTATAATAAAAACCGCACTTTATTAAAAAAAATAATAAATAAGAAATAGTAGCATATAATATCGAAAAGTGACGAACATAGTTCTCTAGTCACACCATTTTATCTTTCAATAAAAAATCTATTCAACTTAAATTTCACTATAATTTAAACTAAAAAAAAGTTAATTATCTTAAAAAAAAACTGATCTAAATTAATAATTAGATTTTCTTTAAAATATAAATATGCAAAAGAAAGCAATTAAGCATTTATATATTTAAAACAAACCGATGGTCATATTAAAATTACCCCTGATAAAAATAGATAAACATTTTGGCCAAGACTTATCGACAATGATATTTTAAAATCCAATAGAATTTTTAATTATACTTTAACTTTAACTAAGTTAACTAAATTATCGACTACAAATCACAACCTTGTTACAGTTTAGAATGTACGACACCTACATCTTTACCAAAGTAAAATTAAGTAAATAAATTTCTTCTTTTAATTGTACTAAATACCTTTAGTCTTCTCTAAACTTTTAATAGCCTAAAAATAATATCCACAACAACACATGCTCATACTTTTCTCTCAAAGACACGAAAAATATGACGGAGGGAACAAAAAGCAAAACATTTCACTTAAACCAACCATAGATGCCAGATTTGAGGAATTTTTGTTGCAGAAAAGCATAAAATTTTTGGTTTGGGGTTTGGGGAATTTGTTGGGGATATTTAAAATATTTTGAGGATTTTTTCGGGAAAATTATAAAATAATTGTATCCTTTGTCTAGTTAATAAAATTGAAATTTTGAGCAAAAGTATATACTGTTGAAGATGCTACATTTACATGTCACTATAAAGAAATTGTATAAGCAGTCCTTAATATGCTAACGATCCCTACAAGATAGCGTACAATATGAATTTCGGGAGGTGATCATACCTGATTGAGTACAGCTGAATTATCGGCTTTTAATTTTTAAAATTTAAGGTGTTACAGTTTTTTTTTTCTTTCTTATTAAAATAAGTTAAAAAAAAACGATTTAAAAGTATTAAAAAATTTTATGGGATAATGTTAAAGATCAGAAAGTTGATTGTGAATTTTCACTTTTTTAGTATCTCCACTGGATATTACCTTGGCTGTTAATATATTAATATTAATACAATCTATTGGAAAAAATTTAATCCGAATGCTATTTTAGTACTAACTCTGTAGATTTACAAGATGTTTAATCTCAATTATAGTACTTATGTATTTAATGTACTTAGTTTTCAAATACATATATAGTTATGTAAAAATATTCATACAAAAATTATCTCTATAAATACTATATACTATACTTATTAAAAGAAAAAAAATATTTTTAAGGATAAAATATCTTTCCCTAATGGGATTTTTTGGGGAAATTTTTAAAAATTTTGGTGTTGGCCAAAAAAAGTATCTGGGATCCCAGAAACCAACAACTATTTTTTCGCAGTAATATCTTTTTTATCTAGTGCTTTACTTTTTTGCTTCAATCTAACCTCTGGCATTTATACTCTGGCAGTAAATCCAGTTTAGCTGGTTGCTTCATGATGACAACTTTGGAGAAGACGATGATGTGGTAGTGGTAGCGGTGGTGGTCATGTTGAAATGTTACGGTTCTAAAGCAATTTGTTTTGTAATCATAAAGGCGAAAAAAAACAAAATAGAAAAAAAAAAAAAATAAAAAAATAAAAAAAAAATAGTAAAAGGAAAACAAAGTCCATGACAAAATAAAGCCAAGTGGGAGATAAGTGCTGTGGCATGGTGTGAAATAAACAACAAAGCAAATTTGAACAAACTGAAGAAACTACAAAAAAAGAAGCAAGCATTATGACACAAAATAACATAATAGACTAGCAAACAGATCTAAAAAGGTATGACATTTTCAGTTTGTAATTATCAGGGCAACCAAAAATATGCAAGATTATATCTTTTTTAGCTTCTATTTATTTAGCACTTATTTATTTAGGATATTTTTGCATATTTATATATAATAATTTTCATCTTATGAATGAAAGAAATTTTTAAATTTACTAATAAAATGAATGTTTTGAAGAGCAAAAAGAAAATCTTTTTTAGCGACTGCCCATAAAGATCAATTTATTTTTAGCATGAATAGTAGATACAATTTTAAATTTGGCTAAAAGAAATATATTTTAAGAGCTCATGTTTTTAATTATAAGGTCATATTTTCCAATTTTAAAAGAATTTTTTATGCATATAAAATATTTTTTAACGCATATTTTTAGTTGCCCTGATAATTATAAAGTAAAGATCTTTCGAGAGATTAATAATAAATATTACTACCTATTTTGAAATCTTTAGTTATATATTTGCAGGATCTATTGATAAACTACTTTATCAGAAATGAAAGTAAGAAACTAAATACGTAAAACTGGTTTTAAGTCATTCAAAGGATTCAATAAATATTTTGAAAAGAAAACTCATTTTTACAGGGCCACAACATTTTTGTCAGCAAAAATAAATTATTCATTTAAAGTCCCTGCTAAAACTTCAAAATTACTGTCACAAAATATAAACACATGAAGCAAAAGTACAAGAAAAAAAAAACACAAAGAACTTGAAATGAAAAAGAAAATCAGTTTACAAAATAAAGGCGTAAAAAAGTAAATCATACAAACATACATGAAACAAGTAATTTTATGGAACAGATTTTTTAGAAAAGATACACATAACACAAAAAAACAACAAATATGTTTTCAGCTGGGGATAAGCAAGCAGCTCACAATAACAACTTAAAAATACCGCAGACAAAAAATAAAAAGTAACTGAAAACATACTGAAAAATGTGTTAAATAACAGAATTAGTAAGTAAATCTAAAGGTTCGTTACTATAAAACATGAGAAGAAAAAAAAGTAGAGAAAAACTAAAAAGAAAAACAATTTTCAAAAACAACACTCCTGATACTAAAGAAAAAGGAAAAGAAAATCAACACAGATTTAAAAATGACATCCAAATACACACGTGCAACCTTATCAATACCCTCGGCAATCGTAAAGTTAATTCAGAGATTAAATCCGCCCTTGTCTATTTATTTTATGAAAATCCTTAATATTGAACTATATATAAATATATGTTATCTTTATTCCTTTTTTTTTTTTTTTTGAACTATACTATTATTATTTTTGTGATATTAACTGTTACACATACATATAATCCAATCACCATTCGTAGATAATTAAGTTATGCAAAAAGGGCCTTTTTTGATAATACAAAGAAAGATAAGCTGGATTGATTTAGTAAAAAAATAGTTTAAGTTTAGTTGAATAAGGTAACACTGTATTAATATATGTATATACTTCATTGCATTACATCCGTTTTCTTAAAGAATTCTTCATATTATACTAAAAAATAAGATGTTTATAGATATAAACATTTCTATGTCACTAAACGAAGTAAGAGTTGGAAGCTATATACTCGTATTAAAATTCATAGTAAATAGTACATGATTAGTTTTAAAGAGATTTTTAACAATGCTCTAACTTGTGAATAGTTAGTGTTTTTTTACTTCATTTGGAGTCACATGCGCAACGTTTCAAATTAGAATTGGAGCTCATTCTGCTTCAACTCTAACGACTTTTTGATTCTACTTTTAATGCAGCGGTTCTCACAAGCAATAGATTTACGAACTTCTTGAGGCATTGTAATTCGAAAACGGCCAGCCAACATTTTTGCGTTATAAGTAAATACACTAAATCAAATGATTATGATTTTAAATAAATTATATGATTTTAAAGAAATAAATAAATAAATTTGTTCAAACATAAATCAAAGTATTAAATTTTAAGCTTTATTTTTAATTCAGATTGAAATCATTCGGTAAATACATTTTAATGCAAGGGTGGATGTTTAAAAAATAGTGATTTCTCTTAAACCTAAAACAAATATAATTTCGAGAGAGAAAATATTTGGTACTTGAATATCAAAATATTTTTAAATCATTTTTAAGCTTAAGTGATAATTTCAAATTTGAGAAATTTGTTTTTTAATCCTGTGTAATTTTTAAAATAAAAGGAAAATATATATATATATATATATATATATCAACTTTATTACGAAAATTCACGATCTGTGAGGAATGTGTTTCGTGCACTTCGCTCAAGTTATGGTCAACATAATCGTCCTACTGAGCGTACTATTCGCAACACCATCACCCATTTTGAGACCCAGCATTCATTATTGGATAATATTCGACCGAATAAACCATGTCCAGCACGCTGTGAAGAAAATATAGCGGCCGTAGCTGAGAGTATATTCGGCGACGTTCGCAGCAACTCGGACTGACGTATGGAACGACTTGGCGCATTTTACGTCGAGATTTTAAATTGAAAGCTACAAAATACAGCTTGTGCAACAACTGAAGCCGCTCGACCTTCCCAAGCGACATCGCTTCGCTCTATGGGCTCTTGAAAAGTTCCAAGAAGATCCGACATTTTCGAGGCAAATTATGTTCAGCGATGAGGCCCATTTCTGGCAAAATGGTTATGTAAACAATCCAAATTACCTAAGCAGATTCAAGAACTACCACTTAATCCAGAAAAAAAAACGGTTTGGTGTGGTTTGTGGGACGGTAGAATCATCGGTCCATATTTCTTAAAAAATGATGCCGGTGCGAACGTAACCGTCAATGGCGACCGTTATTTGATGCCTGAAATTGAAACTCGTGATCGCGGCGATATTTGGTTTCAGCAAGACGGCGCCACTTCCCACACATCGCATCAATCAATGGATTTATTAAGAGAACACTTTGGTGAGCACATAATTTCACGTTTTGGGCCAGTCGATCGGCCACCAAGATCGTGTGATATCACACCGTTAAAATTTTTCATGTGGGGGTATATAAAGTCTAAAAGTTATGCGGACAAACCCGCTTTGATTCAGGCCTTGGAGGAAAACATCACGCGTGTCATTCGCCAGTTACCACACAGATGGACCATCTGCGACGTAGCAGCGGCCAATATTTGGTACACATAATCTTCAAAAAATAAATGCCAAAGAATGTTCTTTCAAATGATAATAAACATTCCCCATTAAATTTGAATTTTCTGTGCTTTTTTTAAAGTAGGGAACCTCAAAATGGATTAGTCTTTATATATATATATATATATATATATATATATATATATATATGTATAAAACCAAGACTTATATAATATATATATATATATATATATATATATATATATATCAATTTTTCAGTGAATACTGTCAAACGTGTTTTCTTTTTTTGCGCGATCCGATTGATCTCCTCTTTCTTAGTGAATTAATAATTAAAAAAAAGAAACAACAACAAATGCTAATTTATTGTTTACTTCAAAAAAGAGAACTCGTTCATTTGTAACTATAAAAAGAACAGTTAATAAAGTTATAAAACAAAATATAAAATCGTAGTCTAATGGGGAGAAGAACATTAAGTGATCCTCCGGATCGCCTGATCCCTTTTAACCAACCATTATTTACTACAGATAGAAACAAAAAGTTAACAATTACCACTGTTGGTCCAAAATACCTGGTTATGAGCAGAATTAAAAGTGAAAACAAAATTGATTCACCAAATTTTAAGAGTACAGCAAACGAAACCCTATCAAATGTTTCCCCTTTTCTCATGAAAAAAATTAGTTGACGGCATTTGTGATAGTGAAATTGAAATTTGCAAAAAAATAAGAGGCGATAGCATATTAATTACAACAAAAAAATTATTTACAAGCTTCGAAACTCATTACTTTGACTTCTCAACTATACAAGTAGAAGAACGCGAACACACTAATCTCAAGTTCTCAAAAGGCGTAATTTACTCAAATGACCTAAGAGGAATGGATGAGAATGAAATTGTCAACGAATTGAAAAGTCAAAACGTATCCGATGTTAAAAAAAATATTAAAAAAAAGTAGGAAACGATATTGTCGAAACTGGTCTCATAATTATTACATTTGATTTTCATTTCGAAGAAGAAGACGAAACCTGCAATAATCCCACAACATGCGTGAATTGTATCAACAACAACAATGAAGACAACAAACATAATGCACTAGACAAAATTTGCCCAGTATTCTTAAGATAAAAAGAGATACAAGCCATTGTCTCTTTGGAAAAAGTAGATAGAAAGAGAGCTGTATAAACCTACAAAATGCCTCACCAAAACACACAACATACTTTCTCTTCAGTAGTAAAATCAAACCATCTGTTAATACCATTCTCATCCACATCTCTAAAAATAGCACTAAAGATATTAATGTGGCATCAAGAGAAATAGTGGATTATAATGATAACGAAACACCTACAAACTCCAACATGGAATCAAAACAACTCTCTCCGAAACCTGAAATTGTGACCCTTCTACCTAGAAATACTTCAAATAGGAATAAACAAACATTAAAAAGGAGAAATAACAAAAATATTGGAAACAAACAAAAACAACAAAAACCGTGACCTTTTGGTGATAATAAGTAGAAAGATGTAATATTTATAGTATATACTCTATTATCTGTACGGTGCCGCTTGGGGTAGTGACTGGGGCTGAGGAAATGAATGGAGTTCTGACGCATTGCAGCATTATCATAAAAGATAATGCACGGTTTAATGCTAGCGGATTCTATATTTTTCTTGTCCCTCTGATGCCCCGAGTGTCGCTGTGCAGATGGTAGTGTACTTAATTTTACGTTAGATAGAAATTATTTGTAATATCAATTATTATATAGCAGTTATTTTTATTATCTTCAAGCCATAATGTTCTGCTTAAATATTTTACAATGGAATATTAGAGGATATAACGTGAATTATAATGAGTTAAAGGCTCTAATTAAAAAATATGATATCAAACTAATTTCGATCCAAGCATAAACCTATACCTGTTAACAGTGATTTTGAGGCAGTTTATCTGGAAATAACAAAAATAAAATTTAAAATCATATCAACTTATATATCCTCAAACGTTAACTTCAATTATGTTAATCTCCAAAACGTTTTCAGTGAATGTCATACCCCTACTCTAATAACAGGAGACTTTAATAGCTGGCACCAAAATTGGGGCTCCAGCAGAAATAATAAGAGAGGAATTATTATAAACAAATTTATAAATAATCATAATTTAATTATACTAAATAACAAATCACCTACACATTTCTCCACTCATAACACTCTGACCCAAGTAGACTTTTCCTTCTGCACTCCGGAATTATATTTACACTCCAACTGGAATATAGAGACGGACCTTTATTGTAGTGACCATTTCCCAATTATTATATTCTTATTCAAAAATGATTTGGAATTTTAACCAGACAATTAGACCTCACTTCAAGATTGAACAAGCCAACTGGGACCTCTTCCGTAAAAGATGTACATTTTATGAAGCCGACTCACAACAATGTTAACAAAGAGGCTGCAAATCTTAGAAAACTTTTTATCCAATCATCAATTAAGTCTATTCCGCAATCAAGACCACTAAACAAACGTATTTCAGTCCCATGATGGAATCACCAATTAACACTTTTAGAAAAAAAAAAAGACTACGGTATATATTCAGAAGAAATATCAACAACCTTACAACATGATTAACTATAAAAGAGCGAACGCGCTGTTCAAGAAAGAAGTTAAGACTGCTAAACGCAATTCGCTTTACAGCTTCACATCAGAGATAAACTCTGACACTCCCCCTAAGAAAATTTGGAATAATATCAGGAGATTCTGCGGTTACAAAACTTCTTTCAATATACATTGTATACAAACTGAGATCCCTCCTTACAATAGACTAACAACCAAATCTTTAATTGCAAACGAGTTTGATCGTTCTTGGTCTTCTAATTCATCTGATGATAACTTTCCAAGAAAATTCCAAATTAATAAATCGAATTTTAAATGTAATTTAACAAACATTAACCCAAATATGAGGGCTCAACTCATTGAACAAGATATAGACAAAATCGAGTTAATTTCTACATTAAACAGACTTAAAAGGAAATCACCAGGTTTAGATAGAGTTTCTTACACTATAATAAAAAATTCTCCAGACATTATTAAATGTAGAATTTTAAAACTATTTAATATGATATTTAATTTAAAAGCAGATAGCGACAAAACAATGATAAAGTCTTATAGACCTATTTCTCTAAATTCATGGACAGAATTATTGCAAACAGAATTTGGTGGTTAATATCCTCCAACAATCTCCTAAACAATAGTCAGATGGGATTTATAAAAGGTAAATCTAATGTTGACGCCCTTTTGTTTCTTGAACACTTAGCTGCAAGCAGTATATCAACAAAAAATCATCTTACAATAGTTTCGTTGGATTTTGAAAAAGCGTATGACAAAGTTGGAATTCGTACGATTGTTAACCAACTCATCTCATGGAAATTTAGACCTAAAACTATAAATTATGTAATCAACTTCTTATCAAATAGAAAACTTATAGTCCGTTTGAGAAAGGAATATTCCAAAACTTTTAACTTGCACAATGGAATCCCCCAAGGATCTCCACTTTGTCGTGCTTTTTCTCATTGAATAAATAAGCTATGCAATATAACATCTTTACATAAAAACATCAGCTTTTGTGCTTACGCTGACGATTTCAATATAGTTATAAAATCAAACATTACAGTGGTGCGAAGATTCAGGTGCGGTTTTATCAAGAAATAAATGTAAATATTTGCATATCTGCCGAAAACACAATTGCTCCTGTAACATGATCACTGGTAACATTGAACTCAATCAAGTTAATGAATTAAAGATACTAGGTGTTATTTTCAATAAAACCCTCAGATGGAATGCACATATTGCAAATGTAGCAAAACATCTAATAAAGCGATCGAATATAATTAAGTGCTTATCATCTTTAAAATTTAACACCGTTACCAATACAATTATTAACGTAATCAAAGCGTTGATCATATCTAAAATTAGATATGGATTATTCCTATACGGCAATGCATCTAAGACTTCTCTAAAAAAAAATTAAAACTATTTTGAACTTTAATATTCGGTGTGCCCTGGATGCACATTGAACAACTCCAATTAATAACATTATTTTTGAATCCAATATTTTTAATTTAGAAAATTTATATGAATTAGAATTTAGAAAACTAATAAAATCTATCATGACTTGTTACGATATACCTCTTAGAAAACTTATCGAAAATTACTTCAAATCAAAAAAAAAAAAAAAATACTGAAAAATCAATCGGCACTACTTAAAACTATTAAAGCATCATTAGAACATGACCTTCCGACTAAAATATTAAAAGATGATAATCTTTCACAACCCCCCATGGCTATTCCGTTTAGATTGTATTGATCTATCCTTATACATATATAAGAAAGAAAACACTTCTCTATTTCAATACAAGTTATTATTTCGAGAAACTGCAAAAAAACACCAACAAAGAACCTTTATATTTACAGACGGATCTAAAACTGAAAATGTTACATCTTTCGCAGTCACTACTGAGGATAAAGTAATATACACTTCCATATTACCTAATTATAGCTCAATATTTTCTGCCGAAATAATAGCTATTTATGAAGCAATTAAGGTTTGTAATAAGAGTGGTAAATACTCCATATGTACTGATTCCTCATCCTCAATACACGCAATTGCTAATATACATAAGTAATAATAACTTTTATGCAGTTAACATTAGAAATTTCTTAATTGAACACTTTCCAAAATTTGTAATTATTTGGATACCTAGTGACGCATCAATAAAAGGAAACGAATTTGCAGATTATATGACAATCTTACAACTCATCATTAATAGGAACAGTTAATAAAAAATTTTCAGATATTAGTAAATATGTCACGAACCAGATAGTTGAATGTAACTCAACTATATGGAATCTAACAAATGAATGGTACAAATCGATAAATTCAAATAAAATCAATATATATAGCTGGAGTCTCTACAACAATAACGTAAATCGTAAGGATTGCGTAAAATTAATGAGACTTAGATTGGGACATACATCATAAAGAAAACTAACCCGCCTATGTACAACTGCAACATTAATACTCCCCTTACTATTTCTCACATCCTGACAGATTGTCCAAAACTTGTACGATACAAACTTAAATACTTCGGAAACACCAATCCTCTTACATTACTCTCATCACATAGTGAAAATTCTATTAAACAAATAACAAACTTTTTGAAAACTACCCAGTTATATGAAAAAATTTAATCAACATTGTTAATATTAATTAATTATAATAAATGTTATGATTATATTACAAATAATAACTTATGTACCTACTTATATATTTTTATTTTATATATTTTTTGTAAATATTCTAGCTTAAGGCCTAGTTGCTATAGCTTATATATATTTAGTATATACAATAATGTATCAACTAAATTTTTTAAATATATATATATATATATATATATATATATATATATATATATATATATATATATAATTTAAATATATTTGTAAAAGTAAAAGCTAATTAAAATTTGTGAAAACAAAAATATATATATATATATATATATAAGTTTTGGTTTTCACACAATTTTTCTGAAAAAGAATTATAAATTTTCTTTTTTACTTGTACAATTATATTTAAATTATAATAATTAAGTTCGAATCAGTTCGATAACTAATTCAATTCCAGATTTGTGAATTCCTTCCTTTGTATAGAAGTTATTATTTGAAAATTAAGAAGATTTTCAATTTGGTTTCATCATTAATTTGAGATCATATTTTCGTATTCAAAAAATAGCACATAAAATACAAAAATGGTGATTATGTATTATTGGTCTATATTCAATTTAGAACTAAGAATGGGTTGATTTAATAGGAAATAATTGATTTAATCGCTCACATGGTTATAATTACAACATATGGATTTTTTAAAGTTTTATGTACGTTGGGGTAAAATGTGTCAAAATTGGCGATTAATTAAATTTTGAAAATTAACTTTTCGTAATTAAGTTGGGCACTGTATAAAAGTAGACAAAATTATATATCCAAAGCAATAAGATTCGTTGGTTGCGTCGTTTTTTTTTTTTTTTTTTTTTTTTGAACTGAGCTTTTTTTAGATATTGAAAAAAACAATAAAAAAAATTCATCAAATTTAGGTGTACATTATTTTAATAAAAAATTTTTTAAAGCAAGATTTTAAAATGGAACCAGTAACTTCTGATATTTTAGTATGTTTTTCTCAAGCTCTTAAAAATTTTGTTTTTTCCAAATACTTTTTTTATTTTTTTCAAAATATTATATTTCTGTTTGGAATTTCAGCTATCTCAATTTTGCAAGATCTTAGCCTAGCTTTTTCCGTATATATCCCAACATTTCCATTCGATTTTAATATATATTTATATAATATATATACTTAATTAAAGAACAAAATTATCTATCGAATAAAGGAAATTTTAAATCGATGTATTTATTGAGTCTAAAGGTAAACGATTTTGAATTCGAGAATTGCAAAAAATATGACTTGATGTGTTTTATTTTTCGGCTGAAAAAGTATACGCACTCTCATACGCACTCTCTTTTCTCTAAAATAAAATTTTCCTTAAGAACAAATTTTCTTTAAGAACATACAATTTTCTTTAAGGCATCTTCATAGAAAAAATTTCAAAATGAGAAACAAATTTTCAATAGGGCTTGGTACAGATACTGCCAATTTTGGCCTATTTTGTATCGAAATTTTTGATTTTAGCCTATACGTGCTGAATCCCAAAGCATGGATCTACAAACAGGATGGAATTTCAGAAATTCTTGTATCTTCTAAAAACTGTTTATTAGCTTTTTTTAGACCTGTAACAAATGTGGAAATCTAATCTTTTTTTTTTTTTTTTTTTGTAGAAAGTTAAATGAAATATTTCTATAAGGTCCAAGCAATAATAATTACGTGGAATTATAGGCTATAATATTTACTCTTTTGTTGGATTTTTCTTCTAAATTTCGCATTTTCTAATATCATGTGCTAATTATATCCAACACACTTCGACTCCAGTCTTACAAATTCCCGTCCAACAAATTTAGGACTGAAAATATGGATTTAGAAGTGTTGACCTTAAGTCTGTTGGACAATTTATTTTTCATTAGTGATAATTTAGAAAGAAGATGTTATGGCGAGGTAATGCTATAAACCAAATTAAAAATATAAATTAAGATATAAGTATTCATCAAATCTCTTTTTTTAAATTTCCCAATCCGGGACTTTAATTTTGAGTTCATTTATAAATTCTTCAGGATCTTTTTTTTAAATCACTATACTGTTAAGCAATCCTAAAATAATTAATTTCTTCGTTGGAATTAATATATAATCACTCGAGATATTTCAAACAATTTAATTTCTTGCCATTTATCGCATAGTCTTAAAAAGTCGCCATTTAGTTATATTTTAAATAGAGTCAAAAAAAGTGGCCAGGTGATTGAAACAGGGACAATTGGCGGCTAAAGTCAGATTTTTACACCAGTTTTTACATCCCAAAACGATCAAAAAGCACAAAATTATTTATATTATTAATTTTAGTAGAGACTAATGGGACTAATAGGGCTTATTCATATAGAATCACTCATATAGAATCATATATGTTTAATGTCGTGTTTCTAGCTTAATTACTGCAAAAAAATCCAAAGGTATCCTTAGAAAAATAAAAACTACCACAAATTCTCCCTTCGAATTCTTTTCGATATGGGGCCATGGATCTTTTTTCATGTTTTTAAGTTCAGTATTATAGAAAATTCAAAAATAACCGTTAGAAGATGGAAAAGGTACCAAAAAGTCACTCACTTATTACCATATATATTAAATTTCATATTTTTAGGTTCAATATTGTAGAAAATTCAAAAAGTATCATTGGAAATGGAAACGAGAATTCAAAAAGTTAGAATAACAAAAAGGTACCACAAAGTTCCCCCTTATGGATTCTTATTTATTTATGATGATATATCTTCAATTTTATATATTTCATATTTTTAGGTTCAATATTATAGAAAATTTGAAAAGTACCAATACAGTAGCACAAAGTCAACTATTAACCACATAGCGCCGTGTGTCTTCAAATTTATATTTTTGGATTCAATATTATATAAAATTTAAAAAGTACCATTAGAAGCATGAAAAAATACCACAAAGCCCTCCATCCTATTATGAATTCTTACCCACATAGGATCATGTATATTTAATTTAAAACTTCTCCGTTCAATATTATAAAAAATCCAAAAAGTACCATTAGAAGAACCAAATTATATAATGTTCCATCTTATGTTTTCTTATTTACATAGGACCATGTATCTTTAATTTCATGCTTCTAGGTCAAATATTACAAAACATTTAAAAAGTAACATTAGAAGAACGAAAAAGTACAACAAATTCTAATTCTCACTTATTTAGGACTACATACATTTAAGATCATGTTTCTAGGTTTACTATATTATAAAATTCATTACTGAGTTTGAATAAAACGCATTTTCGCACTTTTACCACTCTTTGGAATTTTTTCCACAAGGATGTAGCAGAAATTGTATTCCAATGAATTTCTAAATTGTAGTGTGATCCCATATTAAAAAATATTTTATGAAAAAAATTATGTTTGCAATTTTTCGATATGTTAGGAATTTGATATACATTTGATTTGTACGTTCATTAGTTTAGAAGAACTAAAAAAGAATCAAAATACAGTTTTCGTCCTAAAAAGTTCGATTTTCAAAAAAAAAAACTGTCCACTTATTTTTTGAAACGAATAACGATAGGTATTAATTTTTTTACATCTATATTAGTTTAGGAGATAGAAGGTTATCAATTTTACCCGTTTTTACGCTTTTTTACACCCTAAACATTCGAATTTCCAAAAATCTCATCCAAAATGTCATCCTTCTAATTTCAGGGGGCTGTAGAATCATGAATCAATCAGTCGCGTTGCTTATATATTTATATATATATATGTATATATATATATATATATGTAGGTATATATATATACTTACATATACACATATAAATTGAATTTCTTTTTGAAGAAAATTCCTTCAAAAACAACTCATTTTTGTAAAAGAATAAAAATCTCTAAACCAAATTCTGTTATATAATTTCCATAAATAACTAGTTATAAAATATTTATGTTACATCATGTGGCCCAATTTTTCTCCAAACAATATAATTTTATTTACAAAACTTTTTGTCTTCGTTTCGATTTTTCTTGGAATAGTAAAATCTGGTCACGTTAAACATAAAAGAAAACATATGCTTAACTCCTTGACTAAGAGATATTTTTTAATCAATGTTAAGTAAAATGACACATATGCTTGATGTTGTTGGAAACATAAAAATAACTTAAGTTCATAAGTAAAAGTAACTTTTCTTAATTTCGAAAAATAAAAAACTTTGTAACTTAAGAACATTTTTTAGTAAAAGATTTTATAGAGAAAATTTATACTTCCTACTTAGAAGATGAGTTAAAAACAAATTTTTAAAGAACTTAAAATTTTTGTATGACCAGGAAACCACAAATATGCAATTGCATGATTTTTTCCTGTACATTGGATGAGGCCTTCTACATGCAGAGAAAAAACAGGGTTACAACATTATCACTACAACAATATTATGTTCTCATTGTTAATTTTGTTGAATTTTAATAACTCTGTGTTCATGATAATAATGATTTTGATTAAATTTTGTAATTTAATGTTTACACTCAATAAAAATTTTAATATGACTAACTGCAAAAATTATATATATATTTTCATATTATGACTCCATGAAATAGAAAATGTGATATAATAAAATAATAAGATTGTTCAATTATATGTAAAAAAATAATCATAACATGAAAAAACAAACCATAAAATCAGACACAATATTAAAAAGTGGAATCATTATAATTATTACTTATAATAATTTCTATTTTTTATAGTGATAATTTGATTCAATCGTAATATATTGCTCTTAGATTATAGCCACTACAACTAAATTTTTTCTCTGCGTGTAGAAGATATTTATCTGCTTCAGAACAAATAAAGCATTTTGGCATTACTTTTTGCATATTTCAGCCCTAATTGCATATTTTTACATATTGTAATTTTTTGAGCATAATTAACATTTCTGGAGCTAATTTTGAAATTTTGAAGTAATTTTGTTTTCAGTGGGATGGTTTTCAAATATAATTGTTTAATAAAATTAATATGAGGGTGCTTTTAACATTTTTCAAAACAGCAAAACTACGCAACGTTAAATCTGACAACGGATTCATAAACCATGATGTTTTCAAGGTCTTGCGTTCTCAGATTTTTTTTTTTTTTGTTTTTTTATACGAGGACTATTTCTGCTCCCTAATGTTACTTAAAAAATCGTCTTCGTAAAAACAAATTAATTTACAATAAGAAATTTTCATGCAAATATTTTCATTATTAATTTTTAGACAAACGGACATCATTATATCGACTTCCCTAGTAATAAGAATCCTAAAAAAAATATATACTTTTTGGGGTCTTAGACGATTATTGTAGAAATTACAAATGGAATGACAAACTTATATGTGCCATCTACACTTGTGGTGAAGGGTATAACAATATATTTTTTTACTTTATTCAATTTTTAGAACTGAAGCTACGCAGGAAGTATAGCCATCAATCCTGAACATTGTTAGCTCCAGAATGAATTTTGTGAGGGTCTTTTAAAAGCGCTTGCCTTGTAAAATATACTACTGCTGTGCGTGCAGTGATTACTCAATAGCAGTATATGACATATCGTAAGACTGAGAAATTTCTGGGAATTAATTCCTCTAAAAGGTATTTAATATTGGATAAATATATCAGCGTCTAGAACAGTTTTTCTGTTTTAACCTTATATAAGTTAAAAGTGATTTAAAAATGAAGCTTGTTGATTTTTGCATGGAAATGGAAAAAAATTAGGCCTATGTTCTTAAAGACGTGCTTATGAGAATGTTACAGCTGAAGAAATCTGGATCTATACGAATGATTTCGAGACAAAAATTCAGTGAACAGTATTACTCCCTTAACCCTATAAAAGTTGCACTCAGTCGCTGTATTTGATGTCAAACGGTAGCTTGTTTCTGAAGAAATCCGGAATCTTTGGAATGGTACATTTGAAATATCAAAATACTATTAGCTGTGATTAATACACCATCATTTGATTGCCAAAAGAGTAAAGAAAAATTAACTTTCGAAGCCGGATCATTCCCCACTATCTTAATTCTAATTTTTATATATTGGTTGAAAAAACCGTCAATATTATCAGGGCAAACATCGAATTGTTCTCCACATAACACTAATTCATTATCCAATAACTTCATTTCGTTACCCAAATTCAAAATGATTTTCATAGCAGCTTATTTCAACACTTGGAAAATAGGTTATTATAATAAAAATGCACATTTTTGAGATGATTCATTCAAAGTAGAAAAACTGCCTTAATACTTAGTTCAAACGTATTAGAAAAGGTATTGACTATCATGAAGACTAAAAAGTATTCAGTATTCAAAATTAATTTTATTGCTCACCAACATGTACATACGTTAAAAATTGTCTTGTAAAAAAAATATGAACCTTAAATCGGATCAATTTTTAGCTTTAAAGTATGATATAGGAAGACGTAGAAGCTTGACCAAACAGCATCAGTTAATATTTTAAAAACTATTGATTTTTTTTTTTTTTTTTTTTTTTTTTGACTAACATAAGCAAATTTACATTCGAATTTTATTAGTAATTTCTGAACTAACACTAATATTTAGAATTCGATGGCTATTAAAATGAAAGGAAGATAAAGTTTTCATATGATAAAATAAAGAACTAAAAATTAGGCTTTTAACATAGTTGATACATAAACTTTAGCTCGCCTTATTTTATAATATATATTAGGTTTTTATTATCGATTCTTGCAAATAAAAATAACATGCAAATAAAAAACTCACTGCTTGTACAAAAATTTTATAAAGAATTTTTTTTCTTATTTATCGTGCCGGATGGGAAAAATATAACTACTATCATTGAAAATTCTATGAACGTAAAAGAAAGTAGCAACGCCGTACACTTTATTTGCAATTAGTTTCACTGATCAGGATTAGTTTTTGTGAGTTACTAACTTGCAAGTAAAATATAAACTCACCGTTTATATGGCAAAAGTTTCATTTCGCCAGTAAGAGATGTGTATAAACGTAGTAATATAAGTATTAATAAAACACTTTGTTTTAATAAAAAAAAAAAATCAGTTCTTGTTTAAAAATGAGGAAGCCTTTTATTTTTTAAGAGTATATTTTCGCATTTTTAGAGCATACTTTTTATTTTTTAGAGCATATTTGTGGCTTCCATGTTTATGACAGTATAACTACTGCAAAACCCAAACTGATACTTAAACAAAACTGAAAAATAAACAACTCAAAGTTAAATATACTCATTATTTATTTGCTGCAATATCGTCATAACTCAAAAAATGCATGTTTCTATTCAACGTCACTAATGCATAATAAATAATTATTATATTTTTTTTATTAACTCTCGCGTTTTTGTATTTCACACAGAAACGCGATAAAAACATTTTATCCAAATTTCATAATCTATTGTAAATTCCAGGCAACAACGTATTGTTTTAGTTGTGCGTCGGCTATTGTGTAGTCAACATCATAAAGTTTTCTAGAAAAGTTATTAATTATCAGCGTAGTATTATCCTCATTAAAAAATGTTAAAAAATAAACATAAACTAAGAAAGTAAATTTTTTGAGTTATGACGGTCTTGTAGCAAATGAGTGATATATCCTTTTTTTAATTACAACATTTATATATTACATATATATATATATATATATATATGAAATTTTATAGCAATATATATATATATATATATATGAAATTTTATAGCAACATATATATATATATATATATATATATATATATATTAGTTGGAATAGATCCCAATAAAAATATTATTGGTTTAAATTATTTACTTTCTTCAACAGCCAACTATTAAAAAGAAAGTTAGAAAGCAAGAAAACACAAATTATGAACAGTTTATATAACAAGAAAAATATTAAAAAAACAACGCCGAACAAACTATAATAAATTTGTTCTAAAACTTTTCATGCATACAACATATTTGATTTACTTGTAGTGTTTATTTTCGATAACAATTTCTTGTTCTCTATCTTAAATTGTTATGGAAAATTTTGGAACAGAGCTAGATTCAAACGAAGAAGTCAAAACTGACAATCTTTTTATACACATTATTATTAAAAATACACATACATATTTCATTTAACACTCATGTAGAAAATTTTTTAAATTTTTTTTCTTTTTCTTTTAGGTTAATTAAAGGGCTTTTTTGGATGAAAGAATATGGTGTTGAAATAAGATCAAATTTATGAGCTCTAAATTATGCTCAAGAGCAAGTCATTTAAATTATGAAAATTCAATAAGATTACAATAAGTAACACAATATGTTCTTTCAATGGCTTTATATATTTTTCAAGTAATCTTCTTGAAGTACCATACACTCTTTAAGATTTTCGAAACAATTCTCAAAGCAGTTTTCTGCTATGATTGAGACAACTCCAAATTATATAAATTATGGTTATTCACTACTATAAACGTTAATCATAAAATTTGTTTTGTGGTAGAATATAATAAAATCATTGAATGCCAAAGCAGATCTGTACGGCAGATAATTTTTTATTTTATACAATGATTTTAATTCCAATATTGGGAGAATACATTATGCAAAGCGGCAAAAAATTAGTTTTCGTGGTACGGGATTTCTCAGTCAATTTAATTTCATACGATTATGGAGTCTTAAAATTTTAAATCGCTTTTCTTGAATTGACTCATTGGTTCCAGTTTTCTAGATATACCGTTTTATAGAAAATTAATAAGTTTGCATCACATATTGCAAAATATCTCGCAAACGAATTGTGTGGTCTACAAAAAAAAAAAAAAAATGTTTTTTCCTCCTTTAAACAAAAAATATAAATTTTGCTTTCAATATTTAAAATTTATAATTTTTTGACGGTGGTTAATGAGACTTTGTTTTATTTAAAAACTTATTTGTAAAAGAAGTCCACTTTTTCAATGCATTTTTGAAATATTTCTACCCCTTTTATATTAATTTTCTTTTAGTATACCATCAAAAAAAGAACTGAAAAAAGAGCAAAAAAAATCATGAATTTAACATTGTGTTGTCGTCGGAAGGAAGTATTTAGTGCTAAAAAAATCTGCAGAAGTTATTTTTTAAATCATGATTGTCATTGGTAAGATGTTCTTCTTTTATGCTTCTAATTCATTGCTTTTGAAGTACTTCTATTAAAAGTATATTTATAAATTTTTAAATAAAAATATGGTTTTAGGTTTGTTAATAGATATTAGAAATACTTTTGAGTTTGTGAAATTTTAATTTCATTAGAAATTATTTACATTTTTTTCCTGCTAATAATACATTTCTTTTCACTTTTTTGAAGTATTTTTTATTAACTTCCAAAAAAGTGCAAAATGTGCACTTAGTTCTAATTTTGAAGTAGTGAAAAAGTTTTTTTTTTTTGAAATTTGCTAGTTTTTTTACTGTAATGTTTATTTTCACTTCGAAAATTATCAACGGTTGTGAACCTTCTTAAGGACATCACAAAATAATTTAAAAAAATTTCGAAGCAGATACTGCGAAAAAAAAGTTTTTAAATTGGCGCTAACACTGCAGATTTTGTAGCTCCATAAATATTGAGTCATTTAACATTTTTAAATTGATTTTAAAAACATAAGAACGTAGTTTTTTTACTATGATACCATATTTTATATATACACAAATAACAATAATTCATTGTTTACAATTATTCACCACTTTTAATTATTTACCTTTTCTTTTTCGAAATTTTTACTTTGATACAAATTTTTCTTATTATTATTATAAAATTGTTTAAACATTTTCTAATCTTTACTAAAAATTCTTCATTATTTTACTTTTTGACGATAAAATTAAAAACGTAAAATCGAATAAATTCTACAATTTTTATTTAATCTAAAAATATTATATCTGATTATATTCGCAAAAAAATACTTTAAAATTATTGCATCCTTGCATATGATTTTATGGAAAAAATCATAATAAATCGCAGTTAAACTCGAAAAGTTGTGTACAATTTCTTTTCTAGAAGTTCTTTCGAAATCTACTGCTAGTACTTGGCAGGAAAAAACCAAATGCATATGGTTGACAAACTTGTTTCTTCTTCTTTCCAAGGAAGTTGAAAAAGGAAAAGTAAAAAAAGAATAAAAGAATTAAAAATATAAAAAAATAAGTCGAAATGTTTAGGGTTTATTGCAAATTTTTAAAACTGATATATGATGTCCTCAAAAAGGCTTATAACCTACATCACGAGTGATTTCGCGAGTGCTATTTCACCGTAACAGTATATAAATATTCTGGGACAAAGTAATCTACATTTTTGAATATTTTTTTTTTTTTAGAAAAAGGACATTAAGTTTTTTCTACAAAATTTTAATTTATTCATAATATTCTTGTGTAAATTTAAAGATTCTATGTAAATTTAAGTGAGCGTAAATCTTGTGTATATCGGATTTTATTTTTTTCACAACCAATATAAATTTTATTAAAGCAAATATTGAAAATGCTATTTTTAAATTCAAAAGTAAAGTTTTTTTGCTAAAAATGTACTCACAACGAGAATACAATTTTCAGATGTATTTCTAAAAAAAATACCACTTTTGAATTTAAATTGTTACGTGTCATGATATTATACAACAAATAACAAATTGAGAAATGTTATGACTAAAGTTATTATTTTTTAAAATTTTTTGTAAATTGGTGGATCATTTTGTCCAGAACAACTACCTTGCATCTTTTTGTAAACATTACAATTTTTATAATTTCAAAGGAAGGCAAAAATTTAAAGGGCAAAATTTTTCAAGAATGCATCCTAAACATGCATTTGCATTAGAAACGCATTTGGGAGTGGTAGTATTTTGTAAATTATTATTCTTAAGGAGGACAAAATTCATCTTCTATGTGTAACATAAATCATCAAAATCCATTTTTGACTTTTCATAAAATGAGAATCGAGAATAGGATCGAGAATTCGTATATATATATATATATCTATATCTGTATATATCTATATATATATATATATATATAAATAAATATATATATATATATATATATATATATATATATATATATTTATATATATATATGTGTGTAAATATATATATATATAAATTTCATAATTAAAATTAAAGTATTTGTAGTAAGTTTGGCCCATAATAAATAATTTTCAAAAAAAAAAAATTTCACCAAATGCACTAAAAAGTCCTCTAGCGGAACATAATCCTATGGGAAAATATCTAAGAATATCCTTCCCATAAGAAGAATTTTTTTACACCTATTCTGCAAAACGTTTTTGGCCAAAATGAACAAGACTTGAGATGTTCAGGGGAACTGAAGATAAATTTAAAAAAATATTTAATATGTTTTTTACGCATTCAGTTCATAAATGCTCATTGTTGGAGGGGTCTTTCTATATCAAAATCTCAAAAAGAATTTCCTCGGGGCACTCTAATATACATATAAGCAAAAAGGCTTGAATATAGTTATTTAAATTTTCATTTGTATTTTCAAAATGTGAAAAAATATTTGAAATTTTCCTGGGAAAATTTTAAATATCATATGATTATTCGTCATACATTAGAGACAATAATAACAATAATTTTTAGGTAGTTTATGGAAATGATCTATGTGCTATGGTTCACGTAAAATTCCAAACATTCTATTTTAGAGATTTTTCCTGGAAAATTAACATTTCAATGTATTTGTCGTTAATATTCTTTAAATCCAACTAATTTTATTTAGTATCACAATTAAATCCCATTAAAATAAACTCAAATTTTCGCAAAATTGTACGTTATACATTATACATTTCAGAAGTGCAGAATTGTTTTATGTGTAAACATAGTGTTAATAGTTCAACTTGAGAGGCAATGATTTAGAATCATAAAAAGCATCCTTCCAATCATAACCAAGGGTTAAAAATACTATGCCTGGTACTCAGCACTAAGTATTTCCTTTCAATGACAATACAATGCTGAAAATTATTATTTTTTTTTTTTACAAATATTACGCATATATACAGAATTTGCATACAGTGTTTACTATAGATGTCTTCAGCCAACTGTTAATGAAATAGTTATTTGTTCATCAATTTCTACGATGCACAGTGGGGCAGAATCGAAATTTTTTGGAAATAAATCTGTAACTTCTGATCAGCTGGCTGGATTTTCATGAAATTTGGTATGAGCGTAGCGGAGGAGTGTACAATGTTAAGTTTAGAAGGGAGGCAGAACAAAACCCTCACGGGCGGAGCTAAGGGGGCTCAAAGTTAGGTACCTCTGACATAAAAAATTTTTAATCGCTTGCCAAATTTTTGTTTCTCGTCCGATTTCAAATATATATTGTTGTAGGCCCTGATAAGGCCTATAATAAACATGCTTAAATGTCTTATTTATCTCTTATAGTTTTCGAGTTAACTGCGTTTGAATTTTTAAGCACCATAATTTTGTATGTTCTTGGTCCAGTTTTTTTCATATATACCCTAGTATTTTCGACCGATTTTATTAGTTTTTTTCCTATCTGGTTAAAGAACAAAATTATCTATTGAATAAAAAAAATTGAAGTCGATATCTTTACCAAATCCAAAAATAAACGATTTTGAATTTGAAAATTGCAAAAAAGACGACTTTTTGTGTTTTTTAGCCGAAAAAGTATCCACACTCTTTCATATCTAAAATAAAATTTTCTTTAGCAACATATAATAATTTTACACTTTTCTGAAAGGCAACTTCACAGATATGACTCTAAGATAAAAAACAAGCCCAATAACTCAATTTGTCATGGTACACACCCTCCCGAATTCGACCCATTTTATATGAAAGTTTTGAATTTAGACCATTTTTTCTCAAAGCCCAAAGCACGAATCGACAAGCGGAATATATTTTAAGAATCATCAATATGTTGTTAAAAGTTTTAATTCAAAATCTACGAGCCTTCGGAAAAATGTGGATTCTATAGCCATAAATGTAAAAAATCCCATTTTTGTGAATTTTGATTAGTTTTTTGGGAATTCAGGAAAACCCTACCCCTGATTGAAATTTGGTTAACGCGCTTTTATTTACATTAATAAGATCCATATTTCTTGCTAATTTCATTAAGATATCTTTATAAACAAATATGTTATTACAATTAAAAAATTGTATTTTCTCCAAAAACCCCAAATTGGACCTTTTGTTTGGTTTATTTCAAAATAGCGAAAGAAATTTTAAAAATATTTATTCCAAACTATACTTTAGCATATATAATTTCCGATCTTTTGCAAAAAGATTCAAGTCAATATCATACCTCATTTCAGAAATATGCACGTTCAAACTTTTATATTTCCAATTTATTGTATATATGACTATATTTTTACAAACTTGCCACTTTTGCCTTCAGTTTTGCGTGAATAATTACTTAGAAAATTATGAATATTTCTGTATACTTTTTATAATATCTATACACAAAATATTTTTATAAAAATAATTAATAACAATTTTTTATTTTTAATAGCGTTGCCACATTTCCCAAATTTAAGTAAATCTTTATCCTTTTCTAAACATTCATATATTTCTATTAATGAATTTAAAATAACAAAACAAACAAAAAATGTCTATTTTTACAATAAGTATTTTGTTAGTTTACATTTATGGTGTTTACCTAAATTTAACAAATGTATTTATCTATTCGTGATGGTTAAAAATTTATATATTTATGATCTAGTGGCAATGTACAGGTATCCTTTCCGGTGATACCTAACAACAACATATAATATTAATATATTCGGTATAGGTACTATTCCAAATTGACTCTTTCAGATATTTTACCTAATGAAAATTCACAGAATACCTATAAATATATATACCTGTGCGATATATCTAATAGATATAAATAATCCTTATCAACATGAACAACTGTGCTGTGTTCTGTGGAGTTTATATAAAAATGATCTTAATCGTTTAGAAGTTATAAGGTGGAATTCATAAAAACTACATATCATGCAAAAATCGACGTCATTTCTAATTCTTTGATAGAGGGATTTTTGAAGTTGTATGACGTAAAAATGAAGTCCTTGAATCAGCGTACTAAGAGATTAAAAATTAAACATTCTGATTGGATGTATACTGATATAGAAATATCGGCGTGCAAAATATCAACTGGAGCACCCTACAAGACATATGATGATTTAAGTACAAGATCTAAGAAGAAAAAACTGGCCCATAAGCTTTATATAATTTCGAATGAAGAAGTTTCTGATACATTCAAAGAAATGTTAAAAAAGGAGAAGCAACCTAAGAGTGCAATTAATATTGCTGAAATACTGCCAACTGCATCACCAAAACATCTTAAACGGATTGCCGAAAGTGTACCTACTCCAACATCAGAATCCAATTTTACAGAGGAAGAAGCAATTGCTTTAATGCTGGAACTGGACCTCAGCCGAAACAAAATATCAAATTTTAAGAAAAGCTCTGCTTGAAATGGGACACTCAATTCCACCACCATATAAGGATATTCAAGAAAAAAAGCAAACTATTTTACAATTTATTTCGGTTACCGATAAGGAAGCATGTGTAGAGCTGTCTTCTTTGCTTGAGAATACAGCTACCAGGATAGTTGCAGATTTGTCTGCAGATCAGTTGGAAAAAGTAAATAACAGCGACATTTTATTATTCTGTAATTGGGGATGTGACGGACTACCAGCCCTTCCAGAATACAAGCATACTAGTGGAAGTAAGAAAATGGCGGATTATAAAAGCGTATTTATAGCCATTACGAATGCTATCTTATTCCTTAAGCAATCTTCATCAAAGTGTAAAAACTCATTTGAAGATATTTGGCTTAACACCACTCCAGGATCAAAACAGTTTTGCAGACCTATTTGGTTCGAATACACAAGGGAGTAGAAGACAACAACAAAGGATTTAGTGGAATCTATTAAAGATGAAATAAACGATTTACTACCTCTTTCAATAACCATGAACCAGTACACATTCGACATATCCTTTCAACGTAGTCTAACAAGTATTAATGAAGAAGTATTAATGAACAAGGAGTATTAATGAAGAATTTCTGTCTTTCGGAATATCTTCACTTCACGCCAGAATATGGTTCATGGAGCATTTTCTGCACATAGCATATGATTTAAAGTATAGAAGTGTGCCACAAAATTTAGCAAAATCTACCAGAAACAACGAGGATTTAAAAACACTTAGAATATCTGAGAAAAGAGGAATCCAGGATGAATTCAGAGAAAAGACGGGATTAAACATCGACAAACCTCTGCCGACTGGTAGTAGTACAAATGATGGAAACACAGCAAGAAGGTTTTTCGCAAATTTCGAAGCTATATAAAAAATAACTGGTATTAATAAAGAGTTACTTGAAAGGACTAACATACTACTAATGGCAATTAATAGTAAGCACAAAATTAACTCTGCTCGATTTGGAGAATATGCAACAAAAATATCTAAACTGCTTGTTTCTCTATATCCATATTGTGCCATAGCGAAATTATAATTGAACGAAATATTCTTCCACTTGGAGAGCCTACAGAAGAGGCTCAAGAAGCAATTATTCAGCTCCAGGAAATGCTCCAGAACGTCACAAAACGAGGATATTTTTATTGTTATCATCAGACCCTGTACTACCATCAATGAGAAAACGTTGGATTTATTATGAGCCTTTATCAACTCAAAATACTGAAGACTTGCAGGAACTTTATTATCTTTTGTATATGCATACAGATACAACAGATTATTTTATAGAAAATAAGTAGTATAAGTTTAAAATATTAGAAAAATTGTCTACATAAATTTAATGTAAATAAGTACTAAAAAATCGTATTGGAAATAGAATATTTATTAAGGAAGATAATAAATACCAAAAATAATAATATTGAATAAGTTAAAATAGACATTTTTTGTTTGTTTTGTTATTTTAAATCCATTAATAGAAATATATGAATGCTTAGAAAAGGATACAGATTTACTTAAATTTGGGAAATGTGGCAACCCTATTAAAAATAAAAAATATTTATTAATTATTTTTATAAAAATATTTTGTGTATAGATATTATTAAAAGTATACAGAAATATTCATAATTTTCTAAGTAATTATTCACGCAAAACTAAAGGCAAAAGATGCAAGTTTGTAAAAATATAGTCATATATACAATAAATTGGAAATATAAAAGTTTGAACGTGCATATTTCTGAAATGAGGTATGATATTGACTTGAATCTTTTTGCAAAAGATCGGAAATTATATATGCTAAAGTATAATTTGGAATAAATATTTTTAAAATTTCTTTCGCTATTTTGAAATAAACCAAACAAAAGGTCCAATTTGGGGTTTTTGGAGAAAATACAATTTTTTAATTGTAATAACATATTTGTTTATAAAGATATCTTAATGAAATTTGCAAGAAATATGGATCTTATTAATGTAAAATTCCCAAAAAAACTAATCAAAATTCACAAAAATGGGATTTTTTACATTTATGGCTATAGAATCCACATTTTTCCGAAGGCTCGTAGATTTTGAATTAAGACTTTTAACAACATATTGATGATTCTTAAAATATATTCCGCTTGTCGATTCGTGCTTTGGGCTTTGAGAAAAAATGGTCTAAATTCAAAACTTTCATATAAAATGGGTCGAATTCGGGAGGGTGTGTACCATGACCAATTGAGTTATTGGGTTTGTTTTTTTTTTATCTTAAAGTCATGTCTGTGAAATTCCCTTTCAGAAAAGCGTAAAATTATTATATGTTGCTTAAGAAAATTTTATTTTAGATAAAAAGAGTGTAGATACTTTTTCGGCTAAAAAACACAAAAAGTCGTCTTTTTTTGAATTTTCAAATTCAAAATCGTTTATTTTTGTACTCGGTAAAGATATCGACTTCAGTTTTTTTTATTCAATAGATAATTTTGTTCTTTAACTAGATAGGAAAAAACTAATAAAATCGGTCGGAAATACTAGGATATATATTATAAAAAAACTGGACCAAGAACATACAAAATTATGGTGCTTAAAAATTCAAACGTTATTAACTTGAAAACTATAAGAGATAAATAGGACATGTAAGCATGTTTTTTATAGGTCTTATCAGGGCCTACAACAATATATATTTGAAATCGGACGAGAAACAAAAATTTGGCAAGCGATTAAAAATTTTTTATGTCAGAGGTACCTAACTTTGAGCCCACTTAACTCCGCCCCAGAGGGTTTGTTGTGCCCCTCTACCAAACTTAACATTTTACACTCCTCCGCTACGCCTCTACCAAATTTCATGAAAATCCAACCAACCGATCAGAAGTTACAGATTTATTTCCAAAAAATTTCGATTCTGCCCCACTGTGCGATGTGAGATTTATGATAAAAGATTAAAAACTCAAAAAAAAATTGTTATTATTATTAATTAATTTTCTAAGTTTTAACATTCATAATTAATAATCTAGTACAATTCTTTGCCATTGATAATATTCTGCTACAAAATTATACTTTATTTTCACTCGAAAAGCGATCTAATTAGTGTAAACTGAAAATAATATAATTTTAAATTTCGAAAAACCTGTTAAATTTTGAAGTATTTCGAAAGAAACGTTTTGAGTGTAGTTCCTTTCCCAAAGATCACGTAAGTCTCAAAATTCCTTTTATATAATTATTTTACAAAAAAAAGTTTAGTTCTTCTAGGTAAAATCGAATAATTTTGCCAAATTCTAAGAAAAAAATTATATTTTATTATGTTTTAAATAAAAATTTAAACTGCACTGAAACTCGAAATATTTTATTTTTGTTGTTAAAAAAATTTTCTGTTAATGTTTGACAAAAAACATGCAAAATAGTATAAATCTTGTGATTCCCAAATAATTTATTAAGAAAAAATTAACAAAAGAATAACAGCATTCGGGAAGCATTTATACAGGAACCTATCCAAAAATAGTTTTTTGAGTATAACTCAAAATTTTGAGAGCATAATGAACATTTTTAAACCAATCTTTCTTAGAAAATAATGACTTAAATATGACCACAAAAAATTCTCTTATTTATATTTAAATTCACTTTAGAAACAAAAATATTTTAAATTCTTCAAATAAGAGACTTTCAATTAAAACTTAAAAATAATTAAAGAATGTCCTACTACAAAGAGAATTAAAAAAAAAAAATAAAATAAAAAGTTGCGCTTTAAAGAGTGTGGGGTTCTCTGGCAGCATATTAAAAAGTATAGAAGAAAACCAACGTAGACAGTTAAAAAACAAAATCAAAGAAAAAGCAAATTAAACAAGAACAAAAAAAAAAAAAAACAAATTCTATATCTAAAGGCAAAGAATAACAACAACGTGCAGTCGACTGTGACAAAAAAATAAACATGAAGCATTTGAGTTTAATGTGTCAGCTGAACACATAAATACACGCACATATATACATACAGTATATAATAACAAAAACACCAACACTTTAATAAAATGTAAACAGATATGAGCCCCACTTTGGCATTAGTATATATATTGACGTTTATGCAGAGATGGGAGAATCTCAAATTTAAATATATTACTAATAGCCAAAAACATGCTATTACTTTGGTATTAAACACAATTCTAGAATTTTAAGTTTCCATCCTTGCAGTAGAGTAACTACACTTTCTAATTCTCTTCCTAACATATACACATAAATAAACATAAGATGAAATAATAAAAACAGCACACAAAGTCATTGAAATATGTAGCACATCTGATATGTAAGAATATGAATACATTGTAAGTGGAAACGAAGGTGCAGTGTTGCCAGTTTAGCCTTTTTAAGGCTAAATCTAACTTTTTATTTTGCTTTTAGTCTCAACATTTTTGCTTTAGTTTTAGCTTTTTTTCTAGCCTTTTTTTTTTTTTTGTTATTTCAACAAAAAAGAAAACAATTTCTTATTTGCCATTACTGATTTTTTTAGAATCATCTATTTAAGCATTTTTGTGCTTAAAAAATCTAAATAATCTATATTTAGCAAAAGATTTTCTGCAAATTAAAAGTGCCTTAATAATGTAGAGTTACTAAATTCATTATTATCGGCTATGTTCTACATTTCATTCTCATGTGAAAATGAAAATTTTCACTATTATTGTGTTATAAATTTCAAGAATTTGGTTTCATGGGATTACTTCTTAATTTTTCGTTGAATTTTCATGTTCTTGAAATCGAAAATGGCTTCATTGTATATGACTTCAAATCTAAAACAGAAGACCAAGTGAAATTCATAAACAATTTTGTTTATTATTGAAAAAATATGGACCAACGCACATAAAATTTGGCACTGCGGTTTCCACTTATTTGCATCAAATATTCACTTCTTACTAATGTTTTTATGAGATTAGTGCACTTTAATATGATTATTGGATGTGGATTTTATTTGGTAAATTATGGAGCGATCTTAGTTAGTCCTGTCGTTTAGAATTCACCTATATAAAATTTAATACATTTATGACTTAAACCTATGTATGGAGGCTAGTTGAAATAATAGATCAATCTTTGTAAAATATGACATACCAATTTACTTATGAACAACTTATTTGTGCATATTTTATTAAATACATAATTTAAAGCATTTCCGAAAGTTGAAACCGTATTCCGGGGTACATTTTTATAGGGATTAAATAAAATAAGTAATGCACTTTGCGAACAAGGATTACTTGAATAGCTAGGCTGCCTAAGGGAAAGACGAATATCCTTATATTGAATCCCAAAGTGATGCTGAATCAAAGAGTGTAGATCCTCCTTAATATGTGGTTTGTACAAATCTACATATTAAAGGAAGATCTACTCAAACGTTAGGCATAAACGGCGAACAAAATGATAGTAATTTTATTGAAATTGAACCACCACCATACCTGGAAAAGTTTTACAAATTATAATTGAAATATAAATCTAAAGAAAAAAAGTATTTTAATATTTTTATTACAATCAGTTACTGTCAATTAATTAGAACAACATTAAAATGAAATTGATGAAAAACTAAATCGAATATAATTTCATTCGATTTACGGAGCATAGAAAAGCGATAAATCGATTTCATATCACTTTGAAATACCGGACATTGACATATAAATATGTTTCAATATACTTCATCAATAATAGAAACTAGTTATGAAGGTAATTAAAAAAAATGTTTGAATGCGAAAAATCACATAATTCTTAATCAAAAAGGATTTTTAGTTCAAAAATATCTTTGAAATATTGGATAATTTTTCATATGAAATTTGTATGGGAATTTTTTGGGCGAATTTTCATTTTGCTGGGTGTTATTTATATTACAATTTATAATTATATTATTTATATTACAATATATTACAATTTCTTTAAAAACTAATAAAACCGAAATAAGTTTCTGAATTAAAAAGAAAAATGGGCATTTAGCCTCTCTGACTTCTTTTCAAGTTCAATTTAGCCCTTTTTTCCCATATCCTTGCAACCTTGTGAAGGAGAGACTGTTGTTTTAAAGTTAGAAAAAATTTAGTACATAAGATTATTATGGCATACTTTTAGGCGTCACATGAAATGAACGTATTTTATCTTCAGCAAATGTGGGTAAATCAGAGGCTTACATTTGTATTGCCACAACACACTAAGTATGTAGGCAAATCTAGTAATAATGGATTCTAAATTTCTATATTTCTAGATTCATGCTTCATCTTTTATGAGCATATTTATTGAAATGAAATAATTTATTTAACTTTAGAGCTTTAATATGATCTACATAGCCTATTTTTTGGCGTTTTCTTAAATATAATACAACACTTTTTCTACGATTGTTATTGCTGTTGTTTTTCTACCGTACTAAGAAAATCAATATGAATTAGAAGCAAAGGAGACACGTAGCACCCAATAAGATTAATGATATTTTAAAACGTGGCTTAAAGTTATTACACTTACATTGCAATTTTATTATGGCATACCTTGAGGGTGTTGAAGAATTTTTAAATCTATTAAAGAGCAAAACACTCTTTACATTGTTTAAAGCATGAAATTGTTTGTAAATATAAGTGGACAAAAATTAATTTAATTTATTAGCTACGGTTGAGATAAACAATTTCCCGAGTTGTGAAATAATTTGTTGACACAAATACAGCGTTCCATGGTAATAGACTGTTTCTAAATATAAATTATATTAAATAAAAGTCACACAAACTTATGCATATGTATATTGACACAAAATAATGAATGTTACTACTTACTATCTGTAAAGTTATTGCAAAAAAAAATATGCGCAAAAGAGATAATTAGTCTGTGATATTTTAATTAAATTAAAATTAAAATCTACATATTTCTCAAAATTTATATATATATAGAATTTTTATACTTATTTGTTTCTTTTTTCCAAATAAAACTCATTTTTAAATCATACCATTTCTTATTTCAATAGCACTTAAATGTATTTATAACACATTTAAGATTTACCATTAAAATTTGGAAAAGAAAATAATTAATATATATTTCCCTTTTTTAGAAATATCTGCAGGATAACAATTACTTGTAAAAATTTAAAACCGATTTCAAAGTCATTTCCCTTTAAAGGAAATTATAATAAGATTGTTCTATTCTAAATTAAATTATTTTTTTTAATTAAAATTTGTATCCAAGAAATAAGTATTGTATATGTGACGTATACTTAATATTTTGTTTTACATGTTTCTTCATATTAATCATACTTTAGCATAATAATTACATACGACAGAAAGACAAATTCTGATATATTTCAATTAAATTTAAAATAAATCTTACACAGAAAAAAATATTCTATAATTCTTTTCAATTAAATTATCATTTTGTTTTATTTTTAGCTAATTGTTTTAATTAACTTTTTTACTATTAAAAAATCGACAACCCTGTAAAAAATATATTGATTTGAGCGTGTGCCAAACGATATCAAAGTTCTATGAAAAATTAAAATTTTTCTATGGTGAAAAAATTGTGTAATATTGGTATGCCAAATGAAGTATTTTCTTTCGTTGGAAATTTTGACAAATTTCGGGAAACTTTTAGAAAATTCAATACATTTTTAAAAAATTATTTGTTTTCATGAAAAAATAACAATTTTATAAAACAAACATTAAAATGCACAAAAAATTTTAAAATATTTATATTTATTATTTATTTTATGACCACCAAAATTTTCAATTCGTTTGTCAAAAATTTTTATAGCTCTATGGGCTAACAAAATTTTATTCACCTCATAACCGCCAAAAATTTAATTTCCTACTTACTTCGCCACAGTTTGGCACAAATATTGACTTGAATCGAATTTAATTTTCAATGACGAAGATTTCCTCAGCTTTCAGAGATAACTTAGAAGATAGAGTTAATATTAAGTAAGTAAAATTTGTAATTGTCTTGTGAAAGTAATAAAAACTTCGAAGTTATTGTAGCTGTTTTCGCTATTCGGCGAACGTTGATATCATATTTCGTGTTCGCACTGAACTTTTTGGCAAATATGGCACATATGTTTAATGTTCCTTTTTATGTGACTGCTCCTAGATTGTGAGAGTGCCAAAGATTTTTTTTTTTGAATAACCCGAAAATATAACCTATTGTACTTACTGAGTATTATGAAAATTACGAGTTACAACAGATGAGGATGTTATATTTTGCTTGTCCGAATTTACATAGTCACCACCTGCAACTTTTTGAAATTTCATCTGACATGAGAGAAGGGCGGTGAGGTGGGCGGTAAAGTGTGTGGATCGCGCCCATTTTTTGCTTCCGAGTTTACATTGTCCTTGAACTTTTTGTATAATATTTCGTTGATGTTTAACCTTATATGGAAGGTAGGAGGTAAAGTGGTCTGACCACACCCACTTTTGATTTCCTAGTTTATATTAATCCTCGAATTATTAATAGAAAATATCATTGTTTTACATGCATTTGTTTAAGGGATATCGGCAGAAAAGTATGAATTGAAGTTACAACGGACACCCTGTATTTCTAGTATTTAGTTCATAACTTTTTGTTTATTAACCGATTTTGCGCATTTTCAATACCAAATAAATTTTATATTTGATAAATATTTGAGTCAAATTTCGTCCCACTGTGTGATCCCCCATCTTAGCCCTATCATGCTTTTAACAGATAGAAGAACAGACGGAGAGTCAGATATAGCTAGATCGCCTCAGAATCTTAACAGGTGTGTAATTTGTCGAAAAAATCACTTAAGACTTTATGAGATCTTAAACGACTTTTTCGACAAGTTACACATGTAGTGACAAACACAATATGGCGGGTAGACTATATTTATTATAACACTGTCGCATACATATAGTACATACACGTATACGTACTTTTAAAACATCGTATACATTTTTATTGTCCACAATACACAGTATTTTCCATTACAGATTCCGAGAATTCGATTTTTGTAATTATGATATAAGAAGAGAACCGAAAAGATGAAATGGCTTTAGTTATCTACCTGCGATTTTTCGTGTAGATTTTTCAGAAAAAAGTTACGAGAAAATATTAGATTTTGGTCTTAATATTACAGAAGTATTTAAAATTTCTTTAAAATATGACAGGACATTTTACTATATTTTATATAGATTTATTTTCCAAACTCAAATATGAAAAAATCTAAATATTTTTCCAAATATGTATTAAAAATCATCTTTTATTACCGAAGGTTCTGCAAAAGGTACATAATTTTATATTTTATATATGTGTTATTTTGCAATAAATAATTCAGCTTAAATTATTGGTTCCTTATTTAAGGGAGTCTTTTTATAATAATAAAAATCTAGTTAATCTTAGAATCAATTTAATAAACATTTTAATTGTTTTAAGATAAAATTCTTATTAAAAATCTACTTGATTGGATTAAAAAAATTAATTAAAATTCAAAACAAAAATCTAATATTTACAATCAGTTAATATAACTTTGATTACCCAATTAAAAATTTAATTGGTATAATGAATTTCGTAATTAATTCTATTTTAGTTTTTTTTTTCTGTGTAATCTTTTTTTTAATTTTTTCGGTTTGTGAGTTTTGAGATACAAATGAAAAACAAAAGTCAAACAATCCCCATAAGCTAAATAATACGAAAGTTATTCAAATTCATATTGCTTAGAAGAAAAATTTTATTGTCGCAATAATCATATTCGTATTGCGGAATAATCATCTAGGTGAAAAAAAGAAGATACCACCAGATAATCATCTGAAAGACGTACTAAATATATAGAAAAATTATCACTAAATAAATCTTGATATCATATAGTAAAGAAATCTTTTACATCCTGTAAAGCATGCATGCACATAAATCTTGACTTCATAAAGCACGAAAAGTGAAACGCTCATATAAAGTTACATTTGTTTCTAAAAGACAAAGAAATTTCTCCAATATTTTTTTTTTATTTCTGAAATATTTTTCAACAACTGAAAAAATTGTGACTGAAAAATAAAAGTATTGCATTAATTTCTTCCAGATGATCTCAATGAGATATCATCAATTTATTGAGGATGTGATAATCACCTACTGAAAAAAGGACGTTATTTTAATAAACATAATTAAAGAATGTAATCATTTTTTGTTGTTTATTGCCTAACTTTCTTTAAACTGATAAAAATGCAATACTAGAAAAATATTGCTAGGATGATTTTCATCCAAATAACCAAAATAAGATATTACGTAAATTTCTTCCAGGAAGATATCTTCCAAATGTTTATAGGGATGAGTTTTAGTGTAGAAATACAACCAACGACCGCAACGGCAGATCTATATAAATTTGACTTTATATTGTCGTTGAACGGCAAGAAATAAGATTTATAGTTTATATTTTACGCAAAACATTGGCAATCATATTGCGCCCCGCTGTCGTTGTTATTATGCTTATTTTTTCTCAATAGGAGGCAATCCGTCCTGTTGATGATGTTGTTGTGTTCCTATACTTATGTTTTTAAGTGAAAAAGAAAATTATTTTAAGATTTTTTTTTTGTTTTTTTGTTTTTAAACAATATACCTAAATATCATACATTCAAATTTGTATTTAAATGTATAGGAAATGAATACTTTATTAATATGTAGGCTAGGTTTCTTTAATCAACTTCGACAATTGCACAATTTCTGTAATATACATTTCTGTAATAAACCAGGAAGAATTACTAGGGAGAGCTGTCATTTTCAAGTTTTGAAAAATGAAATAATTCAAGCATTGAAAACAAAAATGAACAAATGAAAAAATTTTTTGTTTTCATTTGAAATGTGGTATATTTCTTGAAAGGATTCACTAACTTTCGGGATATTTTGCGAAATTTAACAGGTTTGCTTAGTTTATTAACATAAAATCGAGTTATATTAATTTTCTCACAATTTTTTTCTAATTTTAATTTAAAAATATTTTTTCACATATTCTTAAATAATTTTGAGAACTTTCTCTGAAATAATTTCATCTTATTACTTAGTACCAATAAATATCATATTGCAAATTTCTTTCTGACTGAAATTTTGCGAATTCTTGGTTACCACTTTATATGCATAAACACAACGAGACCGTCCATTATAAATTTTTATGAAAAATGCACAATGCGGTTCTGTTAAAAAATAAATTTATTTTAAATCCTTTCCGTGTTTTTTTTTTTTTTTTTTTTTTTTTGTTGCTCTTATTTTCTCCCAAAAAGTATTACCATATTTTTTTTAAATATTTTTTGTAAACAAAATTGAAAAGAAATGAAAAGAAAATAAATAAAATGCAGTCTAAGTTTTTGTTTAATTTAACCATGCAGCCTATATATAGAAGAATCCAGACTTGTTGCGTTTATACCTTACATTATTTCTAGTAGTAAAAACATTAATAAAATTTTCTATGAGAACATAGTTAAATGGAACATTTATTCGTTTCGTAACACTAATTTGAATTCGCTCGGAAAGTTACCACTTTTCACTCCAAAGCTTATACCTTTTATTCATCGTTAACTAGTAAGAGACCCACACAGGTTAATTAGCAAACAATATATATTTATCAATTAGAATAATATAGATAAATGAAAAGGGCCACAAAAAAACTAAAAAAAAATTTATGATTTTTTTTTCTTTTTAAAAAATAAAAAAAACATAGACTGATTTTTATTTTTTGTAAGAGAAAATATATTTTATTCCAAAAATTTTATTTGAAATTCATAAAATAAAAATAAAAAATAATTTTTATTTCTGAAAAATAAAATAAAAATCAAAAATAAAAGTTTATTACACAATAGTCTAAATAGCGTAATGGCCGATGCTGTGGTGTATTCAGAATATTTTATACTTCATATTATTTTTTTTTTTTATTTTTTTATCAAAAAATATAGAAATGGTAATTATTTTTATTCTCTGATTTTTAGCTATCTGTTTTCTTGAGTGAGTCAAATGTGATAATACATATGCTTTCAAGATTAAAGGCTTAGAAAATTTCATTTGCGAATAGTGCGTTAATTAGAAGCTGAGTGCTTTAAAAAAAATGCAGTGAAATTAATTTAAGGGTCCTACCGTACCAATAGCATATGCATAAATCCTATAAGAAGAGTGTTTTAAATTATCCCTAAAAATTAATTCCTTTAATTGTTTTAAAATATCTACACAAAAATAATCAGCAAATGATTGAATAATATTACAGAAAATATTGTCAAGATTATTAGTACTGAAATTTGTTGGTATATTTTTAGATTTTAAAGGCAACAAACTAATAAAGATTTTACTCCGTGGTACTAAAAAAGCATTTCGTAAAAGTTATTTATGCTTTTTAACGGCTATAGTATCCTAATTTCGTATAGTATTAATAAGTTGTTGATTAAACAAAATTTTCAAATAATTAAGAAATTACAGTTATATCTGTCAATGTCAAATCTTTTCAATTTCCGGCAAACAGAAGTTTTGAAATGTAGGAAGATTATTGAAAAATATTTAACAATTTTGACCTAATAATTATTGAATGAATCCCGGGATATTATAATGTTACATTTCCGTTTTCCCGGGAAACTCCTGAAAATTTTAAATCACTTAAATGGAAGAAAACTGGGTGATCTTTAACAAAAATATATACATTTCAGTCATTTTTTAAAGAAAGTTAGGCTAAAAATCCAGCTTTGAAACAAAAAAAAAAAAAAAGGAAAACATTGGGAAAGTTTAGAAAAAAGTAAATAGTTAGACCGAGAAATGATTAAATAGAAAGTGTTCTTTGTTTTGTATTTGACCGTCTGAACATTTTATAAGAACCTTAGATCGGTTCAAAATTCTTTTTTGCGAGCTATATTTAAAAGCGCCTAAAATTATGAAAGGATTAATCACTTATAAGATCTTGGGAAAGTGAAACTAATGTACTCACATTTTATAATTGTTTTTATTTGTTAACATTATTTCATTTGCATAGTTGTATCTATATTCAAACAATTTAGAAGTATTTTTAATATTTTTAGACAAAAATATTAGAAAAAAACCAAATTTTCTCATTAAGTATTAGTTTGAAAATAGAATATAACAAAAAGAAAAGAAGTAACTCTATGCGAACGAAATGGTTAGAAAATATAGAAACCCAAATTATTACGAATTCGTTCGGCTTGCTTTCGTTCGCTTAGATTTTCGTTCGCTTAGATTTTCGTTCGATAAACAGAAACAGGCCATTAAAATTTTTTGGAAAACGCGAATTATGGGATTATTTATTTAGCTATCATTTTAGTTGTATACCATTAATATTAAAGACATAAAATTTCATAAAAATATCAACAACCTAAGTGACCGTGAAATATCCTGTCCCATAATTTTAGGAAATTTCTTTTACTTGCTTAATATTCTGTCGATATCCCAAAACTCTTTCTCGACATATACAACATGTCTGTTTTCATTCGTGTTGAATTCGGCTACGAAAAAATATTATTAACATTATGTCATGTTTGTTAAGCATCTCCAATATTTGCTGAACAAATATGTCAAAGCTTTAGATGAACAAAATCTTTGTTTATTTTTTACTGCTTTAATTTTTTAATGAAATTGTTTTTTGTTTAAATGCTTTCAAAAACAATACAATGTATTTAGCGGAGAACAATTAAAGCGATTTATAAGAATAGCCATATGTACATAAAATTTACGTATGGTTAGTATTAAAGATTAAAAGAAACAGCGTTATTATTCTAGGATTAAAAATGTATTCTCAGTTACCTACCAACGATTGGAAATTAATATGTGTATTAAATTTTAACCTATAAAATGTCATGAAACGTTTTTCGAAATACAACACAAAAAATTCATCATTTTAAACATATTATGGAAAAAGTGTTCAAATTATTCCATCCGGAATTTCGGGTTAATAAACGAGTCTTTAGTGCATTCTGTTAAATTCATTTTAAATATTTTAAAATGGATAAAAATTACAGCAAATCAATTAATAAAATTGATTTGCTGTAAATCTTCATGAGTGAGTAGCGTTACCGTTGAGAATTTTTAAAAAGTGGCCAAAATAAAGGATTTTTTGAAAAAAGGGCCAAATGCTGCAATACCTAAAAAAATTGCTTAAATTTTTTTGTATTTTATAAAAATAAAAACAACATATGTTGTATTTTAAGAAAAACTAATAAATTCAATTTTATTTATAACAAAATAATTTACTTATAATAATTATAGCAAAACTAAAGACTTATTAATGAAAATAATAAACATAAAATTCTCAATTTATTAATTAAATTCAGTACTTTTACTCGAGGTCTTAACTCGGACTATAGGCTTACAAATTCTCATCTAACAAATTTATGGACTTCAAATGTTGACCTCAAGTCTGTTGGACAATATATTTTTCCCTAGTTATAATTTAGAAAAAATACCTTCCGCCGAGGCACTGCTATGTTTCCAATACCAATTTATCATTAGCTTTAGTTTTTAACAGTTTCAGTTCATATATAAATTCTTTATGTTAGGAAATCATCTAAAAATAATTAATTTCTTCATTGTAATTAATATATAATGGGTCGAGATACTTTAAACAACTTAGTTTCTTTTCATTTAAAAAAGGGACCATGAAAGTGACCAGGTGATTGAAAAAGAGGAAATCGCCAAACGGTAACGCATTGAGTGAAAATAAAGCTTAAGAATGACCTAATGACTGATGGATATCCTTGGGTCATTAAAAAAAGAATTTTTACTTAGCATGTATAGCGTTGAAAATTCTTTCTACATCAAGTTAAATCATAAAATGGGTTTAAAACATTTAAAGTTAAAAAAGTGTCATATAGGACCTCTCTTATTTTTGGCAGGTTTTTAGATATAAGTTCTATGTAGCATATAGAAAATAAAAAATAAAATAGAAAAAATTCAATATTAAAAGTCTCCAAATAGTTTTTAGATTCATTAGAGAGCACCATTTCTTATAAATATCACAGTAAAACCAAATTGAAACCTGTATTTCAAAATGGGGGAATAGGCAACATTTTCGATTTAGTTTCTTAAACTGTATCAATAAAAATTTTTCTTTAACTAATATAAAGCGATTTAGAAAATGCTATAACCACGCACTAGTTATAAGACCCTTTTTTTCAAATCTATTACAAAAAAAACAAAAAACACTACTCTTATAGAACAACCAAATCAAACAAAATTGTTTTTGTTTATTACTTTCTTGATTTTTTATTCTTTGGCAATCAAAATTCACTTGAATTTCTCACACAAATTTAAATAATTTTAACGGAAAAAAATAAAGTTAAATTGTTCATAAAAGTCTACGGTTTTATATATAAAACTGATTTATTTAAAAGAGGGGAAACAAAAGAAAACCACACAAATTTTATACACATGAAACTAATTGGCATGTGATACAAAAAGCCTATAATTTGGTTATAAAAAAGGTCACGTTGTTAGGGTATTTTATTTTTTTTAAGTGAAAAGTGCAGTCAAAAAGAAAATGGAAAAAAATTAAATATGGGTTATATAAAAAGCATTTATACTGCTAAAGGAATCTAAATAAAAATAATTTTTTAGTTATTATTATTTTTTTTTTTCCTTTTTTTAGTTGTCTAAAAAAACTAATGAAAAATATTGATTACATAAAGTTTAATTTTAATTGCTTTCACAAAACGACAATATTTTTTGTAAGGTATTTCGAAATTCTTTTTTAATACGGAAATAAAAAAGGAATACTGGCCATGAAGAAGTAAAATAAAGTTTTAGAAAAATAAATTTAAGTTTCCTAAGGTTCGAAAATTGATATGATAAATAAACTTGCAACTTCTCTTTTATCTAACTTCTGTCGGCTTAAACAGAAATAAAAATAAACTTGCTCTCTTTTTTGTTGTCATTGTTGTTGCAAAAAAGCCAAAATATATGTATTTTCTTACAACTTCTAGTTTTCTACGTATTTTTTTAGTTTATTATTTTAGTTCAGCACTCACTTTATTTTATTGGAAAAACTCTACTCAACAATTCATTACAGAGGTTGTTTTATTTAGTTTTACATAGACTTTTTGTTGAATTTTTATTTTATTTTTTAATTTTGTTTTGTTTTAACTAACACAACAAAATAAACTCGTCTTAATTTTCTTCTTTTTAAGCGTATTTTTACGTGTTTTTACTCTATGTAGTTTTTAATTTTTATTATTTTTTATATACGTTGACTGATGATGGTTTACAAAAATATATATTCGTATATGGAAAGTTTTGCTAACTTGTCTTCTTTTTAACTGTGTTTCTGTGCTACGTTTGCACTCTTCTGTGGCACACTACTAGTTTGGTGATTTTATAAAAGCATATATAGCCGACTTTTAATGAAACACATTGTCGTACAACAACAACATTAAACAAAGTTGCCACACAAAAATTTTATACATAGAGGAACAAAATGAATTTTAAAAACAAAAATTTACAGCAAAACTAAATAACGAACAAAAACAACGGCAAAAGAAAAACAAAAACAAATTAGTAGCAGAAACAGTTTACAAGCAACATCGGTTTTTATCGTTTTCATACTATATTTTAATAATTTTTGGAGAACGCAATTACAAAAATAACAACTTGTGTATGTGTTAGCAGTACAACATTGAGGCGAAGCTAAATTGCACATACCATGTGACGATGATGATAAGGGAAATACACATACTCTTCTATTGCTGCTTACATTTCCTTTCAATTTTCCCATTTACACGAACAAATTTCTCTTTAAAACTAAAACGTCATTATCATGTCCATCATCACCTCCACCTTCATAATTATCGTCATTGTCAGCATTACGCTCAGTCCCTATTTAAACACGAGAGCAAAATCTTCTCAAAATATTTTGGTTTTTCCCACAGTGTTTAATTGTGTTTGTTATCAACAAAGTACACACATTTTCATTTTGTTCTTTTTTGCGTTTTTATATTCGCACATATAAAGCCTGCTTTTTAGGTGTTTGTTCATTTAACACTCCAACCCACACAAACAATTTTCTTTGCTCTCTTTATCAATTTGTTGTTGTTGTTTTATTCGGCTTATATTTAGTTAGTTTGCTTCGTTTAGTTTGTTGCTATTTTTGCAACAAACAAAATATATGAACTTTTTGTATGTGCAAAAGAATACGCTATATAGCATAGTAAAATATTCCTGTTTGTGTGTGTGTGCGTCATGTTTTTTTATTCTCCTACTTGGCAAAATGCCCATTTGTGTATACTACAGTTTTTTTCGTTTATTGAAATTTTTGTATTCGTATTTCACGAATTTTGTACTCAAATATGAGTATAGTTAGTTATGAGTTTACTCAATTTATAGGTTCTGAGTTCTTATTGCTATAAATGAGCCAATAAATATTTGGCTCATATTGTAGGAGCATGAGTAATACAATCATGAGTGTTCTTATTTAAAATAGGAGAATATGTAAATGATGTTAGTTTTATATGAACATTTTCGAAATTATTTTACTGTATTGAATAAGTATAAAACTTCTTGTTTTTACTTAACTAAAAAAGCGTACTTAGATGGAAAAAACACCTATATAATCTCTAAGCTCCAAAATCATATCCGGCTAATAATTAATTATAATTAATATAATTTTATTAATACTTTAATATTAACTAACACTCAAAAATGTAAAAAATAGTGATCGTTATTTCGAAAATAAATAATTTTTTGGAAAAGAAAATTAAAAAAACGTGAACTAAGTAGAAATTGCCATGCAAAGTAATAATATTCTTTTATTTTTTTCTATCATGTATCAGACGGCCACACTAGCGTAACTCGAGAACGGTTCATCCAATTTTGCCAAGTAAAAAGATAGCAATTAAAATTATCTTCAAGTTACCTTAACGCTCAATAGTTTCAGAGATATTTGGAAATTCGTGATGAAAAAAATTAGTTTTAGATGCAAAATTTGAAAAAGTTTTATTCCTAAAAGTTATTAGAAATTTAAAAATGTCGGTTTTAATCTTTTATAAAGTTAGTTTTATTATTTTAATAAAATAATCCATATATAAAGAAAATTGATGAGCAAATCTTGATTTTATTACAAAAAAAAAAAAAAAAAAAAATGCTACATGTACCTCCCATGCAAAGGAATATTCTTGATGCTTTAGTGCAAAAAATTTATGAGGCCTTACTAACCAGTGTTGATAAGGGAAACTTTGAAAAAGTTACAGATTTTTATCGAAAAGTTAAAGTTTTTCATAACAAGTTATATTTATTGATATTTTAAAAATAGTAATTTTATAAAAATAATGGAAACTACAATTTTTTATTCAATATTTCAGAGAATATAATATGTAATATAAGGTTAAAACATATGCAAATTTTATGTAACATATTACGCAGTAGATTGATCCAAAGGTTTTTCTTGTGACCTACATTTAAACGTACCTAAAATTATGAAAGTTGATGCCATTTAAAATATCTTGGCCATATTTAAACTTTCCACGACGACTAAAACAGGATGCTACATACACATCAAACGAAAGCTAAAGCAAATAATAGGTATACCCATATTTTGCAATATTTTAAAAATCGTTAATAGGAAGGATAAACATTTACTGTCTTACTCATAATAGAATTTTTAAATGTACCAAACCTTTATATAAATTGATTAACAAAAAGTTTGTAAATTAAAAATTTTTATTATGAATAAGGCATTTAATTTAAAAAAGACAAAAAAATTATTAACAAATTATCTAGAAATAACAAATAAAAATTTTGTTAACAAGTTTTAAATAATAGTTTTGCAAAAGAGAAAAATTTTTTCTCGTATTTTACCTCGTATATCCTTTTTTCATTCACGTAATCATTTTTGGAAAATTTACGAAACACAGGTATATATTTGTTTTTCTTTAGCTATCGTTTCATACAATGCTAGATAGACTACCTTAATAATATAGTTTAAATTATGGAATTACTGATTTCTTTTGCCATCATAATCAACGTTACCGTTTGGCAACTTTAGTCGCCAATTGCCCCTTTTTCAACCACCTGGCCTTTTTTTGCCTCTTTTTTTAAAATGGAACTAAATGGCGATTTTCTAAAACTATGTGAATGAAATATCTCGACCCATTATATATTAATTACAACATATAAATTAATTATTTTGAAATCATTTCACAATATACTGAAGTAAAAAAGACCCCGAAAAATTTCTGGATGAACTGAAACTATTAGAAATTAAAGCTAATGATAAAGTTTATGAACAACTATTTAAAACATAATATGCCGAATCTTTCTGGACCGGATTGGGAAAATTAAAAAAATATGTTTGATGAACATTTATTCTAATTTTTATTTTTACTTTTTTCTTAGCTGGGCCTCAGCGGAACACAAACAGACTTAAGGTCAATACTTGCGAATACATGCTTTCAGTCCTAAATTTGTTGTAAGACTGGAGTCCCAGTAAAGACCTCGTAAAAAAGTATAGAATTTTAATTAATAAAAAGGTAATTTTATTCTTGCAATAATAAAAGTGGTTATAAATGAACTAGTTTGTTATTAAAAAAAATTAATTTAAAAGTTTTCCTTAAATAAAATGTTTTTGTTTTTGGTTTTATAAAATAAACTAATTTAAAGGAGTTTCTTAGGTATTAAGGCAGTTGGTCCCTTTTCTGGCGATTTTTTTAATCCCCTTTTTTTTGGGTACTATTTAAAAATTTCGACGGTAACGATGATCATAATGCGAACCAGGTTTTAAAAGTTTAAATTGGTTAAATATATTCTACAGATCTAAATAAATATTTCTGGAAATATTTAGCAGCACCTAACTGAATCAGAATTTAGACCATGTTTCTAATCTGAACGTTACAGAAAATTCAAGAATCACTATAAAAAGAAGAACAAAAATGTCCGAACATGTGTGATCTTACTCATTTAGGACAATGTACATACAGATATAGTTATATATATTTACACATTTTAAATTTCTTGAAAATTTTGGAAAGAAGTCAAATATTTGTGATGTTCTAAAATATTTTGAAATAACTGTTTTGTTATAATGTCTGAAATGTGTAGAGTAGAATGTGGTAATTTCTGAAAGTGTCGCGGTATTTATTTCTGATATTAAGAAAATCTCGTATGCATTTTTCATTTCAAAAGTAATGTTTTTTCACCTTTTATACATGAAAATTATTTACACTTAGATTTGCTAAAGATGGTCTGAAATCTTGCCTATGTGATAGTGTAAAATCTTACGGTGCAAACTCAACTTTAATGAGTCGCAAAAATCTAAAAATATTGGAAAAATTATTAAAAAAAAATGTGAGATTTTAGTGAAGATTTAAAATGGTACATCAACTTTAACATGTAAAAAATGGTTTGCATAAGATTAAAAAATCATGTAATCTTTAATAAAAAGAATTCGTTATATGAAAATAGAAACATCTTAAGGAGAAATTAGCAAAAATTTGTCATAAAAATTTAACATCTTTTAAAATATTTGCAAAATTATCAGCAGTCATTTATACCTACTGCGAGAAAGTATGATATGATAAGTATGATATGATATGATATGATATGATATGATATGATATGATATGATATGATATGATAAGATATGATATAATATGATATGAAAGGTTGTGATGTTCACATTATAAGAAGTGTACTACATTGATACTATAATTGTGTTTTTGTAGCAAAACTTGTGATTTTAGAAAAAATTTTAAGTACAAAAATTTGTTTTATTTGAATTACAAGAAAATTCAATGCAAAAGTAAAATCAATAATAATACAGTCTGGTAATATTTAGAAATCCCATATTATTTTACAGAAATACGATTGTGCAAACATCATAACCTTTCTAAAAATCATAATATTTTCACCAAACATGCCAACGACTGCAGAATGTTTTGAAAATATTTTAAGCGATGTTAAATTTTGCTGATAGATTTTTCCTAATTTCTCTTTAAAATGTTTTTATTTTCATAAAATGATATCTTTTAACTTAACCTTTTTAAACATTTATTTAAGTCTCAACTTGGCTCTGATAGATTTTTTCATAATTTTTACCACTATTTTTATATTCTTGCAACCTATTTAAGTTGTGAATAAATCTTAAGATTTTATACTATCTTAAAGATAAGTCTTTGAACCATCTTTTTCAATGTAAGCGTAAATAATTGATTTTTGATGTTGTTTAAATAATTTTGCTGTATAAAAAATATGTGTAAATACTTTTGAAACTAAAAATACCAACGAATTTTTCTTTTAATATCAGAAGTAAATACCGCGACTTTTTAGAAATTATCACAATCTACTCTATATATTTCAGGCTTTACGTCAACAAAAAAATTTCTCAAAATGTTTTATAACAACACAAGTATTTGACTACTTTTCCAAATATTCAAAAAATTTTAAAAAGTGTAAGTACTATGACTATGACTGTATATTTATGTTTCTAGGTTTAATATATAAGAAAGTTCACAAAATCCCCAAGAAGAACAAAAAGTACCAAAAAGTGCCTTCATATAGAATCTTATTCACTAAGAAGGAAATTCAATAAGTAATATTAGAATAACAAAAAGGTACCAAAAGTCCCCTCTTGTGGATTGTTTCGAAAATTAGCCACATAAGACAACGTGTCTTTAATATCATGATTTTAGGTTAAATTTTATTGAAAATTCAAAAAAACAACATTAGAAAAACAAAAAAGTAAATTGTCATTCACTTAGGACACCATATCTTTTAGTTAGTGTTTCTAGATTTAATATTATAGAAACTTCATCATTGAGTTCGAATAAAATGTAATTTTCTGCTTTTACCTCTTTTTGATACTTTTTTTCCCCATGGATATAACAAAAATTTTATTCTAATGAATTTCTAAATTGTTGTGGGGTCTAGATCTGCAAAACAATCGATAGTGCTATCGATGGTTTAATAACGATACTATCAACAAAAAATCCGACTGTAAAAAATGCGACTGTTTAAAAATATTTTCGTAATTATTTAGTGATTATACATGTATGTAATTTATTTATATAATAAAAAATTATTTTTAATTAAATTCATAAACAATTACGAAGCAAATTACTTATGGCCAAATAATTCTTAATATCTCATGAACTAGAACATTAAAAAATATTTGCCCAATATCTATTAAATTTTTTAATGCTAATATAAAGTTACTATCTGACACAAATAAGTCTTATCCTTGAATAAATCTTCCTTTTAAATTTATGCAGAATCTATTCACTACTGACCTCAGGTTCCATATAAGACCCTCGCGGATGTAACTTTTTCGCTTATAAAAAATAGCGTAGGGTATCATTTGGTAGACCTTGACCGACTATTTATGAATTATGAAATTATGAAATTATGAAATATAAATTAAATTTCTTGTTCTTTAAAATAAAGTTATTCTACCGTTACCGCTAAAAACCCCATTCAAATTGGCTACCATTACTCCCAAAATGCCATTACCGAAATAACTAAGAATATCATTACCGCTAAAATGCCGATAAATAAATGGCACGAAATATCGATAACACTAAAATACCCTTACCGAAATAACTGAAAATATCGTTACCGTTAAATATCCCTTACGCAAATAAAATTATCCTTACCTTTTGACTACCAACAGAAATTCGGAAGAATTAATTAAACCTTAAAATAATTCCTTTAAATCTTAATTCTGAATAAGGAAATACTAGTTTTTCATTCTATAATACCATTTCCAAAAACTTAATTCAAAGGCTGTTGTTCGAATAGCCTTTCGTACCTTTAGTTGCCAACTCTAGTGAGATCCCATATTAAAATTCAGTGTTACCGTTGGGCGACTTTAGTCGCCAAATTCCAATTTTTTAACCACCTGGTCCCTTTTTTTACCCGTTTTTTAAGGTTATATGGTAAACGCTGAAAAAGTAAGTTCTTTAAAATATCTCGGCCCATTACATATTAATTTCAACAAATAAATTAATTATTTTGATACTCTTTATAAATATTGTGGTTTTATAAAAACGCAGGATAATTTTAAATGAAATAATATTATTAAAAACAAAAGCTAATGATAAAGTCTATGAAAAACTATTTAAAACACTCAACAATACGAGGTTTTTTATTTTTTATTTTTTTTTTTAATAAACCAATTCTAAGGAGTTCTTAAGGTAAAAGTTCTCAACGGTTTTCTCCTTAAAAGAGCCGATTTTCAAAGAATTACCAGATACCTTAGCAAAATCAGCTTATTATTCAAATGAACGTATTAAATTTTTCTGTATCCATACTAGTTTAGCAGATATAAGTGTACTGATTTTACTCGTTTTTACCCTCTAAATATTCCAATTTTCAAAAATCCTGTCTTAGTGGATTTACTTAATAGTCCAAATTTCACCTTTCTGGTTACAGGCGATTGGGCTGTGCGATGATGGATCAGTAAGTAAATAATAGTAATAATAATAATAATAATAATAATAATAATAATAATAATAATAATAATAATATTTTACAGCAGAAACAAAAAACGTTACGAGAATGCAAAACGCCTTAAGCAAAACTTTTTAATTTTTTGCTTCAAAATTAAGCAATTGAATAAAATTTGTTAAACGTTCACTTAGAGCAAAATAAGTAAAATATTAAATACTCTTAAAACCAAATTTGTCTCAAATGTAAAAAAATTTTACGACCGTTTTATTTATGAAATTAATTTGACTTTTTTAATTTTTTGGACTTTTGTTAATGTTAATGTAATTTTTTGAGATATGAATATGCGATTTTTTGTGTAGATGAAGTTTGGGTCGATAAAAAACAGAAAAAACAAGCATTTGATTTTTCAGTGGTTACGTCCTTTTGCATTTTAGGTGGCGATATAATGACAGTTTGGCAGTTCATGTGACTGACACATTTGTACAATTATATTTTTATTATTATCATGTGCTAATAACACAACCCTCTTCATTTTCAATGACATTTTTAATTTTTCCTTTTTTTGCTATTATAACACCGTACAACAAAAATCAAAAATTTACCTCATATATGATAAATTCCATATACATGTTTTTCATTTCGTGTTCGTTTCTCCTTTTTTAGGACTTTAAAATTTTAAAAATATACGAGGTTGATTTTTAATTTCACAACTTTCTAATTAATAGTATATAGTGATATAGATATCAAATGAAAGGGAAAACTTGTAACATTATAACGTATAAATTTTTGTTAAAATAATCGAAATAAAAGTTCAGAAAAAAGTCCTTCAAATAATTTATCCTTTAATATTCTTAAAAATTTCCAGCAAATTATTTTCAAAATAATATATATTAAAGATGCCAATGTTTATTTTCAAGTACCAAAATTTTATGGTTTTGACCTTATTACTTTATTCAATACAACGATTTGAAAGTTATTCCTAAGAAAAAATGTACAAATTTAATTTTCAGTTCAATGGGACATCGAGCACGTAATATAACAGTTTTTGAAGCCATATTATTTAATTTTTAAATAAATCTAACCTCTGACAACATTATCTGAATGACCTTAAAATGTATTTGAAAGCTAACATGATGGTGTAAGTTCAATATTTATATTTATTTAACTTCAAATTCATAATTTACAATTTTATCTGCGAAAAAATAGTAGTTTTTGATTTTATAATTATATTTAATATCATTTTGCAAGTAATTAACAAGAAAAAATCTGTAGTAAGTCAAGCATAACCATATAATACCCTAAATTATCATGTACGCACGTTAAAGTTATATTCGGTAGTGATCTTTATGTAGAAGCTATGGACGGATCTTTGTTAAAATTCATACTTATTCAAAACTCATTTGTGCCAAATTTAGTTCAAAATCTAGCATTTTTATGAAATTTATGCGCATTGAAGTGATTTTTGGAATAAATCTTATATAACAACTATATTCAATTATGGACCGATCCATTTGAAATTTGGCAATGTCATTTATAGGTACATAAATTCTTATTATTGAAAATAAAATCACAAAATAAATTATTTAAATTATTTAGGTGACATTTTGGAAATGGTGTGTTCGATTGACCTTTGCGAAATTTAATAGCATGATTTATACTTAAATACAAAATAATCGTGTCAAATTTTATTTAGATACTAATATTTTTATGGTATTTATAAACGTTAAAGTATTTCTGAAGAGAGGGGGCCTCATAAGAAAACTATGAAATTTTAATATACCAATAATGCAGGGAGTAAATATTCTTTACCCGATTTTCATAAAATTATGAGCATATTTAACATTACATAATTATGATCACTATAGCGACTTTCTGTGAAACAATTGTATGGGGACAAGATATAATAATGAACCGATTTGAACTATTTCCTCAGGTCTAAAAAAAAAACTGTGCCAATTATTATTAAGCAATATTTAAAATTGCAATATACATAATGAACACAAATTTTATATAAGCATTTACAGGGCGTTTTTAACATTTTACAAAATTCAAACTGTTGCATTTAAAAGGGCAAAATATGAGATTAAAAAACATATTGTGATATGTTTAAATTATTATAATTTGATAATTATTTGTTGGAACATCTCAAGGATATTTAAGGATAAAATACTTGAAGGCCATAAAAAGTTCAAATTTTACTTGAATTTCTAAATCCTATTCTATCATTTAATGTCCATGTCAACACTACTGAACAAGTGACAAATTATAAAATAGTTTTTAAAAAATTATAATTTTTGAAATTTAGAAATCCTGTCATAAAATGTCTCTGTTTTCATGTGTATATGGTTTCGCTCATGTGTGAAAAATACCGTTGCACGATGTATTTATATAACATAGATTTTTTTTTTAAATAAAGTTTACAAATTATTTAATTGAATGAAAGCATGAAAAATATTAAAATAGTTTAATTTTATTATGTCGGTAAATGGGCATTAATTGTATTTCAATATAAACATTTAATTACAATGGTGCAATAATGAAATGAAATATTATTTAAAATTATTATTTTTGCTGTTGAATTTATACTTTAAAATCAATTTCATTAAATATGAAATTTTATAATTATAGGCATTACGAATTAAAATGAGAAATTTTGTGAGAAATCATACACTTTGGTAAATGTGATATTGGCAAATATGGATTTTGTGTAATATCGCTAAAGGGACGCAAAATTTGTCACGTGAGTAATTCCTAAGGCTGTATTTTCTTCAGGTCCATGCATATTTCTTTTAAGCCTACACAGAAAAGAATATTCAATAAAGTTTTTCAAATAGTTTGTTATTTATTTATTTATTATTTTTTTGAAAAAATTCATTAACGTATTAATTTATGTAATTAGCATATTTCACAAGCAAAGAAAAATATGGTTCAATAATATACGGCAATTGAGTGATGTTCCTAAGTAGTATAAATTATTCAATTTTAGATTAAGCTCAGTCAATTAATTTTTATTTTGATCATTTTAGTATATGATATTATATGGTCGTCACTGCCGAAGAGTTCCGTTATATTTTCCAGAACAAAATAGTTTTAATTTTCAAATGTAAAATGATAATAACAATCGCAACATAATTTAATACATACAATTTAGTTCTTAATATTAAGATTTCTATTAAAAAATGTTTAATAAAATTATTGATAAGTGTGAAAGTGTAAGATATGTTAATATTATGTTCAATAAATATAAAAATGGTAATAAAATTAAATCAGCAAATAATACAACATATATAAATATACATACATTTGCAAATATTGTGCATGTATTATATTTCTGATACACAATAATTTCATTAAATGTGTTACATTTATTAAAATACACAATAGAACAAATTTGTTAAATTTTCTCTAAGCTATACATAAGCACAACCAGAGATTTAAAAAGTGTACTTGTTATAACAAAAATTACATTGTTGAACAACGCCGCTGTATAAAAATAAATAAATAAATAAAGAAATAATATATTTTATAGTAATATATTATTTCATTCAAAATTATTTAATAGTTTTATGCAACATCTTATTGTAAAAGTGACAAGAATATTTTCGTCTTTATTATTACCTCAGTTTCAATTGGTAATATGTATGTATGTAAATTTTTACTTAAAAAATTTCAGTAACTGCACGGTGGCTCAGAAATTATTTCCGTTGGCTAAAAGTCCAATTTTTTGTTAACACCGATTTCCAATGCCATTCAATAGTAAACATGTTGAAACTAAGGTGGCCAAAAGATTAAATCAAAATATTGGTAATTGTGTGCGTGACATTCTGTTGAAGACATATATTTTATTTATTTTATAAAAATAGATTTTTATAAATTTGATCAGAAGTAAATTATTATTACTCGCAAACTATTTTCGTTAATTGGCTGTATATATATATATATATATATATATATATATATTTTTTTTTTTTGTTTTTGTTATATTGGTAGGACAACAGTCATTAACAAATTTTAAGACGTGTCACTGTAACTTTTAAATCTGCTGGGTTATTAAGCGTTTTCTCAGGTACTATATTTTAGTCAAGTTTGAAATTTGGTGCAATAGAAGTTTTGAGGGTCAAAAGGGGTTAAACAAAATTTTACCAGAAGAAGGGAGAAAATGTCCTCTTTAACCTCATGTATGCTTTTGAAACTGTCTGGATCCATCTGTACAACACATTTTCCATTTGAATGAAATTACTTCCAACATTTTTTCACGGAACACATACTAAAAACACAAATTAAAAACAATTAATATAATTTAACGCATTATATGGACTTACTTATCCAATGGTTATAATTATTAACTTCATTTAACCGTAGAAAATGCTTATGAATAGAATAAAAAAATCGACTACCTGTAAAACGACTCAAAGCATAGCTAACGAAAAGAAAATTTAATATATATATATATTTGATTAATGACATAAAAGCGAAAAATCATCCAAAAAAATTGGAAATGCTCTAATCAAAACGGGAAAATTGACAAAGAAATCATTTTAAAAAGAGGGAATCATTTTTCATATGAAGAAAATTCGAAAACTTTATATAACCCAATTTGAAAGGAAATCCGTTAAGCGATTTGTACCATCCTATGTTTTATTTATAAAGTTGTTACATTATCTTTCAAAAAATATCAAAAAACTAATGAGAACGAGAAGAAATAAGCTTTTAAATTGAAAACTGATTTTTACTTTTTTCTGGTCTTATTTTCTTGGGGCATTTTGCCTTTTTTAACCTTTTTTAAAATTCAATTTAGCCTCTTTTTTCTCATCTCCTGGCAACACTGGTTCTATTTGATTTGGATTGTGAAGCTGCGCGGAACAGTAATGTCAGAAAAGATATTTTATAATAAAAAGTTTTTGTCACTTAAGAAATGAAGTACGAGGTGGTTTACCCAGTAACATATTATTCATTAAAAATTAATGGCTAATTTGTGTCCAAATTCAAATCGTACTGACGTCAAAATTTTTTTGTTGTTTTTATTTTTATTTTCATTTAGGTACACCCCTAGAGTCTAAAAATAATTACATGAATTTGTGGATAACTCGAACAAAAATAACTAGTTATTCAGGCAAAAAATAAGTAGTTTATATTTGTTTACCAGAAATGCAAAGTTTTTGCTATGATATTATTGACACACATCAGATCCATTCATCTTTATCATTCGAAGTCAATGGAAAGTACATCACCCGGATTTATATGAAGAAGCAAAAAAGCTGCTAGAAGACAGAAGTACTGTAGAACTAAATATGGAGTATTTGCAGGCTATTTTCCAAACTAATAAATGATAATTATAATTTCCTTTTATTGTTATTTAATTAAAAAATAAAATAAATATTAGAGAACTTTTAGATATTATAAAAAATAAAATTTTTATCTCTAATGTTGTTTAAATAAAAAACAAAATAAGCATTAAATAAATCATTATTTTTTCCCAAAAACATCCGATTCTAGTGGAATCTATTCTAGAATTGATAAACCGGGAACTTGTTCACAAAATTATTCTGGGTATTATTAAAATGTTTCTTTTTATTTGCTTATAACTTTTTAATAAGTGAAGCTGATTTAAAAAAAAATCCGCATTTTCATACTAAATGCTATAACCGGAGAAAAAGTCAATATAGCTCCACAAAAAAAAAAAAAAAAAAAAAAACTAAATTATCTTTATCGGTTCAAAATTGACAGAGTTTTGGCCAATGAAAAACGATTCTGAGCCACTGTGCGATGGTAAGTAAAATTTTACCACCGAGGAAGGCAATAATTTTATTTATACTAAATAACAACCATGAACGACCCAAATATAAATATTAATAAATTATCAAAGAGTAGATTTTCTACAACTGCCGTAATCAATGTTTCACTATCGGAGTGGCATTTTGCTGAGGCAAAAGTGTAACAATAAACGGGATCCACTGAGTGTAGCAGATTGGAAAATGGAAATTCGGCGAGTACAATAAAAATCAGTATACACTTACATATATATGTATGCCATATGTATAAGTACGGACAAATCGATAATAAAACATTTATTTCTTTTAATTTTTTTCCTTAGATGTGTAAATGTGGTGCATAATAAAGATGATTTTTTTCAACGTAAATTGTGCGTATCTAATGAAGTCTGCAGTAATTTTTTTTAAATAAATTTATTGTTTGCTAATTTATATTTCAAATAAAACTAAAAAATTACATTTCAAAAATATTCACTGTATTATGATTGGGGTTATTATAAAATTAAAAATATGCAGTAGGGTTGTGAGAACCTACACATAAAAAATGTTACGATTTTAGTGACCATATTTTGGTAAAAATAATTCAAAAGATTCATATTATTATAATATATATATATATATATATATATATATATATATATATATATATATATATAGATATATACATATATATATAGATATATATATATATATATATATATATATATATATAACAATGAATACATATCTATATATATCTAATAGGATTATATTATGTCCCCAGGAGGGTGATATGTGAGGGGTGATATAATTGAGGGAATCATGAACCCAAACCAGTGAACGACCATATATATATATATATATATATATATATATATATATTCTTTCACAAAAATTTAAAATAAATTCAAACATGAAAGAAAAAATTATTTTATAAATATGTTTTAAAACCAGCAATAAAATGAATTTTTTTATAAACTCATTGAGTTTAAATGATAATTTCTTAAAGAAAACAATATGTATTGTGAAGACCATCTTATAATCCAAAGCTTTTTTAATTTTTATAGAAATTTCGTTAACTACTCGGTAAGTATTACTATTTTAAATTTGGTGTTACCGTTGTGTGTCCCATTATTTCTATAGATATTCCCGTTATTGATGCTGCAAAAGACAGTCTCCTTATAAACATATGTCTAAATAGAATATTTCTCTTTGAAAGTATGTTTTTGTTAAAAGGTAAGAGCTTTCCTTCGGGTGAAATACGTATTACTAAATTTGTTTGTAAGGTTATGTACTCGCTACATTTTATATTACTGTTATATCAAAAGTATAGTCTGTAAAATCCGATCATATCCGATAACATATCTTTCACTACATTATTATTTAATTGCATAATTTTGACTTTCATGAATTTAAATTTTTTTTCCTCAGAAATGATGAAATTTGGTAATACTTAACAAAAATTTTATCTCGTTGTAGTGAGATTTTCAATCAATAAGAGTGAAATTTGGTACTGGTACTCATAGATTTTCAATATGTCCTCCGTTTATATGCTAGACAGACATCGCAAAATCGAATCAGAAACTAATTCTGAATCGATTGGTATAATTATAGGTGTGATCAATATTCCTGTGCATTACAAATATCGGGGAAAATACATAATAACTCAACATTAATTCAAACGTCACTATATACTAATGTAGTATTCATAACATACATTCATTGAAGTGCCTTATGAAAAGTTACCCCTCTAGGAATGTTGATGTTTTTATGATGTTTCTTAAAAATGTTGATTTCTTTCAGTAGCATTACAAAAGTCTTCGTTGTAAGAAAATAAAGTTCCAAATATTGTAGAGGCATATTAACGCTTGTCATATGTATTCAAATAATTGTTATACCTCTTTTCATTCGCAAAATGTCAAGATCTTATTAGCTTTTTTGGCATATTTTCATTATTTGTACATGTAATTGTATATATTTCTGAAATTTTTGCAAAAACTTGTGTGGTAATATTTATTATACTTAAACATCAATGAATTTATGAAAAATATAATAACCCTTTTTTAAAACCGCGATCATAATCGAATAAGAAAAGTCTTTAAAAGTTTAGTTGCTATTTATTCGAAAATATAGTTTTTTTTTACAAGCTTATACTTTTATTTGTCATAAAAATCAACATAAACTATTATAGACCGCTGATACCAAAATATTATTTTTGCTACTTAAGCGTTAAATGAATACATATATCAATAGTAATGAATAACGCCATTCCAATGATGCTCTAAAACCTAAATTACGGCCGAAATATTCAACTTTAAAAAGATAGTATTTAAAAAAATTCATAGGAAATTTTACTAAAATCTTCATTTTACAAGAATGAAAACTAATTTTAAACAACTTTTTGCTGTTTATGCATTAGTTCATATTTTTTGATGTATTTTAATAATGGTAAAGTTCACGTGATATATAATTCTTTAATTTTAGGGGGTTCATTTGCTACATTTTTTGTCTTCCTAAAAATCGTTGCACTTTAGAATACATATATCAAATATACAATATATAGTAATTTATGTAAAGTTATTATGAAAAAATAATTAAATTATACGAGTATGTACTTGTAATATCACAATAAATAAATTTTAGTGCAATTTTTGTATTTTTATTAGGAGCGACATTATTTTAAATTCTAATTTCTTAAATTTCTAATTTATTCAATTTAATTACTTTAAGGTGAAAATTCAATTAAAAATATAATTAATTTAATTATAAATATTAATTAAAATTTAAAAAAAATTGCAGTTAATATAAACAATTTCATAATTGAAATACATTTTTATTTTCTGTGTCATGATATTTTTAAATATATAAAAGTTTCTGCCATGGAATACAATGCTTATACTTTTTTTTTTATCAGTTTAAATTATTTATATAAAAATCTAAGAAAATTTATTAATAAAACCTCCCTTAAACAAAAACATTCATATTACGCAACATATGTTTTCTTTTTGACCAAGAATATCTTGAATATATTTATTTTCAATTTTAAATATAATTTCACTTTAAAATATTTTCAATAAAGTACTTTAAACGAATATATACAAGTATGCACATCTGCTAGTGACTTGTAGTGAAAATGTGTAAAACAAATACATACATATTTGTATTCATATATGTAAATTCACATACGCATATTATTGTCACTGTATGAGTAAATATTTGTTCTTATAGAGGAAATGACTCAATTAGTAGAAATATATTTACAGAGATTCCATCTATATATTCTACGATGAAATGATGTGTTGGTACACGTAGAGAAAAAGTATAGAAATTAACAACGAGAACATAATATTGTTGCATTGATAATGCTGTAATCATGTTTTTTTCTGGGTGTATGAGTATTTGAATATGTATTTAAATGCGTACAAGTGAAAATCGCTCCGCAGAATGAAAGTAGACCTAAATAATATTTTAAAGATTTTATACGCGCTGAAACTTATTTGACAAAATAAATTTAACATTTTTTTAAATATGTAAACATGAAATTTATTTTTTGTGTAACAGTTATATTTTTTGTACTTATAATTGACTATAAAGGAAGTCTTAAAATTGTTTTTATGCCATATTTTTTACTGTGAATTGCTTTAAGGACACTTCATATTTATTAAAATCCATTGCCAAAAAAAAAACAGCCACCAAACGGATGAATCAGCGAATATGGAGGATGATGATTGTAAAAGTGTATTGTAAAGATGTAGCTAATTGATCCAGTATTTTTTTTTTTTTTCATTTCCATAAAACTCATGACCTGTACTAATACAAACAACCATTTACAGTGTCTTTTTAATTGCTTTAAATTTATTCTGGTATGTGTGTCAAGTTTTACAGCTTGTCTCTTCGAGATTGTTAACATATTTGACATGTTCAAGGATATCAACTAGATCAACACGAGATTTATTTAAAAGCAAAAGTTGTACAGGATTATTTAACATGTTCTTCCTCATTATAGGTTTTACCACCATGAATTTAAATTTCAGAGAAATAAACTTTTGTCAGCAACAAACTTTATTTATTTTTTAAATGTTTAAAAACAAATTTGAAATTTTCAATAATCTTTTTCTAAGATAATACAAATTTCATGTGACATTTAAACCATCAACACTTTTTTCAAAACTTTTCCATCGCACTTAAAAAAAAAATTATAAAAAAAAATTTAAAAATGATATACAAGATGATTGTTCTATATGTCAAAACCACAATTACAGTAAAAAAAACAAACTTGTGAGAAATGAAATTGAAGCGGAAATCTCATTTCTAGTCAATTTTATTTAGAAAAAAAGAAAAAACAGTATTGTTATAGAAAAATATTTTGAAAAACAAAACAGCAAAATAAAAAAGTTTTCAGCAAAAAATGAAAAACTAATGGAAAAACAAAAACTGCACTCAATTTTAGACACTTGTATCATCTAAAGTATATAAAATTCATGCAGATACATAGACTCTTTAACGGACAGACTAACCTAAAAAAATCATACACACATATTCATATATATTAACAAATTTATGTGTAAATGTCTGTATGGAAATATGTTCAAGAACAAAAGCATTCATATACGAAATACTTGTGGCAATTCATTGCTGTTATAAGAAATGTCCTTGTAAATATCTTAAAATAAAAAGAAAAACGAATCCTTCACATATGAACTTTAAGTGGATCTTTAGCTGATTGTGTAGGATTTATGTATCATGTTTATTTATGTATATTTGAAAGATTTTAAATTATTTCACTCTTTTAGACAAGAAATATATCTTAATGACGTTATTCTTACCAGTAGCTGTAGTCTATACTATTCCTTATTACTTTAATTATTAGAAAATTTGTTCTAATTTGCAAATGACAAAATTTATTACACATTGGTTATAGAAAAGTTTATACATTGTTGGAAGACTATTTTATTTTAGTAATATAAATATTATTTGAAGATCTTATAGCTCTGATTTTGAAAAATTAAAATCTTTTATATTTAAAATAAGTAATGATTTATTCAACATCTTTAAATTCATGTTTCTTTTCTTTTTTCAAATTACTATTTTTTTTTCTTTAAAACTAAAAATATTTTTATTTTTATGTAAGTTTTTAAATGATATTTTGATTATAATAAAACGAGGTATATCTTTTTTAAAGCGCTTAAAGTTCCAAAAAGTTATTAAAACTTTTCTAAAATTTATAAACAAAATGTTCATATATTTTTTTTTTTTTTTGGATTTAAATTAAATTTAATAAAAAATAATATTTGGTTTTAATATTCCATTTTATTGCATAGAAAAAATTATGGCTAAAATTTTTTAAATAAATCATTACTTAACTATAAATAGATTTTATAAAAAAAATTGTTTGATTTTAATATATTATTTTATTGCTTGTAAATTCATTCAAAACTGATACGAAAAACAACAACAATTTCTTGTTTTTTGGCAATTAAAAATATAAAAATAAATAAAATTATAAAAATGTTGACACAAAAAAAATATATATAAAATCCTTCATTTGTAGGATTCCAGAGGTAAGTTAACTAAATTTTCATATATATTTCATTACCAAATATGTATAGTGATTTATTTTTGTGTATCTTCTAGATGAATCAAAAGCATATTAAATACGCATGTATGTAGCAATATATCGCATAAATGATGGGGTCAATTGTACTTTGCTGTATAATCCCGAAGTAGATTAAGCTATGTCCTTTCAATTGTGTGCCTGAACATATAGCTCCTTCTCGAAAGTAACTGGACTTCTTGAACATAATTTAATGTATTTCAATTTTTGTATTTCAAATCATTTAAAAGTATTTTGCGGAAATGGTATTTAGCGGAAGTGGTCCTTAACAAAATGATACATGTCTGCAATCGTAAATTGCCCTGTTGTACGGTTTTGGCGGTACCAAAGCAGAGTTTGTTTGTGCATTTGTTATATTCTATCTATTTTGATTTCATTGAAACTTAGATATTTCACTCCGCTAAAAGGTATGTAAGTTAAATTCAATTGATATCGATTGCCTTTCTGTTTTAGATGGTTTTGGTCACTAATGAAATTTGGAAATTGTGTTGTGTCTTCTATTATTTCATATATATCTTTTTATTCGTACTATTCATGAATATATAAACTATTAGTTATGGAACCATTATTTTTCACCAGTACAATTACACATTATCTACATACTATATACCGTGTACTACTATTAAACTATATTTAATCTAAAAAAGTCTTCATTAATTAGTTAGTATTATATAAAAATTTCTCTTCTCTACACCAAATTTTTATAAATGCAGTTTTTTGAGCGTAACTAAAAATTTTGAGGTTATTTTCGACATTTATAAATGGATTTATGATGTTCTCAAGAAGGCCTATAACGTGCTATATTATTTCTCGAGTGATTTTTTACTGTGGCACTCGTTATAATTAAATTTGAAATTATTTATTTATTCTTTAATTTTTAATATGCTATATAAACAGCGTTATCTTTTGGCAACTTTAGACGCCAATTGCCCCTTTTTCAACCACCTGGCGACTTTTTTGGCCCCTTTTTTAAAATGGAACTAAATGGCGACTTTTTAAGAATAGGTTCTAAATGAGGAGAAACTAAGATAAGAAATTAATTATATTGAGACTCCTTCACAATACAGTGATGTAAAAAAGGCCCCTAAGAATTTATAATTGAACTAAAACTGTTAGAAACTAAAGTTAGTGATAAAGTTCTTAAGCAACTATTTAAAACATCTAATGCCGAATATTTTTGTTCCGCATTGGGAAAATTAAGAAATAGATTTGATGGATAATTATATCCAAATTTATAGTTTTACTTTGGCTGATAACATTGTTTCGGCTAAATGCCTTTTTTCTAAGTTATCACTAAAGAAAAATAAATTGTCCAACAGACTTAAAGTCAACACTTGCAAATCCATTCTTACAGAATTAATTTTTTTAGAGGGGGATTTGTAAGGCTGGAATTCGGGTGAAGACCTCATACAAAAGTACAGAAGTTTAATTAATGAAAAGAAAATTTTATATTAACTATTTTTATGAATAAATATTAACTTTTGCAATAAAAAAAATTCTTATGAATTATTTTGTAATTAGTAAAATTGAATTCAGTAGTATTTCTTAAAATACAATTTCTTTATTTGTATTTTTATAAAATAAACAAATGTTGAGAAGTTTTTTTAGGCATTGAAGCAGTTGGCCCTTTTTTTCAACAAATACCCTTTTTTGGTGACTATTTTTTGAAATAACCTTTTTGCACATTTTTTAAAAAGTCTTAATGGTAATTCCGCAAGACATCAAATACGGTTATCCGATTTGGTTCATATTTGAAAAAAAAAATACAATGGTTTAATTTGTTGAAATGACAAGAATGAAACGAAATGAATACTCGAGATTTTATTCACAATTCTTATTCTGTAAAAAAAAATATTTTACAAAATCGTACTTTTAATTATCGATATCTTTTGAAGCTGAAGTCCGATTTTATTGATTTTAATGGCATTAGAAAGGAATTTTAGTCCTCTTTTAAAATAAAAATAAAATAATTATTTCTTTAGAATAATGCATTTCCAGAGCAAATGATTTTTGACAGCGTTCTCGCTTTTTCATTTCTTCAAATATACTTAAAATTTGCAAATTGACTGAATAACTCAGTTTAAGTTTTTATCTGACTGAAAGCTGTAATATTTTTAATAATTTTTTTTTATAAAAAAACCCCAACAAATGTTTCCAAACAAAAGCTCAAATGACTCTAAATAACCTATACAAAAATATATAGTATAGGTTATAAGTTAGATGTATAGGTTATTTTTTATTTTATTCCTCAAAAATGGAGAAAATATATGTTGAAACAAAAATATATTTATATGAGCAATTAGAGAAAATGTCAAATGTTAATATTATATCTTTTTTTAACTTTTTGACAAAGATATTCTGCAAAAAAAAAATATGCAAATGCATTAGTGGATCTATTGTAATTTCTAACAAATCTGAATTTTTGAATAACTTAGCTTAAAGTGAATAAAATATAGTTTATTTTATTATTATTATTATAATTATAATTATAATTATAATTATAATTATAATTATAATTATTATTATTATTATTATTATTATTATTATTATTATTTAACGAATAAAAGCAGACATTTACGAATTTAGTTTTATATGTTTATAGTTGCAACACTTTTTTCACAAAAAGTAGAAGAGCTTTAATTATTTAATAAGAATAATACAATATTTTGTTTGGGAAAAGTGTCGATATTTTTTACAAAAAAGTTTTAAAAGTAGTAAACATCTCTGTCAAAATAATAATGATAATAAAAATACACATTTTGAATACTGAACCAAAGAATCAATCTTTAAGATGAACTTAAAAATCGAAGGTGGAGAAAAGTTTTAAATTAATGCAACTGAAAGATGCAGTTGCATTATAAATGCACTTTTCTAAAGCAAAATTATTGTTTAGTTACGAAAAATAAAGAGGACGTAAATACATTCTCGCCTCAGTAAAATCGGATTGCAACTTAAAAGTTTCAAATATTTAGAATTAGATACTTCGTATGTTTTTGACCATTATCTGTAAATAAAAATCGCGACTTTTTCGAAATTCAGGAAAATAAAAATAGAGATATCCATCTCATTCCCTAGCGTAACGGCCTGTCCCACGACGTCGAACAAATAATTTGTTACGACAATTTATATGGAAAACAAAAATAAATTTCAAACTTTATTTTGTTTCCCATATAATTTGTCGAACGAATATAATTTGTAGACATCGTGGGATTGCCCGTAAATGTCTGCTTAATTTCAGGAATATCTGAGGACACAAAGTCAAAACCGCAGTTTTTTCGTCGATTTCTCCTGGAATTCATAATATATTTTTTAAACTAATTTTCGTTTAGTTTTCATAAAGCAGCCTGAAACTGCACTTTTTAAGGGAATTGCAGAAATCATTGATATAAATATTTTTTTATTTCACGATCATTTTACTTTTTTTATATTTTTATTAAATATCTTGAAAATATAATTATAGTGAATAATAATATAGTAATATAAAATAAATGAAATATGTATGCAAACAACAATTGAACTTTAAATTTATAAAAAAGTTAAAAGTGAAGTAAATTACAATAATTTTGGAGTTTTTAATTAACAGATTCGATCGTTTTTCATGATATACTAAAAAGCCCTCGTATTGACATAAATAATTTTAATTTTTCAGTAATCAACGTTTGAGTGACCTTGATACAATATTTTTTAAGAGACACTTCAATATTCCATATTTTACGTATTCCTTTTTATATTTTACTCCAACATAGGTGGTTTAGATATTATGCGTCTGTACTGACGTAGCATATAGAAAAAATTTACTGTTTGACTTAGGCTCATTTTCTGACTGGATTGAACGATGTCCTTCTGTCTTCTGTCTGTACGGCTGACTGGCTGAATATCCATTAAAGTGTACCGAGAAGCATTTTTTTTTTTTGTAATTCTATTTCAATTGGTCTTCAGTTCCCTTCCACCGACAGAAAAATCATGCGTCTCATACATTTAGGAAAAAATTTTTAGATTTTTTCTCGAAATGTGTTTCAGAAAATTATTGGTTTAAAATAACTATTTTGGAATTTCCAATTCGTAGATTATTCGAGTTTTCTGGTTTGTAACCTATAAGAATTTTCTAACGTCTGTTTATTTGAATTTGGTTAAAATCTCCTAACTCTAATTTATCTTAATTATCTAAGAGATTTTTGCTTATTATAATGATCAAGAAAGCGTTTTGTCAACTTGCTTATGTATTAGTGAGAAACGTATATTATATAAGCTGTTATAAATGATAATTTATGTGTTAGTGAGAAACTTGTATTACAAGGCTGTCATAAATGATTGTTAATATGTTAGTGAGGAACTAAGTTTGTATATTTTAAGCTGTTATAAGTAGGCTCTTATATGGTTCCTGAAGTTACTAGAAAATCATAGAGGATAATTTTCACTACTATATAATCGGTTGTAGTTTATGAACTCAGTCAGTTGTAGACTTTAGTTGCAATTCAGTGTAAAGTTATCTTTGAGTCGTTAAGTTGCCATAATTATGTAAGCCATTGCACTTCAGTTGTTGTGTAATATAGCGCGTATGTTTTAAAGCGCAGATAAAGATCAATATATGAGTTTGACTTACTAATGTCAAAAACTATTCTCTTTATAAATTTTAAAGTATTAGCTTATATTATGTAAATGACAAAAGGAAATGAAATCACATAAAACGGAAAATACGCAAACAACCGTTTACTAAATAATTCGTATTTCTATTAGCTTTCGTATTGTTATCAGAGAAAGAAAAACTACTAAAACTCTGTTGGAAATTTTAGCTACTACGAGGCGTTAATAGGTTAAAAGCAAAATTGTACTCATGCACAGTTGGGATAAAATCATCAAAATGGCGCTTAATTCAGGGAAGGTGTATAGCGCTTTGCTTATAATTTTTTTGCTATATATGTATATATATATATATATATATATATATATATATATAATTTGGTTTAGATGTAATCATAATTTCACTCATATCCTATATTAAAATTTTCCCCAAAATAACTGCTCATAAATATCTTAAATATATCCATATTTAAATAAAATTCATCTTAGATAGGTTTTGTCTAAGCGAACATCATACTGTCAAATTTCATGAGGAACAGCCCATAAATAACCTTACCTGTCTTACATGAACCCTTCCCGGAATTACATTTTCGTTTATTATTCGCATAAATATAAAGTTAAATAAAAACAAATTCTATTTAAGTATTAATTTTTTCTTTACTTTTCTACTTGTTTTAATTATTTTTGGAAAATTTTTTATAGTTCTCTTCTTAGATAATGCAAATAATAACATTTTTGTTACTTACACAGAGAAAAAAAATTATATGTTTGATTTTTTTTTTTAATAAGTATTATGAATCTAACATTACTTATTTTTCTAAAACAAAAAACAAAATTTTGATCATAGATATTATCACATTGCACTTAATGAAAATTTTAATTTAGTTTTAAAATGCTACGTAAAAATAGTTATTCATGAAAATATTAACTATAAAATCTTTTAAATAATAATTTTCGAAGAAAAAGCTGTTAAAAAGTAATTTTTAGAAATTTGCATAAATTTTCTTCCATTCTATACCAAATGCATAATTTTAATAAAAAACACGCTTCTGTTATGTTCTACTATTCCTAATATTTGACTAAATACTAAAAATTTTTCAAAGAAAATTTCAAACATGCATTTACAAGTTGAAACTATAAATGAAAATTTGAACAAAAAACGTTTTGACTTTTTTCTCATTTAAAAAAATACAAAAAGTGTTAATATTTAGGATATTATTTCTAAATATTATGAACTAAAATCAGTGGAAGTAAGTTTTCATATTTACACACAAACTTTTTTCTGTGTAAATTTTATTTTATTTATTATTATTATTATTATCATTTTTTTTTGCTGTTAAGAGAAGAAGCATACTTTGCTTGAAATATTTTTAAATATATTTTTTTTTTCTTTTAAACCGCAAAAAAATAATTTTTTTGTATTTTGATACATATATAAAATATAAAAATTT